>OV049925.1:84728204-85123204 GCA_920104205.1 Eupeodes latifasciatus
GAGAAGTCGCCAGTGACATCATTTTTTCATATTTATTTATTTTTCATGACATTCCTACTTATTTTTTCGAAACTTTTTCTTTCTTTTTCTTTTTTTTTTCTTTTTCTTTTTCACCTCATTTTTCCCAACAGTTTTAAAAAATAAGCAGAGTACGGAAATCAAAATGAGCACTTCATCGAAGCACGTTCCACTAACTGAGGAGGAAGAAAATCTTCTCCTCAACCCCTTCTTGAAACTCGACATGGATGACGGAGCTAGTGCGACTGACGTCGATGACGCCAGCGAGGTTGCCTCAGTCACTAGCTCGAACGTCTCCAACGTTTCGAATACTTCCAGGCGGAGTAGAATCTCCAACTGTAAGCGAACGGTTAAAAGACTTGGGAAACTGGACTGGGACCAAATGTCAGAAGTGGAAAGGATGAGGCTGCACAACGCTCGTGCTTTTCTGGACAGGGAGGTCTTGGTTAAGGACAACCTGACATCAAGTCACCCTTCTCCAGAAAACTCGGGCTGTAAGACACAGATGGGACCGCCTGCTCCTTACGCTAATTCCAAGCGTGGGAAAGAGTGTTCCCCATTAACTTCTGGTGCTAAGACCTCAAAACCAGCGAACAAAGAGCAAGCTATAACCAAGGACAACAATAAGGAACAAATCGGGAGGACACACATCGGGGAGTCAACCTCAACCGCCGAACTAATCCCGGAACCTAAGGGTCCGAGTAGTCAAGTGAATGTGGTAGGCTCCCCTGATGAGGGTAAAGATACAAGG
The DNA here is from genome assembly GCA_920104205.1 of Eupeodes latifasciatus. Classification (NCBI taxonomy): domain Eukaryota; kingdom Metazoa; phylum Arthropoda; class Insecta; order Diptera; family Syrphidae; genus Eupeodes; species Eupeodes latifasciatus. The sequence continues at coordinate 84,728,974 of OV049925.1, forward strand.
GAGTGCGAGGGTATCCTAGTAGGCCATTGCTCACAAGGCAACCTCAACACAACCTCCGTATCCGAACCCGAAAACCAAACGAATAACACGACAATCGATAGCCTAGCTACGGTAATTCAAAAAAGGACAAAACAACGTAAGACCGGCACACTCAACGAAGTCGACATCCGAAGACGTCAGCAGCGCAACGCTGAGAGGATTGTTCGACGGTTTGCCAAAAGGTCTCCTGAGTCTCTTACGGCTAAGGAAAAGGCAGCGTTTGAAAAGTCCAAGCTCCGTTTAGAAACAGCGTCGGAAATTCCAGCTGACAAGGCGGTTTCTCAACAAGAAGCGCCATGCTCCTCGAAGAGGGCTAGGAATGTCAGCAACTCCCCAACAACCTCCTCGCCACACACAGCAGCGAAGAGGATAAAGACATCTCGGGCTACCGTGAAGGGTCACCAAGTCGCTATAGCTGATTATGGTAAACCCACACGTAGGCTAACCGAAGACGAATGGCAGCTCCTTGAATTAAGGATCCTTGAGGAAGTCAACGAGGCCATCGTTAAAAGTCGGCAAGTGCCACTCTTCGGCAACCTCACGACAACTCATGGTTTCAAGGTGATGAACTGTGAGAATGACGTGACTCTCGAGTGGCTCCGAGATTTCATCAAAAACACGTCAGCTCCATGGCAAGGCACCGATCTTCGCCTCATTGAGGTGAAACAAATTAAGGAGATGTGCAGACCGGTAGGAAAACTAGTGGTCAAAGGCCCCACCATCCCCAGCGAACGGCTAGAGAGATACATCCTATCTCTGAATAGTGATCTCCTAAGCCAAGACTGGGAGATTGTCAAAACAGGAAAGACCAAGGAAGGCACCGAGGTGGAAGTCAGGCTGACTCAAAAGTCTATTCCACTTCTCAGGAAAGTAGACTTCAAAGTGCGCGTCGGGATAACTCGATGCAAGTTGAGGTTGATTGCCAACAAAAAGAAACAGGTTAGTAAATCGTTGAACAAGTACTTTATTATATGATGGAATTGAGAATTTTACAAATCAATCTCCAACACAGTAAAGCCGCCAGCGCTAACCTAGTCTACCTCATGGAGAGTAGACAGTACGATGTAGCCCTTATACAGGAACCCTGGGTATCAGGCGGCAAAATTAAGGGACTACACTCGAGAGAACTTCTGCTGTACAAACCCAACCTTGAAAGCCGAAACAGTAATCCCAGAACATGCATTGTAGCAAGGAAACAGTCTAATCTTTTTCTTCTGACTACTTACAGCAACATTGACCAAACAGCGGTAAAACTGGAGCGAGAAGGGCTCCCAACGCTCATTCTCTCGTCCACTTACATGCCGTAAGACGGTACGGAAGGACCACCAGCTGATATCACTAATCTATTGATATCCTATGCAAGTAAGAACAAGTTTAACGTAGTCGTAGGGTGCGACTCTAACTCACATCATGTGCAGTGGGGAAGCACCGATACTAACACAAGGGGCGAGTCCCTTTTTGAATATATTATTTGATTTGATTTGATTTATTGAGTACGTTAAAATCCTAACGTTACAGGTAATTATAAATATAAATAACTATAACAATAAAAATGAATGTATATATATAAAAAAAATAAAAAAAAAATAACAATTAAATTTCTAATTTGCAAAATTAACGAAAAATCTAATTTTAAACTGTTTTGATTTAATATTTACGTTGACAGAGTCAATTAAGTTATAATGTTTATTAAAAATATTAATTAACTGATTAATCGGACTGTTAGACCCATAGTTCGATCTGCTAAAACTGGGACGTATTGGCAAACTAGTTCTTAACCCAACACGGGCCGCGTTAAAGTTCAAACGACCCAAAAGTGAGAAGAAGGAAATAGATCCATTCATTAATCCAACGATGAAGCAAAGCTGTAAAAACTCTCTATGAGCAGAAAGGGATGGGATATTCAAGAGAATTAGGTTCTGAGGGTAGGAAGGCCATTCAATTAAATTTGACCGAGGAAGAAATCGAAGGTAAAACTTTATGAATTTCTTTTGGACACTTTCAATTCTATTTGTGTGAACATTGTAATAAGGGGCCCATATAACACAGCCATATTCTAATACAGATCTGGCAAACGAAAAAAATAGACATTTAATTACGAAGGGATCACGGAACTCACTTCCAAAACGTTTAATAAAACCGAGTGATCTATTAGCTTTTTTGATTATTGAATCGTAGTGATCAGTAAATGATAACTTTGAATCTAGAATTATACCCAGATCAGAAAAGCTGGATTGGACGTGTAAACTAGAGGAGTTTAACATATAATCAAAAACAATGAAATCATGCTTGCGTGTGAAACGCATTGTCTTGCATTTGTCAACATTTAAAAATAAACGATTGTTGTTGCACCATTCCCAAAAACATAGTAGGTCATTTTGAAGAAGATTACAATCATTCAATGAATTTATTTTCCGAAATATTTTAACATCGTCAGCGTACATTAATGAAGAAGAGTGGTCCCAAATGACTACCTTGAGGTACACCGGAGTTAACTACAAACTTATTTGAGTGATTATGTCTGAAAATTACACTATAATGTCTATCACTGAGGTAAGAAGACAACCAATTGATAAAAGAATCATTTAGTCCAAATCTTGACAGTTTATTTAGAAGAATACTATGATTAAGCTTGTCAAATGCCTTGCTAAAATCGGTAAAAATGCAATCAACTTGCAGATTTTTTTCAAAAGCGTCAAAACAGAACGTTGTGAATTCTAATAAATTAGTGACAGTTGATTTCTTTTTAACAAACCCGTGCTGATTTTCACTAATGATAGAAGAACAATTAAAAGATAAGACATCACAAACTAACAATTCGAACAATTTAGGAATAACAGAGAGTTTGGCTATGGGGCGGTAGTTAGTAACTAAGTGACTAGGACCTTTTTTATGAATAGGTTTAAGAAAAGCATATTTCCATAGATCAGGAAATGTAGAGTACTTAATTGAGTGGTTAAAAAGAATAAATAGTGGGTAAGATAAATGATTTGCACATTTTTTTAACATGAATGACGGTAAACCATCAGGGCCAGAACTTAGACTGTCGTCAAGTTTTAAAATTTGTTCACGAATTGTACATTCAGTAATCGAAAAATTTATTAGTCCTAAGTGGGCATATTGTTGAGATGTCAGAGGGGATCGAGGGTCAGATGGGAGAGTTTCCTCAAAGGACTTCATAAAAAACTCCGCAAACATGTTGGATATAACTTTAGGATCTTGGCTAGAAAATTTATCAAACACCATACATATTGGGTAGCCATCAGTTTTTCTTTTAATATCAACAAAATTCCAGAATTTTTTAGGATTTATTTTAAAATCATTTCCAGTTTTGGTTAGGAATTCATTGTAAAGATAGTTTGAATAGTTGATAAATTCGTTTTTAAAATCAATATAATTTAGTAGGTCGCTATCAGTTTTAGTTTGATTGAACCTTAACCACGCCTTATTTCTTTTGTTTTTCAAGGATTTCAAATGCCGATCGAACCATGGGGGATAGTTATCTTTAGTTTTAACATGACGTAAAGGGATGGTTTCTAAAAAACAGTCAAATATTATTTTATAAAACTTAAATAACTTATTATCTAGGTTTGAACCACTAAGCAAAGTATCCCAATCAATGAGACTTAATAGATTAAACAATTCATCAAAGTTACATTTTCTAAAATTGAATTCAACAAGATTACAAGCATTCGAAAAGTTACAAACATTCAAGTTCAAAAATATCTATAAAGCAGGATGATGACGATCTTCGATGACAAGTTTTACATCACTATGTGTAACAGCAGCGTCCGTGTTTAAAGACTCGGAAGAGTATATAAGGTCCAGTATTTTATTGTTATTGTTTGGAACTCCATTAATTTGATTTAAACAAAGGGCAGCCATCAAATCTATGAGGGAGATTTCTTTGGACGACGACAGATTAATAGGCAAAAATTCGCCGCTATCATTAGAATTAATCCAGTTTAGATCACTTAGATTGAAATCGCTAACTATGATTATTTCATCGTTAGGGTCAATGTTTTCAGTTATGCCATCCAGGCAGTTGTAAAGTTGATCATATACATCACTGTTGGAGCAAGGCTGTCTCGAAACCAAAAATAATTTTTATATCTCGTCTGGACCCAGTTACAACGCCAGATGATATAACTTCCCACTTAGTATCTACCAAGAGCATACCTTCCAGCTCATCCATTAGGTGTACTAAGATCAGTAAACCTAATAGCTTTGTTTCCTCTTTTAAATTAATAACGAATCCCACTTTCTTTGATTCTATTTGCAACACAAATATATGGCCCGTTGAGACTTTAGTCAAAGAATTTACTCATAGTCAAAAACAAGGTGTTGCTTTGAAACCCAAGTCAAAAACTTAACAGGCTTGCGCTCTTTTACCAAAACGTAAGGGGACTTCGTAGCAAGACTGCTGACATTTTTCTTAACTCCCAATCATTTCCACATGACGTATTCGTTTTGACAGAAACGTGGCTTAATTCAAGCTTTTCCGACACAGAACTTTTCAGTCAAGAGTTCGAAGTTTACAGGAACGATCGTCGTGTTGGTAATGCAAAGGATTTAGGTGGAGGTGTTCTCATAGCGGTAAAAAATACATATTTCTCTTCTTCTGTATCTTTTCCATTTGAATTATCAATTGAACTGGTATGTGTAAAGATAATGATACAGACTAAAACTATTTTCATTTTAAACGTCTACATTCCTCCAAAAAGTTTGGAGTCTATTTATAACGATCTCTCCTTGGCATTAGACTATATTATAAATTTGCCCAGCTCTGACACCAATATTTTACTTCTAGGTGATTTTAATTTACCTCACATTGACTGGATTCCATCCGAAGACGAATCCTGCCTTGAAGCCTCTCCTTCTTCTTCACAATTGGAACTATCTCTTCTCGATAAAGTCCTTCTTACTGACTTACAGCAAACAAGCTGTATTAAAAACTCAAAAAATCGAATTCTCGATTTAGTCTTTTCTTCTGACGCTATTAGTACTCTTGTTCTAGAATCTAGATCAGGAATTACTAATATTGATAAATATCACCCCCCCTTGGACATTTTTTTTGACTTAAGTAATCCTTACTGAACACAGTAATTCCTTTGATTGCTTATATAATTTTGATTTTAGAAGAGCTAATTTCCAGCAGTTGTCTGAAGATTTAACCATTTTCGGAATTGCTGATACATTAGCATTTTCTAACATTGACGAAGCAGTTTCAACTTTTTATAAGATCCCTAATTATTGTTTAGAAAAAAATGTACCCTTAAAGAAATCAAGAAATACAAACTTTAGCCATCCTTGGTACACGAAAGAATTGCGTTCACTGCGTAACAAAAGAAATAAGGCATGGAAAACGTATCTTAAAACTCTGTCTCCAATCAACTTCTCTTTGTATGTCCAACTCTTTAACCAATTTAAGTATCTTTCTAATTTTGTATATGCTTGTTATGTTACTGATATGGGATCCTCTTTGAAAGAGAATCCTAGAAAATTTTGGAATTTTGTAAACTTAAAGAAAAAATCAGATGGCTTTTCAGTTAACTTCACTTACAAGAACCTTTCGTTAGATAAAACTGTTGATATCTGTAACGTTTTCGCGACAAATTTCCGTGAGTCATTTGTTAATAGCCCTCAAGAAGTTGATGAAGTATATTTTCATAATCTTCACTCATTTTCACAAACTAGCTGTAGTCACATCCCTGTGCTACAGAGTACGGTCCTTGATCTTTTATCCGCGTTGAATGATGACTGCTCAGCCGGCCCCGATGGTATTCCCCCGATAGTATTAAAAAAGTGTAGTAATGCTTTAGTTGAACCCCATACGTTCTTATTTAAACTTTCTCTAAAAACAGGCAAATTTCCCAATATATGGAAGGAGTCATTTCTAACACCAATTTTCAAGAAAGGTAACAAGGCGGATATAAGCAACTACAGGCCCATTGCAAAGCTTTCTTGCATTCCTAAAGTGTTTGAACAAGTTGTATGTGAAAGTGTAGCATTTTTTAGTAAGGATCTCATTTGCGAACAGCAACATGGTTTTGTGAAAAAAAGATCAACCGTTACTAATCTCCTCACATTCTCAAACATATGTTCAAACGCTTTAGAACAAGGTTATGAAGTTGACTGTATATACACTGACTTTTCCAAAGCTTTTGACCAACTTAGCCACGGAATTATTTTATTTAAACTTAAAGCTCTTGGTTTTCCACCATTTTTCTTAGCTTGGATCAAATCATACCTTGAAAACAGATCCTATGAGGTAAAATTTAGAAATTGTCTTTCTGAACCTTTTGTTGCTCAATCTGGTGTTCCCCAGGGAAGCCATCTTGGCCCTTTTCTGTTTATCCTGTCTATTAACGATGTATCGTCATGTCTACGCTCAAGTGAAGTACTCATTTTTGCTGACGACATGAAGATTTTTAAAATAATAAAGTCCACCCATGATCGTATTCTTTTACAACCCGACATTGATAGTTTCACATTTTGGTGTGGGAAAAATAGCCTTTCACTCAACCCTTTAAAATGCCAGACGATAACTTTTACTAAAAAACGAATCGGTAGTGTATTTGATTATTGTATGTATATCACAGCAAAAACTCTTTCGCGTCTCCACATTTAAAGATTTAGGTGTTCATTTCTGTTCCAACTTAGAATTTACACATCACATTAATTTGATTGTTAATAAAGCAAGTTCTATGCTTGGTTTTATAAAACGCTGGGCAAAGGAGTTCAATGATCCATATGTTACTCTTTCTTTGTATAATTGCCATGTTCGTCCTCATCTTGAATATGCTTCGCAGGTATGGACTCCCTATTACGAAATTCATAGAAAACGTATCGAATCATTTCAACATAACTTCATTCGCTTTGCCCTAAAGGGTCTTCCTTGGGATGATCCTTATGATCTGCCTCCCTATGAGCATCGTATTCTGCTTCTTCAAATGCAATCTCTTCATCAAAGGCGTGTTAATAATGACTTAGTATTTTTTCATCAACTCATTAATGGTGAAATTGATGCACCTTATTTGCTATCTTGTGTACATTTGAATTACCGAGGCGGAACTCATCACCTGCGTACATTTGATTTTATACATATTGACTTGCATAGAACTAACTATGGAAAGAATAAAGCTTTAAGTCGAATGAGCATTTTATATAACTTAAACTGTTCATTGATAGATTTAAATTTGAATAAGGTGGGATTAAAATCATTGTTTAGAACCAGTGCTCCACTATCGTAAACGTTCTCATTTTATTTTTTGTTCTGTAATAGTTAAATGTTAATTATGTTTTGTATTTTGTGCGTGTGTTAGGCTATAATTGTATTATTTTTTTACTAACAACTAACACATGCACTTATGATGAGCCTCTGATCGTAGTTTGACGCTTGCTATAAGCTTACTACTTTCTGAAATTCTGAAGTGTAAAAAACGAATTTTGTACGGCTATAATAATTCCTCCGCCAACCACGGTTGAATCATAGTTACAATGACGATCACGTCGGTAGATTTGGTAGTTGCTATCAAAAAGTTCAGAATTAGCTATTGATGAACATAGCCACGTCTCTGTTAAAACAATTACATCGTGAGGGAGGTTGGTTAAGTTCGTATAGACTATATTGGTTTTGGTCCGTAAGCCGTTAACGTTTTGATAGTAAATTAATACATGCTGCTGGGTTTTAGCGTTGTCAGTTACTGTCGAAAATGGTGTGGTTGTATCTTTAAGTTCCTGTTCACAAATTCATGTACGATTACACCATTAGGCCAAAATGATGGAGAATTCAGTAAGTGGAAAATCGAGTCCGGACATCTTATTTTAAATGATGCATACTTGGAATAGTTCCTTTGAAGCATTTCTCCACAGTGATTAATTCTAGTTTACCAATTTTCTGAATTAAATACGTTTTAATATCTAAAGCATTTGTAGATGGTGCAAGTTTAGAAATAAAAATTTGTTTTTGACCTTCAACAACTTTAAGTCCATGTACAATAGGAGATTCGTATCTAATATCTTCGATTGCAGGTTGCTCTACTGCAGGTGGCCCTACTGCAGGTCGCTCTATTGCAGGTCGCTCTACTACAGGTAATTCAAATGGTTGACTCGAGGAGTTTGGTAAGGAAGTTTGAACTGATGCAGAAGGAGAACTTGCAGTAATAGTTTCAGTAATAGTTTCAGTGGAAGAAATTGTTCTTAATTCTTGTGTTGTTATGGAGACCGGATTAGTTGGAACATATGATTCAAATACAGATAAACTTTGTTTCTTAGTGAAAGGATTCAGTTGACCAATATCTGTGTCCTTATCCATTTCGTCACTTTTCCGTTTTGTAGATGAGGAAGAACTTTGCTCAGAGTTAGCATTAGAATTTTTTAACTTACTTCTTGTAAGTCGGCCTTGATGTGGAGGTTGCGATTCTAGGTTTTCAATTTTGTCTGAAAGGTACAGTAGTTGTTTGTGCATGTGCATGTTTTCGAAACGGTTGGTGTTTTCAATGACATTTCGAGCAATATTAGTGTATGCGAAAGGATCGCACTCGTCACAGAAATAATAGAAAGATCTATTTTTGGCAAATAATTTTATAGAGCTATGTGGAGCATCAATGCATTTCACGTGAAAAATTTTCCGACATATTCCATTGCATATAATAGAATCAATTCCATAATCAGCAATTTCGTTACATAAAGAACAATTTGCCATGTTGTAAACGATTATTTTGGAATTTTAATTTTTGGCAAAAATTTAAAATATTGTTTGCTACTGTACAGTATGGAGATATTGTAGTTAAAGGTTTGTGTATTTGCTTGCGTTATTAAATTCACAAACCGAATAATGTCGATGTTAAAGTGGTGAGTAAATATATTCTCGTAGTTGTAGCTCTGGCCGTAAGATGTCAGTATATATGAAAGTTGTTAAGCCTAGTACGCTGCTGATGCGAAACGAAATTTTTCGGCGGTCTCCAAGTGCAGAGCGAAATTAAAACGAAAACCACAGCGGAAAAATATTTGTGGAGAGTTCTGTCTGGAAGTTGAATTTCACTGCTTGTCTTCATCACTTCTTGCACATCACCAATAACATCCTGAGTTTCCGATTCAGAAATGCAATGTTGGAACACATTAGACAAATCCATTTTATTTTAAATTTTAAACCAAATATAAATCAAAGTCAAAACACCGAAAGTCACGAGTAAACAATTTTTTTTTTCCAATACAAAATTAAACGTCAAAATTTCGCAAGCAATTAATGTGCTGGGCAATTAAATTGAGAACGAAAAGAGTGGAGAATTGTACTAAGAAATCTAGTACAGCTGTCCACTAAAATGTCACATTTCGTCGTTCAGCAGCGTACTGAAAAACGAAAAGCACAGCGAAATTTTTCGTTTATGATTTCGTCATGTCATTTTTGTATGGGAATTTTCGTTTCGCATCAGCAGCGTACTAGGCTTTAAAGTGAATAATAATAATCCCCTCTGTAGTGGTGAATAAAATATGTAAATAAAGAATAAACACCAAATAAATATAAGGTGAAGTACCAAAAAGGGTTTGCTTGGCAGAACACTACTAAAAATGACTCACCCAGAAGGTAAGACTGAAAGCAAGTTGTCTCGTATATAGGTACGTGATGTCACTGATTGCTGTTCAGTCGATAAATATACAGGTTGATGCTGATGATATAGAGTTGGAATTTGTAGCTAAGTTTCACAAGCACTCGATTTTTGCAACATGTATGGAGATGAAATGATAACAACCTTTTAGTAGCTAACAGAGGTAACACTCCCACCTTTGTTACAAAAACCCGTAAGGAGGTGCTCGATATCACCATAACAAGCAACTCAGATACTTGTCAGGTAGAGCAATGGAAGGTACTAGACGACGCATCTTTCGCAGATCATCGTCTAATCGAATTCTGTATCCCTGATACTAATCGGGAAAACAAACCTTTTAGAAATAATAGACGTACTGATTGGCACGTCTTCAACAACGAAATTATTAAGAACATAGGTCAGCTTAGTACCGATACTAATCTTAATTCAGATAGCTTAGATGAATTAACTGTGGAATTCACGGGAATTATGCGGAACGCCTTTGACAAAAGCTGTCCACTCATTACAGCGGCGAAGAAAAACAATAAACCGCCCTGGTGGACTACTAAGCTCAGTAATATTAGGAAAGAAACAAGGAAACTTTTCAATAGGGCTAAACGCACTAGACTAGATAGCGACTGGGAATGTTATAAAACCAGTCAAAGAAAATTCAAAATTGAAACTCAAAGGGCGAAACTAAGCTAAGTAGCTAAGTTTCACAAGCACTCGATTTTTGCAACATGTATGGAGATGAAATGATAACAACCTTATAGTAGCTAACAGAGGTAACACTCCCACCTTTGTTACAAAAACCCGTAAGGAGGTGCTCGATATCACCATAACAAGCAACTCAGATACTTGTCAGGTAGAGCAATGGAAGGTACTAGACGACGCATCTTTCGCAGATCATCGTCTAATCGAATTCTGTATCCCTGATACTAATCGGGAAAACAAACCTTTTAGAAATAATAGACGTACTGATTGGCACGTCTTCAACAACGAAATTATTAAGAACATAGGTCAGCTTAGTACCGATACTAATCTTAATTCAGATAGGTTAGATGAATTAACTGTGGAATTCACGGGAATTATGCGGAACGCCTTTGACAAAAGCTGTCCACTCATTACAGCGGCGAAGAAAAACAATAAACCGCCCTGGTGGACTACTGAGCTCAGTAATATTAGGAAAGAAACTTTTCAATAGGGCTAAACGCACTAGACTAGATAGCGACTGGGAATGTTATAAAACCAGTCAAAGAAAATTCAAAATTGAAACTCAAAGGGCGAAACGAAGCTCATGGAGAAACTTCTGTAGTAGCATTGAGTGTACTAACCATTCAGCAAGACTAAGGAAAATACTCTCCAAAGTAAACACACCCATAGGCTCCCTAATGATCAATGGACAGAGTCCTGTCAAGAAAGCCTAAAACTCCTGGTTCAAACACACTTCCCAGGATGTAGCGCAGACCTATTAAACGAGTCAATATACACCATATACTCGGTACCTGAAATTCCTAGGGAATTGATAACAAAAGAAAAGTTAATCTGGGCTATTAACTCATTCTCTCCTTACAAATCCCCAGGCCTAGACGGCATCTTCCCCTTGATGCTGCAAAAAAGCAGTGATATCATCACCCCACATCTGATAAACATATTCCTTAACAGTCTTAAGTTAGGATATGTTCCGAAGGCTTGGCGTGAAGTTAAAGTCGTCTTCATACCAAAAGCCGGCAAGCCCAGTCACACAGAACCAAAAGACTTCAGACCTATCAGTCTAACCTCTTTCGCACTAAAAACACTTGAGAGATTGATTGATATGCACATCCGTAGCAACTTAAAGCCAGAATATTTATCACCATTTCAGCACGCCTATACAAAAGGCAGAAGTGTAGAAACAGCCCTACACTTTGCAGTTAGAACAATAGAGAAGTCGCTCGCGGTGAAAGAATACACCCTTGCCTCTTTTCTTGATATCGAAGGAGCATTCAACAATGTCCACAACAGTGCCATAGAAAAAGCTCTCACTGATCTTAAAATAGAACCTACACTTATAAAATGGATTACGTGTATGTTGAAAAGCAGACAAATCCATTGCGTACTAGGTAGCTCTGATATAAAGATGTATACATCTAGAGGGACTCCACAAGGCGGAATCCTCTCACCCCTCCTCTGGACTTTGGTGATGAATGAAATTCTCATCAAACTCAAAAACAGCGGTGTCAGAATTATAGCTTATGCCGACGACTTAGCGCTTCTAGCGACGGGTAAATACCTGACCACGGTAAGCGAACAACTAGAAGGCGCATTAACTATGGTCAATAACTGGACCAAGAAATGCGGTCTGAAGGTTAACCCCCTGAAAACAGAACTGGTACTTTTCACCAACAGAAGGAAAATACCTTCTTTTGAGATACCAAAAATTGACAACACCCCACTTATAGTTTCAGAAAAAGCAAGATACCTCGGAGTTATCTTGGACAAGAAACTCAACTGGGGTCTAAACATACAGGAAAGATACAAGAAAGCCATGATTGCACTCTACTCGTGTAACAGGATTCTGGGAAGATAATCATGTGGATGTACACAGCCATTGTTAGACCCATTCTAACTTATGGCAGTTTGGTTTGGTGGCAAGCTCTGGAGATATCCACGAACTTAAAAACCCTTACCAAAGTACAAAGAATGGCATGCATTAGGACTACGGGGGTGATGAGGATTACCCCAACTGCGGGTCTCGAAGCGATCCTAAATCTCACCCCCATAGACTTATTTGCACAAGAATCAGCAGCAAACAGCGCTCTCCGACTTAGTCAGACCGATATTTGGAGATCTAGTCAACACGGTCATACCACGATCCTTACAAAATACGTTGGCAATAACGTTCGTACTGATTACATGACCCCTTATCTAGACTTCAATAAAAACTTCACTACCAGCTTCCCTAATAGAGAGGACTGGGAAAACAGTGTACCCTACACTAACGAATCGAATCTTACCATCTTCACCGATGGTTCGAAAATGACTACTGGGGTAGGGGCAGGTTTCTACTCAGAAAATCTTAGCCTTGCCAGTTCATTCAGACTTCCTGACCATAGCAGCGTCTTCCAAGCTGAGATCTTGGCAGTGAAAAACGCTGCTAATCAAATATCAATGATGGCGATACCACACGCTGATATCACCTTTTTCATTGATAGCCAAGCAGCAATAAAAGCGATCTCTGCCACGCAAATCAAGTCAAAGCTTGTTTCTTGCTGTCGCGAAGAGCTAAGGGTTCTTGGTATGCAGCACAACGTAAGACTCTGCTGGGTTCCCGGTCACAGTGGTGTGCCAGGAAATGAAAAAGCGGATGAGCTTGCAAGAGAAGGCTCGGTACTTGATCCCTCTCTCATAGACCACAACATCAGAATCCCTCAATGCGAACTAAAGATAAACATTAGTAATAATATAATTCAAAAAGCAAAATATAATATCATTCAAAAAGCAAATTTAATAATTCAAACAGTTAACTAAACTCTTTTAGAACTACAACAAACTAAAACTACAAAAGCTTATTTGTAAATTGCAACACTAGTTGTTAAAAAAGAGGCTGGAATGCGGCCCACACTGATAACTTTCAAATCGTATTTTTTTGTAACAAGACAATTTTTTTTTAAATTTGTATAAAGCTGTTTTTCGAAACAGATTAAAGCTTAGTGTACACGATTGCCAGGTCTGACAATCATTGTCAGATCTGCAAACGTCTGACAATGTGTGAAAATGAGCTGACAATGAGCTGAAAATTTTAATTTGTGTGTACACGGTTTGCAGATATCTACAAACATCTGCAAATCTGTTGCCAAATATTTGTCTGACAATGTCGACAAACTAATTTGACCAAATAGCTAGCAATAGATTTGCAAACATTTGTAGATTTTCTGCCAACCGTGTACACACCAAATCAAATTTTGGATCTGTAAATTTATTTTCAGCTCATTGTCACACATCGCATCAGTCAGAAAATTTGTCTGCCAATGAATAAATTGCAAATGTTCCTCAAACGGCATCTGCAAATTTATTCATTGTCAGAGGTTTGCAGAAACGTCAGAAAATGAAAAAAATTTGGTGATCTCCCAATGAATTTTGTGTACACACCATTGCCACATCTGCAAATTAATTTGTCTTCAAAATGATTGATGAACAAATTTTTCTGCAAATCAATTTGGTGTGTAGACGGTTGTCAGCTTGCGTGTACACGATTGCCAGATATCTACAAATTAATTGGCAGATATTTGTCTGCAAATTAGGAGCCAAACCATTTGTCTGCAAATTAATTTGGTGTGTACACGATTGTCAGCCATTCGAGACAAATTTTTCAGTGACAGATCTGGCAATATTTGCAGATCTGGCAATCGTGTACACTTAGCTTAACTATTTCGTTGGAACTTTTGTCAAGGTTTTTAATGTACATATATCCAAATCATATGTAAATGTCCGAGGACTTTTTTCACACATTTGGCTTTAGAGTTTCGCTTTTAAAAATATATAACCCTCATTCTATTCAATAAATCCTATGAATACATATTTAGTGTTAACAAAACCATATTTTCAGTAACAATTTAATTGCTTAAATTGCCTCTATCATGTTTCCTATCAAATTTTTTATGAAAAGAAGTTTTCAAAAAATAAAAATAGAACTAAAGTTCGGAATAAAATTAATAAAACATTTGCGAATATTATGGTCTGTTATAGTAATGGAAAATAAACGCTTCAGTGTATATTGCTTAACAAGGGCCATAACTGTACATAGGAAAGTCGGTTCCAAGGGCGGTTACAGAAATTTAGTTAAGAGGGTTACAGATGCATCACCGAATTTCATCTTTAACGTATACATACATATATAATTATGAACTAATTTTAAAAGCTGAAGTTGTCGAGTAAAGCATGTTCTGAAGAGTTTGACAACTCCCTTCTCATAAAGGCATTCATATAATTTGTAATATGCCCCAATTAAGTTCTAACATACAGTATTATCAATTTTTGGGTTAGTTCAATGCAAATTCGTTTTAACCCTAGTGTCCAGCTCGCATTTCAGTACAAGTTTAAACATTTTTATTACACTATGACTATATTATCTATGCATTTACAAGGTAAATCATAATGTTAAGCATCATAATGATGCACTTTGGAATGGTTTGACATCATATTGGAGTCTGGATAAGCCTGGAAAAGAAAATAACCCAAAATCGCGCACTTGGTCACTCAGTGACGATTTTGTTTGGAAATTGTTGGTTTGGATATTGATTTGCAACAGTATTTTTTATTAATTTTTGTTTAACAGTCGGGCTACTCTTAGCTTCACTTGCTTGAACCAAAAATATGGAAACAAAATGTGGTTTGGCTTACTAGAGACTTTGTAAAGCAAAATCAAAGAGGTGTTGTTGCTTCCATGTTACAGAATTCTGACTGTTATTTTGTTTTTACCGCAAATTTGAGTTCTGCAATTATTTTCACAGTCAAAACCCTCTAAGTCATAATTCTTTGCAAAACTTACAAAAGTGATAAAAGTAGTTTTAGCAAGTTTGCATACATAGTAATTGATAGTTACGGATTCTTTTTTTTCAAGAAAAGCTTTACAAAGCTATGGAAACAACAAAATAAGAAAAAAATATGTATAAAACTTTCGTGTTACAGGACATCGACTGTTTCCTAATAGCAAGCTGCAATTGTTTTTTTAACTTCCTATAGGAAGTTATTGTAATGGGTCCGATTTGTCAAATTGAAAATTTTGTCATTTCTCGAAGTTTCAAGGTCCCTAGAGTCGAAATGAAAAGATTTTTAGAAAGATGTCTGTGCGTGCGTGTGTACGTAAGTTCGTACGTTCGTACATTCGTACGTTCGTACGTCCGTACGTCCGTATGTCCGTACGTCCATACGTCCGCACGTTCGCGACATTTTTTTAGTCGTCCTTAGCTCAAGAACCAGAAGAGATATCGACTTCAAATAAATTTTGTTAAACAGATAATAATGCAGAAAGATGCAGAAAGGGATCTCAAGAAAATTGCTTAGGTGGTTTTTTTTACCATAGCAGTTAAAAAAAAAGGTGAACATTTTGGTTAAACCTAAATATCTCATGAACCAATGACGCTAGAGACTTGAATTAAATTTTATATTATATATTGTAACGTGATACAAAACAAGCATGTTTTTAGAAAAAAATCCAATTAACGGTTTTTTTTATAAATCAAAAAAACTGAAAAAAAAATTGTCACCTCGAAAATTTTACGACTAAAATATGATTTCATCTCCAAAACAATTTTGTGCAACGAAGAATAATGTTTTTGACATCTGATAAAATTTTGAGAAAAATCTAATTGACAGTTTTTTTTATAAAAAATCTAAAAAAACATTACTCAAAGTTGGTAAAAATTGAATTTCGACTCAAATATATTTTCAAAAACTTGAGATTAAGGCTTCAAACTACTTTCATCTTTCAAAAAATATTGTTGTCAACATTCAGTAAAATTTTGAAAAAAATCGAATTGACAGTTTTTCTTACAAAAAATTAAAAACCGAAAAAAAAAATTAACAAAAGCTGGTAAAAATTGATTTTCGGCTCAAATATATTTTCAAAAATTTTAGATAATAGCTTCTAACTAATTTTAACTTATAAGAAATATTGTTTTCAACATTAGGAAAAATTTTGAGAAAAATCGAATTGACAGTTTTTTTTACAAACAATAAAAACCTAAAAAAAAATTTATAAAATTTGGTAAAAATTGTTTTTTCGACGAAAATATCTTTCCACAACTTTGAGACATTGGCTTCAGGTTAATTTTTTTTCTTTTAAAACAGATGCAAGGACACCTAATATTTATTTATTCAGCTTAATACAAGCTATAACTTAACATAATTTAACTTAACTTAACTTAACACTATTTTTTTTGTTTTTGTTTTTGTTCTTGTTCTTGTTATTAGTTTTCAACATTAATTCATGTGGGCCCTAAGGCCCACATAAAAGCTCTTTAATGTACAAGAACTAACAATTTTGATTTTATTAGACTTAAAATTAAAAGGGACGAGGAATTCGGACTCAAAATGGGAAAAAGTAAAGGGTATCTTTCAGATGGGATTTGGAAATGTTAAAGTCGAAGACTAGCATAGCAGCGTTGCAGTGACGAAGAATTCTGGACATTGGTTCAAAGTGCCCGTAATTAGTGCGGTGATGAGGGATACAGAAAAGGGAGACAGATCGCAGATTTCGAGGGTTGGTGTTAAGATGAATATCACTCAGGAGTGCTGGGGAATCTATATTGCCCATTAACAATTGGTGAGCAAATAATATATCAGCGTTTTTGCGTCTAATATAAGGGTTGCAAACCTATCAGTTTTAGTCGATCGGCATAAGGAGGCAAGTTGGATGTATCATCCCAGGGGAGGCCACGTAAGGCAAATCGAACGAAACGTCTTTGTACATTTTTAATTCTGAGGGAATGGTTTTCATAAAAGGGAGACCATACTTGGCATGCATATTCAAGATGAGGACGGACGAGGGAAATGTAAAGCGCTTTAGTTACATAGGGGTTAAAAAATACTTTTGACCATCTCTTAATAAAACCGAGAGATCTATTAGCTTTATTAATAATTCGGTCAAAATGGGAATGGAAATTGAGGTGTTTGTCACACATAATACCAAGATCTCTAATAGAATCGACTTCGTTGACGGCGTCATTAAGGAAGAAGTATACTCTATGAGATGGGATTTGTTTGCGCGAAAAGGTCATTTGTTTACATTTACCTACATTTAACTCTAGGAAATTATGCATGCACCAAACAAAAAAGATATTAAGATCATTTTGTAAAAGTAAGGAATCAGATGGAGTTGAGATAATCTTAAAAATGTTCTTATCATCCGCAAACATTAGGATATCTGAGTTTTTTAATTTTAGACAGACATCGTTAACAGATAAGACGAAGAGAAGGGGGCCAAGGTGACTGCCTTGTGGGACGCCAGAAGTTGCATGTATGGGACTGGAAACTGTGTTACGGAAGAGAACTCTATAAGTTCTATTGGCAGGGTAGGAGCCTATCCAGTTTATAAACATAGATGGAAAGCCTAGGGCTCTAAGTTTGAGATAAATTATTTTATGGGATGTTTAATCAAAGGCTTTACTGTAATCAGTGTATACAACATCAACTTCATTACCATTCTCAAGGGCTGACAAAACTTTGATATAAACTCAATTAAGTTAGTCGTAGTGGATCTACATTTAAGAAAACCATGTTGAGCGGGGGAGAATAAGGGCTTGCAATGGAAATAAACGGAATCATAAACTAGGCTTTCAAAAAGTTTTGGGATGCATGAAAGTTTCGCAATAGGTCTATAATTGTTAATTTCAGTTATATTGCCTTGTTTATGAATGGGAAATATAAATGAATCTTTCCATATATGAGGAAACACACCTTGGGAAAGAGAAAGTTGAAAGAGTGCAGTTAGAGGCTTTGACAAAGAATGCATACATTTTTTTATCTTATAAGAAATATTGTTTTCAACATTCTATAAAATTTTGAGAACAATCGAATTGACAGTTTTTTTTTTACAAAAAATAAAAACCTAAAAAAACAATACTAAAACTTGTAAAAATTTACTTTCGACTCAAATAGCTTTTCAAAAATTAAAACTATTGGCTTCAAACTTATTTTATTTCACAGAAAATATTGTTTTCGATATTCAGTAATTTTTTATACAAATCCAACAGTCCGTTTTTTCATAAAAAAATAAAATCTACGTCGACAGACGGGATGGAAAGTTATCAGTGTGGGTCGCATCTCAGCCTCTTTTTTTTATTTTACACCGGTAAAATCAATTAGTTTGTGCAAACAAGTGAATTCAGTGGAATTTTTGTTGGTCTCGTTAAGTGCTTTTAATTTTTTGAAAAAGTTTTATTTATAAAATAAAAACTAAAGTAAGTATATTTATAGTTTATGTAGTCTATACTCCTTTTGCTTATGACTACTTTTCTGTTAAAGAGCTATGGATGCTATGGATGCTGGAACGTGTTCTTTATTTGCTAAATGCATCTTCAAATCGGGAACTGACCGCATCAGAGCAAGATTTGTTTAACGAACATTACACTCGGTTCCTCGATTCAGAAGAAAAAGTGATTGAACCATAAATGCATCGGAAGATGAAGCTTATCATGATGGGTATTTTTCGGATGCTGATGATCCGCATTATGATACTGCTTTGTTGGACAATTGAATTGTGCAAGTGGATATTAACATCGAAGAAGAAGAAGAGGAAGATAGTCAGCAGCAACAAGGCAATAGGCAAGGGGAAGAAGAAGATCCTGTTGCGCCTAACAAAAGAATAAGTTATTTTGCTAGAAATTCAAAATTCAATGACATTTGGTGGTCTATGCCGGATTAAAGTGAGACTCAAGGAACAATAAGAAGTCGGAATCAAAGATTGAGACAAATTCCAAAATGTTCTAAAATGTTTTCGGGAAAAGCTGAAGTTTTCAAGTCATTGGTTTCCCCTAGTGTTATCACAAATATTGTGATTGAAACTAACCGAAAGGCCAAGAGCACCTATGAAGAGGATCGTCTATCTAATAACCCCAAGCAAATTTGCAGATGGTATGAAACATCTGAAGACAAAATATATCCTACATTGCCATATTGCTACATGCTGGTGCTGAAAAAGCGTATGGAGTGAAAGCGAAACAACTTTTTCATGAAAGCCATATGGCATTCTATCCCGCCGTCATGGCCTTGGAAAGGTTCGAGCAATTACGACGTTTTATACGTTTTGATGACGGAAGAACTAAGAGCTTTCGTCCTCAAACTAACAAATTGTCATTAATTTATTAGGTACGTATGGAATTTGTTTCAAGAGTTCTATGATTGAGTTCTATGAACAATCTCTAGAACTCACAGTTGATGAATAACTGGTTGGCTTTAGAGGAAGATGTCCTTTCAAGATGTATACATGCCTAATAAGCCTGGCAAATATGGCATCAAAATTTTTTGTATTGTTGACGCTGCAAACAGCTATCTTCTAAAAGGCGAAATTTACTTCGGCCAGCAACCATGTCATGAGCGGTCCGATGGGATATCACATCAACTCGTCATGAGATTGGCAGAAAGGTACGTAGACAAAAATTACAATATTACAACAGACAACTATTTTACATCGATACCATTGGCTTTGGAATTGATGAGTAGAAAAACAACCACAATAGGTACTATAAAATCCAATAAGCCCCAGCTGCCGAAAGAATTTACACCAACTGAGAAAGTGTTGAAACGAACGAGGGAGAAATTCTCTATAATTTTTTGCTACTCCCGTTGTATGCAATTGTGCAGCTACGCAAGCAACACAAAAAAAAAGTTCTTATGCTGTCAACTGCAACCCACGAGGACAAAATTGATGTGCTATCCAATAAACCGTCGGTAATTATTGATTACAATGTAACCAAAGGTGGAGTTGATACTTTCGATCGTCTGGCAACAGTTTACACCTGTAAACGAAAAACTAATCGACGGCCGGTAACATTGTTCTACAATCTTTTGAACTGTGCAGGAGTGGCATCTTATTATAGGATTTTCGATATTTGTCAGCCTAGCTGGTATACCAGCAAAAAGAGGTTCGAAAATAGAAAAAATGTTCTAAAAGAATTGGCTTTAAAGTTGGCAGATAACCGTAACAAGCTTGCCAAATATAAGAAAAAACAACACAAATCAACGCTGTGAGACGTGTAAAGAAGAAAAAAAAGATAACAAAACTACAGCAGTTTGTGATATCTGTTATTCTGCAGCTTGTACTTAGCATTATATAAGAATGTGTGAGAAATGCTTTGTTGATAAAAATAATAACGGTATTGTGGACACGAAGATTATGATGGCTTCGAAGACGATTTTCCATCGACATCATTTGGCCCACCAGCAAAGCTCCAAAAAAAAAAGAAACACAACCCAGTTTCTAAATAACAACTTTTTATGTACGTACATGTATATAAAATTTGAAATAAAATTCTTCTTCCATATAATTTTTGATTTGATTTTTATATTGTTTTAAGCTTATTTCATATTTTTCAGGTTAAAGCCTAGTACGCTGCTGATGCGAAACGAAAATTCCCATACAAAAATGACATGACGAAATCATAAACGAAAAATTTCGCTGTGCTTTTCGTTTTTTAGTACGCTGCTGAACGACGAAATGTGTCATTTTAGTGGATAGCTGTACTAGATTTCTTAGTACAATTCTCCACTCTTTTCGTTCTCAATTTAATTGCCCAGCATATTAATTGCTTGCGAAATTTTGACGTTTAATTTTTTTATTGAAAAAAAAAAATTGTTTACTCGTGACTTTGTGTTTTGACTTTGATTTATATTTGATTTAAAATAAAATGGATTTGTCTAATGTGTTCCAACATTGTATTTCTGAATCGGAAACTCAGGATGTTATTGGTGATGTGCAAGAAGTGATGAAGACAAGCAGTGAAATTCAACTTCCAGACAGAACTCTCCACAAATATTTTTCCGCTGTGGCTTTCGTTTTCATTTCGCTCTGCACTTGGAGACCGCCGAAAAAATTCGTTTCACTTCAGCTGCGTACTAGGCTTAAACTTGGTACGATAAATAAATTTTAATAAATAATTTAAAAAATATAGTTTTATATCAAAAATCTACATACAAAAAATCTTCATGGGCACTCAGACACCAAGTACGCGAAATCCAGACATTTTTAAGTACACGGGTCTAGGGTTAAGAAAACATTTCACTATTTTGTATATTAAACTCATCTGCTTAAGAAATCAATAAGAATTTGTGTGTTGTAGAGTTTGTATCTGTTTAGTCAAAGTAAAACGGATCTTACGGAATTAAGCAAAACGTGATTCCTGATTTTTGGATGTTAAATTTACTTGTAGATGTAAAACGAAATCACATCTTGTTGATATTACACAGATCTGACTGGAAAAATATATTTGGCTATGTAAAACGTGAATTCCAAAATTGTATAATGTAAAATACCAATATTTAATAAATCATGTGATATCATGTTGAGGGACCAAAAACAATCTTCTCTATACTGCAACCACGATTCCCGAAGATAGAAAAGCTGAAAATGTCGTTAAATTTAATATATTCAATATGTATGTATACATTTTATATACCTGTGAGCGGTCGCTTTTTAGAATTCTGCCATGCGGAAAGTGAGGAGAGAGTGAATTTTAGATATATTTCATAAGATCAGAAAAACAAAGCGATTTTGGTATAGGGACAGTCGTAAATGAACAAGAAAGTCATTACAAAGTAAAAGTCATCATACAGTCAATAGTGCAAAATTTTAATTGTTTTACAATTTACTAGTTAGAAATTTGCTAAAAATGCACTTTACTCAGATACCCCAAAATGTTAAACCTTTCTATTCGCTTTGCTAACTAGTAAATTGCTAATTGCCTTTTATTAAAAACGAGCATCCAAATCCAAACATGTCTAAAAAGTGACAATTCGTGAAAATAAACAGAGCAAATACGCTTAAACGGACCTAATAATTGGAATTCCCAACTAGTAGTAAAATGTTTTTAGTAGTAGTAGTAAAATGTTTTTTTATTTTCAACTTAATATTTTTATACATTTTGAGTTTAACTTGAAAGAAAGTTATGTTGAAAGATTTAAAAAACTTACGACAATGACATAAAGAGTCGTCTGTCGGGTAAGTGAAAAGATACAAATAATTTTACTTTTACACTGCCGGTCATAAGGTTAGAAGCAGGCATTTTCGAGAAGTAAAATCGTCATTTCTCCCGTTACATGATGGATTAGAAAAAACCAACTTTGGTAAATGAAGGACTATCTTGTTAATAACAAAATATAAAATATGGGTAAAGGAGAGATTTAGCTAACGGAACTTTCATGGCAAATTGTTAATTGAGTCAAGAATATGCGAAAATAAATCGGGTCATTAGATTAGAAGCACATAAAATAAATGGAAATAAAATGCAAGTATTTGTATTTTGTTATGTTTTTTAGTATTCTTTAGGTTTTTAATAATGTGTGCTACCACCAGCCTTCAAAATAACTTCAAAAATTCTACCTTTTAAGGATTTATAAAGAGATTCCAATTAGACCAAAGAAATCTCACTCCAGGCCAATTTGATGCCATGAAATAGCGCTTCCTTGTCACCTTATTGCTTTCCTCCCTCATGTACCTTACGTGTAAGCTAGCCCCACTTATTTTCAAATATGTTAAGGTCCGAGGAATATGGTGGCCAAGGCAGCAAGTGGAAGTTTTGGTTTGCAATAAGGGATTTTACCTCTCGGGTTGTGTGTATGGGAGCGTTTTCCTGCTGAACAATCCATGGAATTGGTCCAAAAAGCTCGCTAATATGGGGAATACTGATTCCAGGAAGGCTTTGTATGCTTTTATAGTCATTTGGTATCTTGGACTACCATGTTTATAGCGCCATATAATAAAATTGAGCCCCAGACGATAACGCCTCCTTTTTTTTTGCTATGGTGACGGTTTAAAAACCACTACTCTTTCCTCAGGTGATGGAAATAATAATTATAACCAGGTTCTACGTTAAATTTTTCGTCGGAAAAAAATAACCTTCCGCCAATCATTTGCGGTCATTCCATTTTGCAGATCCCAGCTCATGTGATCTTTCTCGAAACACAAGCGTTGCTTCTTCCTTGCGTCATTTAGTGGTGGTTTTTTCTTAAGTTTCAGGTGCTATAAGTGTTTAGCATGGCGAATCGTGTATTTAACAGTGGATAATCTGACCTTGACATTAGCATTAAAGACCTTTAGAGCATATATCTATCTACATCTATTCTTGCCCTTTCCTCCACTGTCAAAAATTTTTTGTTGCCAATTTCTATTAACACTCAAACAAGAACAATTCATTTATAAATTATACCGTTTTTCCGAAAAAAAAAATGTACGGACTTCACAAAACAACGTCGATTTATTCACTGCTTCTAATCTAATGACCCGATTTATTTTCGCATATTCTTGACTCAATTAACAATTTGCCATGAAAGTTCCCTTAGCTAAATCTCTCCTTTACCAAAATTTTATATTTTGTTGTTAACAAAATAGTCCTTCATTTACCAAAGTTGTTTTTTTCTAATCGGGAGAAATGACGATTTTACTTCTCGAAAATGCCTACTTCTAACCTTATGACCGGCAGTGTAAGTACATTTATAAAAAAGGTACAATTTTTGATTTTAGATAAATTTAAAGATAAATCCTAAATTTTAAAGTTTTAAAGTGATGTGTACACGTTCATAGTTCACACTATTTTCAAATCAAATAAACTCTGTTAAGATTTGTTTTCTATAGCTTATAGCCACGTAAATATAACTCGAGATTCTGTTTCAATCAGCACTGCAATTTCCGTTAAGGACAGCAATAATTTCAGCTTCATTTAGAGTTGCCTTTTCAAAATGTCTTATCCTGAATTCTCTTAGTACGGGACACCTGCCTAGAAAATGTTGTATATCTTCTTCTTCTTTCATGTTGCACGGGCTACATAATGTTGATGCGTTGCCTCCACGCCTATTTCCGTTGAGTGAGATAAGATTGCATCTAGCTTTGAAAATCCATGATATTTTTACGAGAATAAACAAATAAAAATAATGTTATTTAGTTTTTATTTTAATTTAATTTTTAATTTTACAACTTAAGTTTTTAAATATATTTTAATATCACGACGCGTTTCGGAGATGTTTGTCCATCATATCGGGTGGAATACTTTTCCATGATATTTTGTAAGGCTCCAAGTCATCTGTTATGTATTGCGGTCCTGTTGAATAATCCAACATCTTAAAAATTCGTGTGCTGCTTCCCCTCGCTCTCTGCTCTGCTTCTTGATTTGCATGCGATTTCTGTTGATCAAGAATTTGTGAGTTATTGACAATCCAATCTCTTTCATTTGTCATGTTCTCATCCCAGTGCAAGCCGAACCTGTTTCCGATCATGTTAATCTCCTTAACCCAAAAAAGTTGTTTTGCTAAGAGGATTTTGGTAAGTTGCTTAGGTAGTCTCGCGTCACTGTATTCAAATATAGTCTTTTGTACATATCTAAGGTGTAAGTCCAGTGTGTAGTAGTGCCCGTCTTCAGCTGCGGTTTCAATCGGTAATGCATAGTTTGGAGTGTATGATGGTAACTTTAAAACTCTTTTCAGAAAGTATCGTTGTAGCTTATTCACTTCATCAAAAGTTCCAAAACCCCAGTCTTGTGCACTATAAGTTTGAATAGCTCTGCATACTGCCAAAAAGAGTTTCCATTTTGAACTGAGTTTGATATTCTGCTTACTCAAAAAACAATGCCTTGTCGCGTTAATACTGTTCTTTGCTGCTGCATTTCTTTTCTCTACATGCTTAAAAAAGTTCATCTTTGGAGTGAGCAGAAAGTAAAGGTGATAAAAGGCATCCTTGTTTCAACCCATATAATGTTTCGAAGTATTCCGATAACTCCCTTCCTGTCCACACTGTTGATTGAGTATCAGAGTATATGCACTCTAGCAGGTTTACAAATTTAGTTGAGACTCCCATTTCACGTAACTTGAGCATTAATAGTTGCCTGGAGATTTTGTCAAAAGCCGCCTTTAAGTCCACGAAAAAATCATAAACTTTCTTTTTTTCAGCCAGCTTAATGTGCACAATGGACGCCAAGTTATAGATATTATCCACTGTAGAATATTTCTTTCTAAAGCCAGCCTGATATTCTGTTGATAAATTATTTTGTTCCACCCAATTATACAACCTTTCATTAAGGACTCCCATCATGATTTTTGCTATACAATTCATGAATGAAATTCCCTGTAATTGCTTCGATCATATGAGTCGCCCTTTTTGAAAATTGGAAAAATCACAGATTTAGTGAAAGTTTCATCTACCCTGCATTCTTCTAATATTTTGCTGTATGTCGTTGCCAGTTGTTCCAAAAAAGTATCTGTAGCATTTATTATGAACTCATATGGAATCCTATCTTCTCCTGGCGCCTTATTGAGCTTAACGTTTCTCAGCATATTCCTTAATTCACCAACACAAAATGGCATATCTAATGTCGATTCCTCGACGTAGTTCGCTACACAAAGTGTGCTGCTCATTTCTTGCCTTGGATTTAGAAGGTCTCTGAAATATGCTTGAAATTCCAAAGCAGTTTTGTCAGCCATCACATGTTGGTCTTGGTTTTTTATCTCCTTGGCTAGGCGCCACCAGTCTCTGCTGTCTCGAACTGTATTAATTTTTAATTCTATTTGTTGTTGGTATAATTTTTTGCTTTTTTTACAAACATTTTTATAGTCTTGTTGAGATTTCAAATAGAATAGTTTAGTCTCTTGACTTTTTGATTTGCGAAATGTATTGAGGGATTTGAAAGCTTTTCGTCGTGCGATTTCACATTCGGAATTGTACCACTTGTTTTTCGGGTTAAACGCTTTTGAATTGTTGTTTTTAAGGGGTGCAGACAACTTTATTATGTTGGTTAAGTCTGCTAAATCGATTGTTTCTTTTTCGATCTTGAATTGCTGAAGATTTAAACTTAGATTTATTTGGTAGTCTGTTTCATCAGGTCTCATTCCATTTGAGTTTCGGCAAAAAATTGTTGGGGCAGCTTCCGCTATCAGTGTTGTTTTTCTGAAAGCTCAATTTTATTGGTAATTGATCCGACCATACAGCATTTTCTACATTAAACCGTTCAACAAACATCAGCATATACTGTGAAACCGCACAAATATCATTCACCGATTCTCTTATATTACTAACGTAAGTTAGATTCCCTTCTTCGTCTCCTTTTGTTCTGCCATTTAGAATAATGAGCCCGTTGTCATTGCAAAACTCCAAAAACTCCTTCCCCTTTGTATTAATAGTGATATCTTTAGAACGGCGGCGGCGCGCGTATTTCGGGTCCAGCAGTAAATCTTGATTTATAAAAATCCTCGATATCTTGCTGTAAATTACCCATTCTTACATTCATATCACCCATAACTATGAGATTTTCAAAAGTATTTTCATTAAGAAAGGATTTAACTGCCTCGAGATCATATTGCCAGTTTGCCGTTCTTAGATACATTGGTAAAAAAATTAAAACTTTGGCATCAATTTTTATATTAATTATGTCAACGCTTTCGCCGCTTATAAATTCATGACGTATATCATCTTTAATTAGGCTCTTTTTGATTCCATAAACCATTCCCCCACTTGCTCTTCCAAAACGGCTACTTCGCGTTGCTGGTCGCCAATATGTGTAGAAGTCTTTGAAGTATTTATTTAACTGATTTATTTTATCGTTTTGTAAATGTGTTTCTATAAGTACAAATATCTCGTGTGATGTTACATAACTGAAAAAGTGAGTGAGTAGAATTTTGTTCTCTAAACCGTGCACGTTATATGACATGATTCTAATAGCTTGTTTTAGTTCTTTAATGTTTACAATATTATTATTTTCTAGATTTGACATAAAGTGGGACATATTAAGGTTACGACGACAGACAATTTTTAGTTTTTTTGTTGTGGGTTCTCTATTAGTGCATTGAAATTACAGTTTAAGCTATCAATAGCCGTGTTTTATTATCACCATGATCTGATCCGGATCAGATCATGATAATAAAACAGCATTGGATCATCATATTTTTTGTTATTTAAAGTTTGGTAGCAGTGTCAAATTCGTTCTTTCAAAAGTGACATTACGAAGCAAAACAAAAACAAACACATACCAAAAATGGTAGCTCCACTACTTTTGAAAATGTTTCTGCAAATCACCATTGCACTCTCAAACTCAAAGCATCCAGGAACGCTTTGGTCTTACATGTAGTACAGATTCTTTTTGACCTTTTAATAAATGTGACACTTAAATAATTTAATTTAGAGATTACTAACAATTTATTTGAACATCTTTTCTCCCATTTGTGCTGCAGCTTTCACGATTTTATTTATATTTTTTGACATTTAAAGCAGGGTTGCCCAAAGAACATTTTGCTCAATGATTTTTTTTTGTTCCTTTTTTTTGGGAAAATAATACCCATAAATTATGTCAAATGTACATTTTTTTGGACTTAATTATTTTAATTTCACCAATTAATATCTAGTTTTGTTAAAATATCTAATTATTTCATGGATTATATACCAAATAAATAAATATAAAGCTTTTCGCTTTCTATTTAAAAAATATTTTATTTCAGTCAAATGGAAATGTTTATATGGCAATACAGGTTTTATTTAATTTGTTTGCAATGATACCAGCATTTACATGTGAAATTACAATGATAAAGCGATCCTTGTTGTGAAAAAAAGAATTAAATTTTGGATCTCAAATTGAGATCCAAACACAAAGCTGGATCTTGTGTTGTTGTTGTAATGCATGTAAATCCAAGATCCGGATCAGATCATGGTGATAATAAAACGCGGCTAATGTCTCCATTATACAGCTCCTTGAGTACGCCTTCACCTTTAAGGGCTCCACATGCAAGTTGATTTTGGCTATCCCACTTGAACCATTTAACGCCGATACGCATCTTCTCATTGAGCACGCTTACTTTATGTTTTCGGCTTCTTTCTAAAATTTGTTTCCTCAAAATCAACATTGCCTTCTTATGTGTTTGTTTCTTTGAGTTAAGATCCCTTTCGAGAAATATAGCAGTACCAGCTAGGTTTTTTGAGCGCTTAAAGACTTCATTTACAAAATCGGCATTTTCAAATCCCGCGACTACTGTCATCTTTCCATCTCTCTCGTTAATTTTTTTAGTTGAGCGTACTTTTACCTCCGAAGGCATTTTAATTATTTCTTCACACACTCTCTTAATTTCTTCGGGCGCAGAGGTTTGAGCTTGAATTCCCTTAAATATTATATTTTTGTTTTTTATTTGATCCTCCAACCAAGATATTGTATGGCGATCTTTATCCATTTCTGCTGATAGGTTTTGAATATGATATTTCAGCGTCTGATTCTCTTCTGCCAGTTGGTTGATTTGGGAAGAAAGAGAATTCCCAACTATTGACTGGACCATTCCATCCACTGCTCTTATAACAATAATAGCAATTCGCTAAAAGTTAAAGCCATTCCGTGGTTTTAACTTTAGCAAATTGTTAAGAGGTAGTAAGATGTTTAAAATCATTTAAAATTAGATAAATCACCCTTTGAGCTTCGTAATTTGCTAAAAATGGCTTAATATTTTACTAAATCGTATAAAATGTTGCGCTATGGTTTATGCAACTTAACTTTATGATTTTAAGAACTCTGGATCCGCCCTTAGATCGTACATATTTTGGTCTCATCGAAATGGAATTAGATTATTTTAAAAATTATGTTTTGAAATACTTTCACTCAATGAACTTCCACACTTCTTCTTTACTACAATTCCTAAACGTATTTACATGAAAATAAAAACAAGTCAGGGATGTAAAATAATTTAAAATATGTTCAAGAGGGTACAATTATATGCCTGATTATTCATTGAAGCAGCTTTTTTCTCTTAAGCAATATACATATTTACTATCCGGTCTGTTAGCACAGTTAAGCATTTCTTCAAGTAGTATGTAATTAGTCAAGGAAAGGATATGTCATCACTAATTTGTAAAGATACCAGCTGTATGAGGCAGCACGAATAAAGTTCTTTCAAAAAAGTTTGGAGTTATATACTACAAATCTACTTAAAGTGAAAAAAATTATTTTTTTAGAATTTGAAAAATGTTTCTCTCATCTTTCATTTTCTACTAAAATTATCATGGCATTGGTAGGTATCGGGTGATTTTTTTGAGGTTAGGATTTTCATGCATTAGTATTTGACAGATCACGCGGGATTTCAGACATGGTGTCAAAGAGAAAGATGCTCAGTATGCTTTGACATTTCATCATGAATAGACTTACTAACGAGCAACGCTTGCAAATTATCTGCCACAACGTCGAATTTTCAGTGAATGGGCCCTAGAAAAGTTGGCAGAAAATCCGCTTTTTTATCGACAAATTTTGTTCAGCGATGAGGCTCATTTCTGGTTGAATGGCTACGTAAATAAGCAAAATTGCCGCATTTGGAGTGAAGAGCAACCAGAAGCCGTTCAAGAACTGCCCATGCATCCCGAAAAATGCACTGTTTGGTGTGGTTTGTACGCTGGTGGAATCATTGGACCGTATTTTTTCAAAGATGCTGTTGGACGCAACGTTACGGTGAATGGCGATCGCTATCGTTCAATGCTAACAAACTTTTTGTTGCCAAAAATGGAAGAACTGAACTTGGTTGACATGTGGTTTCAACAAGATGGCGCTACATGCCACACAGCTCGCGATTCTATGGCCATTTTGAGGGAAAACTTCGGAGAACAATTCATCTCAAGGAATGGACCGGTAAGTTGGCCACCAAGATCATGCGATTTGACGCCTTTAGACTATTTTTTGTGGGGCTACGTCAAGTCTAAAGTCTACACAAATAAACCAGCAACTATTCCAGCTTTGGAAGACAACATTTCCGAAGAAATTCGGGCTATTCCGGCCGAAATGCTCGAAAAAGTTACCCAAAATTGGACTTTCCGAATGGACAACCTAAGACGCAGCCGCGGTCAACATTTAAATGAAATTATCTTCAAAAAGTAAATGTCATGGACCAATCTAACGTTTCAAATAAAGAATCGATGAGATTTTGCAAATTTTATGCGTTTTTTTTTTAAAAAAAGTTCTCAAGCTCTTAAAAAATCACCCGTACTATATGTGGATAATCATGAGCTTTTCTTGTAAATATTTCCTTAATGATTTTTGTGCTGACTTCTAGCTCAACTATGCCAAAATTGCCAATTTTGATTTTCCTAAATCTTCACAATTTTAATGTAATAAGTCACCTTTTTTGTTACCACTCCTGGTTATGCACGCACCATCGACCATTAGGACTTAATTCGTTTTTATTTCGAAACCGTTGATACTAAATAATATAATATTAGGTTTATATTAAATTTGTCATAGTTTGGGTATGGGATTTAGATTATTGGACAGAGTTGAGTCTATTAATTTGAATTATTTTTGTTTACTGGAATGGAGCGAATACAATTTAATTGAATGAGTTTGTACATTTAAAGAAGAGAAACTACAGGAGCATACCTTAACTTATAAACAAATAATGTATTTAGCTGTCTCTTACAAAGGTCTTGAGACCTATTTGAGAAATAAATTGTAAAATGTTAACTTACCTTTTATAAAATCCACAGCCATCTCCAACCCATAAGTATCCTTGTCGCAGTCGTCCAATATGTGCGCACCCAAAGTAATATTTGGCAGCAACTTGTTTTCATTTATTTGGTCCAATGTGTAAAGCATCGCCTCCAAAGCCTGAATACCACCCTGTGGCATAATGGGCCCGCATGTTATTCTATCTTCCCTAGAATGTACCATCATTAGGCCCCCAAGTACAACGTCACCTTCCACAACCGAGGCATGTTTCACTGGCCACAATGTTGTTGTGTTGCTGACATCAAAAGTCGATATTGTAACTGGGCCTGGAGTCGTTTTCAATATTGGTGGTATTATATATTCGATGTTGTAGTTTGAAGATGACATTATGGAGCTCCCAAAATTCATGTTATCTAAACTATGTTGAAAAAATGAGATTTCTGAAAGATTTTCTGCCCTAGCAATGGTCTTTTGAGTAGAATATATTCTTCCAAAATCATCTTCGGATACGGTGTTGTCAGAATTAATTGAAATTTGTGCTGTTCTCTTTGATGAAGAATATGCAATCGTGTATGGGTGTGGAGTAATTGGAACTTCCATCGTTTCTCTGGTATTTTCTAATTTCATCATTGTTGATTGGAATTTGCTATCGCTTTCATGCGAAGAAGAGGCGTTCACATAACTAAAAGTCGTCGTACGTTTGAAACTACCTTCTTCTCGAAAAATCCGATTCTTTCTTAAAGAGTTTTGCCTTAACGAAGATAGCGTCTTTTCAGGTTGTATCTCAGAATAGTTGGGAACATTCGTTATTTCAGTATCATTCCATGTTGGAATTGTGATGCTAAGATTATAGTTTACATTGCCAAGTTCTGTATTTGAGTAAGGTAGAAGTGAATTTTGTATAGATTTTCCTTTAGAAGAAAGGAAAATCATAATAACCAATTGTATGGAGAAAAATGAACGATTTTCCATTTCCAGTTGCCTTACTGAGTCGTGCGATTAGTCAGGTGGAAAGTTTCTGAAATGCAAATTGCATTTATTTGTTTGCAATGTAATCGGACGCTTGAGTAACTACTTTCTTTGTATTGTGGTCATTTCTGCTAAACTTCTTTTTGTATGTGCATGATGTTAAAATAAATTTCTGTGCAGGTTATCCATAAAACCATAATATCTGAAAGTAAAAGAATTATATCCATAAAAGAAAATTAAAAAAAATAATATGTTTTCAAGGGTGGTTTGACAAAGTATACTTCTAATTAAGGCTTTTTTTAAGTGACAATAATGTTATGCCTTTGAAATATGTAACTAAAGAATTCGTATTTCTTAATCGTAATTGCCATCATATTAAAGTTGAAAGGTTGAACATCATTTTAATTAATAATTTGGTTGTTTTTTTATTTTCTGTTTGTTGAAAAAAAACTTTTTTTTATAGATTTTTAGATAGGGTATGTATTTTTAATAATTTCCGAAACTCGTTTAATATAAGATTCGCAAATAGTGATAACTTTTTTATGACATGCGAGAAACCGAATACTGTTTTATGATACTTCAGAGGAATTATATTATAAAATCTAATCTAAGAAAGAAAACATGGCTCTTTTCGACCTTAATCTTAGAAATTTAATAAAACAAAGGATATTTTCCCAAAATAGGGTAGTTTTGAACCTTTTGTGCAATATGAACGTTTTTATTAGATACAAAAAATAGATTAATTTCCTACAAAATTAAAAAGAAACTAATCGAATTAAATTCTAAACGAAATTTTTCTACTTCTGCAAGGGAAACATATACCCATGTACACTATGTTGGGCGACGATTTAAAGTTAATAAATAAATCCCTTTGTTCATTCACTCGATATTGAATACCGCCTCAATTTAAATAGCTGCTTAGTTCGAAAACCTTTTAGTTTTATTGCTCTACGTCTGGCCCGAACATAAGAAAGTTCTCGATTTAATATCCTATATTGAATCGACAGGGATCATATATAGAAGCATATCATGATTGTTTTCAATGCGTGCATTACTTTAAGATGGTACTTTGAAACTATTAAACATATGTATATGCAAGAACAAAATATCATATACGAATAAAATTACACAACTTTTAAATGAGTATGGTTAAGGATATTTCAAGAGAAAACCATCAATTTCATGAAAGCTACTGTCGTCTTTATCAGATATATTATAGTTAAAAACATTATAATGAAAAAAAAAAAAAATACGACAAATATAATGTTCCCTAAAAAACGCTATAAAGTGCCAAACTCTTATTTTTATATCGTTTATCAGAGATTTGAGAAAACGCCAGATTTTTTATATTTTAGTTACTTTTCGGTTTCCTGATTGTGTCGTTGTTGGATTTAATATATGTATGTGCATATATGTATATAGAATTATTGACGAGTATTAATATCAAAATATTTCCAATGCACATTTCACTACACTTTTGAAAATCTGAAACAAACATAATGGTCCCAATGGTTCGACGATGAGAACAATCTTAGACAAAACCAAAATAGAGGGCTAGGCTCAGGTCTAAAACTCCCATTCTCAAAATTAAACAAGTTAAACGGGACCTAATTTCAAGCTCTACAATTGTTGAATTATATGTTATGTACCTTTATTATTATGCTATACATACTCAACATATAATCTGTAAGCCAGTTAATAAACGATTTATGTTATTTATCATTTCTGAATCCTCTTCATAACAACGATTGGGCAATTTATGGCAAATTGGATCTCCTTTTGCTCCATTGGTTTGCAATTTCAATTCGAAATTAAATTAAGTCACACAACCAAATAACGACAAAATCATACACCTTCAGATATTTATTTCTATTTATATTTATGGCAATGACAGGCATGGGAATATGAGCATAGTTTCATCTAGTGTTAATGAAGATACAATTTTGATTGTGTCGGGGATTCCATGACAACTATGGGATTTCTATTTAGGTTGCAATAAATTACCCCATTACAAATTAAAGTGATTCCACGACAGGTACATTTATCAAATACATCGTAAATTTAAAAGAACTTTCAGCACACTCGAGGAAAATACGAGAAGATACATTTTTGTTGTGGGCATAGAGAAATAATTTAAGCAGCATTATAGAAGATTTACGCATCCTAAAAACAGTCATCGTCCATCTTAGGCCAACCAACGTGTACCTATTCTAAACACAGAACTGTTTAATTAATTTTCCCAAAAGATTTGTCAAATTATGTTTCTAAATAAATAAATTAGGTGGCGCAACAGTCTGTTGGGAACTAGGGCCTAGTGACTTACAACTCTCAACCATTCCTTTAAATTATTTAGATCTTCTCTTGGTATTTAAACGATTTGTCTTGAACTAATACTGAAAATAAAAACGTTAGTTGAAACCATTTGATTCTAGTTTTGGCTAGATCAAATGTGATTTTTGCGTTGGAAAAGTAGAAAAGAATGAAGTCTTTAGGCAAATAGTTAACAAATTTGTATTTTTTTTTGTGTGAATTAGCTTTTACCAGAGCCAGTAAAACCCTGCATGTGCATCGCGGTATAAAAGTTGGTACTTTCGTTTGGTTGGTTGGCTTAGTCAAATTGAAAAATTTTGCATTTCTCGACGTTTCAACGTCCTAAGAGTCTAAACAAAAGATTTTTAGATGTACCTATGTGCGTGCGTGTGTACATACGTACGTTTGTACGTTCGGGAAGATTTTTTCGTCGACTTCAAATAATTTTTGTTATACAGATAATGATCCAGAAAGATACAGAAAAGACTCTCAAAAAATTTGAGCGAGTGTTTTTTTTACCATAGAAATTTAAAAAACCACGATAGAAACGAGTAACGCTAGTGACTTGAACTAAATTGTATATTATAAATTGTGAAGTGATACCAAACTAATAAAATTGGAAAAAAATCAACTAACTCAAAAAAAACTGAAGAACAAATTTTGAGAATTGAATCGAATTGACAGTCTTTATACAAAAAATAAAAACCTAGAAAAAAAAACATTGCTAAAAATTGGTAAAAAATGAATTTCGACTCAAATATCTTTTTAATATTAAAAA
Organism: Eupeodes latifasciatus; assembly: GCA_920104205.1. NCBI lineage: Eukaryota > Metazoa > Arthropoda > Insecta > Diptera > Syrphidae > Eupeodes > Eupeodes latifasciatus. The sequence goes on from OV049925.1 coordinate 84,763,806, forward strand.
TATTGGTTTAAAATTAATTTAATGTCAAGGAAAATATTGTTATCGACATTCAATAAAATTTATATTAAAATCCAACACTCATTTTTTTCATACAAATTAAATTCTACAAAAAATAGTAAGCAGAATTGGTAAACATTGATGTTCGATTCTCGGTTCAATTTTTTTTTTTTCAAAAACCAAATTCGACTTATAATCAAAATTTAAAGACAAAAAAACAAGGGTTAAGTTTTAAATACAACAAAAAGTTTTTGATAATTTTTAAATTTATTTTAAAATGCAATCAATTATATATTTCTTAAAATAATGTTGTATTAGGAAATTAATCGAATTTCAGGAGAAACCTGAGAATGTAGTTTAACAAATAAACATTTAAATAAGTTTTGTTGTAATTTATTTTTGTTTACAACATTCCTTATTTTTTTCTTTTTACCAGAATGTCTCAATCTGTTGGCCTAGAAATAGTTAATTGATTGCATCAATCTTTTGCTAGAAATAAATCTGTAACATGTTTAAAAACTAAAAACAAACATTTTACTGGTGGATTTTACTGATAGCTACTACATTACCTACCTTCTTTTGCAGATTTATTGACAACTAAATTGGTTAATATTTGTTTGTTCGCAATTCGCATACACAAAGTGCTAGCTTAGTCTTGATAACGTTTTTATGTATCTAATAACGTCGCAATAAAAAAATATACAAACCATGTCATTAATTACAAAACTACTCGTATATGAATTGTAAATGAGGGCCACAATATTTTTTTGTCTGAGTAATAAATCAATTTGTGTTTTTTTTTAACTTACATTTAAATGTATTTAAATGAATGCTTGGGATAGCGAAACCAAGGTTTCCACGACTGGACCACACGAACTTGCTCAGGAGTATCCAAAGAATATTTGAAAAAATATTACTTATAATTAAATATATAAAAATATACATACCTGCAAAATACATTTTTCTTCAAAAATTTAAATGCCATTTGATTTATCAAAAAAAAACAATTTTTCATTTTTTTTTTTGAAAATCCTTAGAGCGTTTTTTTTTTAAATTAATTTTTAATTTTTGTTTAAAAATCAAAAACAAAAATGTTGCCTGATCATCAAATATTATTTAGGCAATATAAGAGCGTGTGTATAAAATAAATTATTGAAATCGTTTCATAAGAAAATTTACAAACAAAATAACGGTTCTATGGGGCCTTCTGGAGTTATATAAAATTATTACAGCAAAATTTTAAACAACCTATTATTAAGGCCTTAGCACAATACTAGTTAACAATTTACTATAAACATAGTAATCTACTAACTTTTCACTAATTTTAAATACTTTTTATTGTTTTGCTAACTAGTAGGTATCATGCTAAAACCATTTTATTAAAAAAACATGATCACATCTAAATAATGACAGATTGTGGAGCAAACAAAACAAACATACCTTAATATCATACTAAAAATGATTTAACATCGTACTAAATCGTCTAAAATTTTGCGCCTTCTGTCACATTTGAGAAAAATGACATATGTCATACAGATTTAGTACGATACTAAAAAGATAAAGTAGCAATTTGGTGATTTTAACTTTAGTAAAATGTTAAGAAGATAATACGATACTAAACTCGTTTAAAATTATCAAAATCCTTTTTTTAACCTAGTATCATACTAAAAATGATTTAACATCGTACTAAATCGTCTAAAATTTTGCGCCATTATTTTTACTATTTAAAGAAGCCAAGTTAAGGAAAAAAGTATTTAGAGAAAATTTAATAAAAATCTATCGGTTAGTTTTTGAGACCAAAAATATCTTGATCATAAATAATATAAAGCCACAACATCAAATTGATGAATTCACGTGATATATTCTTATCTTTTAATCGAAGTTCTTGAAGTACATATCTATATATCTACCACGTAACAGTACCCCACCATAGTTATGCATTTACAAATAGAAGATAGGAGATTTAGGTTCCTTGGTGGAATTTAGAATGAAAATTCTGTTAACCCTAATCCGGAATACCTACATATATGTATGTACATTATAAGGCATAACTCGAAGTCTGCATGAAATTCCACAATCAACTACATATTAAGGAATTTTATATGAAATCTAAAAAGCATTGATATGAAATAGCCACACGGCCACACACCTTATGGGTTAACTAAAAGTTATTTGCCTTTGGTTGATTTTCAATATCTGTTTCCAGTATAGCAACAACGGCATCCATATTAATCCAAATATTCTAAATTTTTTAGAAATAATTATTTCTCTATAGGAAATGAAATTTAAAGATGAAGTGATAGAAGAAATGGGTCCAAAATTGAATCCAGATTTACACCAGAGTAAAGCAGTTTGAAGATAAATGGTCTTAGCTGATTAAACTAAAGGCGGAGAAGAATAAACGACCAATGATTTAAGTCATAAGCTTTTAAAAGTTAGATATTTGTGTATTTGTATCTACACTTTTTTGTTAAATGGTGCTTTCCACGAAAATGCGGAAGAGTTTTTTTACTTGAGCCAAAGTTCAAAGTTTGTTGTGTTTGCTTTGTCATCTATACATTTCTTGTGCCACCCTTACGAAATATTTGTTTTATTTTTTCACAAATATTTTTACTTTATTAAAATTTGAAATGACAAACAAAAAACAACCACAAATTTTCACATTTCTCCCACAACTATTATTTTTACAACAATTTTAATATTTTACTTTAAATTTCGTTTGTAAGCAAACGAATAGTTTTGGAATAAGTGCACGGTGACACATACAAAGATTTACGAATCAACCGAAACAGTTTGTGCGGTGCAATGGTTTTATTGGCAGGTGATTTTCGCGATAAATTATCAGCAATGCCACTGTCCAAGGGCGGAACCAGATTTGCTTAATGTTTCGTAAAGAAGGCTGACAACATTAAAATAACATATTGTGTAATCTTAACATTGTATTAACATACTTCAAGAGCTTAAGTGACAGGTTTTGATATTTGTTATTAAATTTTTTTTTTAAACACTGTTGTTTAGCAAGACATGGTCTAACAACTTAATTTCGACGACTGAAAGTTATTCTAAAAACAATATAACTACTCGTATTATATTCTTGTTGCTTTTCTATAAATGGGAAAAGCACTAGAAAAATTAAGAAACAAAAAGTCAGAAAATGAGAAAGTTTTCCAAAAAAAATTCGATCTCTTTTTCTAGCAAAATAAACCATATTATGAATTAATGTCTGCCTTTCTTGGCTTTTTTTTCTCCTGATGCAATATGCCTGCCATTTTCAGTTTGCTTATTCGTAGTTTGAAGATGATACTAGAAGACAAATTCAAGAAAAAGTATAGTTTTACGTGAACCCTTGAAAATATTTTGATCAAAAGGATTGAACAACACTTAAAAATTGGAAAGAGAAAAATGTTTGATTCTTGAATTTGAAGAAAAATTTGTATTTATGTATACATTTTTTCCAAAAATTACAAACAAACAAATTAAGGTAAACAAATAAGTTGAAAATGTACAATATGTATTTTAATTAAATAATTAGTTTGACGAGGTTGTCGCTTTTGCTGTTTTTGGGACATTTATTTTCCTGAAATTCATGTTTAAATTCTAGAGCATCCAAGGCATTTCATTCACTTCAAAAAGTATAGATTTCTTCAATTTCTTAAAAACTTAAAAGTTTTGGAAAGATAGCCTTACATTCTTTACGTGCATCAAATTGAAGACGAGTATCGGGAATTTAAGGGAGACTATAGTTTGCGTTAGGAAAATAACAAATGCTGTTTTTCAGAATATAATATCAAATTGACGATCTTTTATTCAAAGTTTTTTCTTACAAAACTGAATATTTTTCAAAGTTTTGAAAAATGTCCACCAAACTAAAATTGTGATATATTGTTGAAAAGCTACTGCTTCCAATTTCTAGTTTCCGAGATCATCGACTTCAAAGTTTTGGAAATAAAGTTCCACCAAACTTAACTTAAATATTGTGATGTACCGTTGGAAAGGTTCTGCTCCCTAGATGACAATTTGGCTATTTTAAATGCTCTGAAACGCTTATTTTCTGAGATGACCGACTTTAGAGTTTTGTAAAACAAAATCCAACTGTTTTCTATATGCCATTTTTTCTACATAACCGACTTCAGAGTTTTGCAAAAAAAAAATAACCTATTTTGCCCATTTTGCCAATTTCAATGCTCTAGGAAAAAAAACTTGAATCAAATTTAAAGTTTCATATACAGTTGAAAAGGTAATGCTTCGACTGCTAACGCCAGCCGACGAATTTAGCGCATGTTTTAAGTGTCCAATTTATGGAAATACATTTGAGGGCTCAAATTAAAATTCAAACATATCAATAGTCATATTTCGTAAAGCGAACGAGTGATCAAAAAATCTTGATGCAACGAAATGAATTTTCAAATTCAAATAATATAATTGGAAAATCTATGAAACAAAAATGGTTTGATTCCGGCATTAACCGAGATGATATTTTCAACCTTCCAACGGAATTTCTAATTTATTAGAATTGCCAAGATTAACACCTCATAATCTGCAAGTAAAAATTGGATCGTTACTAACTTTGTTGCGGAATTCAAACAAACTAGGTGTTTGTAACATCATCGGACTTAAAAACAAATAAATAAATCAGGTGGCGCAACACCTAGTGACTTACAACTCTCAACTATTCCTGTGTGTAAGTAATGTCAGAAAGAGAATGCTGAATCCGAACTTGGTAGTTTAAGAAAGCACTTTTCGTGACGAGAATTACTCTTGGAGGATTTGTCAGTTCCTAGCTAGACACAGTACCCATGAAAAATATTTATGTGGCATAGGTAGGGATTGAACCCAATAACTCTGGCATGACATTCCTACGCACTAACCATCGCAATATCAAAATATCTAGATGGACTGTAGTTATATAACACGGTCAATAATGTTTGTATTGCTCTGAGATATCATATGCATCATATTCCTTAACAGACCTTATCCTAAAGTCACAATGTCTTTTAAAAAAATTTTAACAAATAATATTCATAATTTGACACAGCAGAATACTGGATTCAATACATGATTTTTATAGCGAAAACTCCAATTATCATTGCCATGAATGATCAGATTTTCATATAAACAATTCATTTTATTCAATATCTTAATCAATATGAAAATTTAAACAACACTTTGGGATTTACTAAAAGACTTCCTTTGTTTTTTCTTACTATAATAACATATCAAACATAAGACTTTGCGATCCAAGCCCTTTTTTGTAAATATTGTGAAATGGTCTGTAGGTACTTTATATTTTATTCCTTTCACATTGATATTTCTAATTTATTTACTCTACCTAAAAAGTGAAAACATAAATGAGTCACAGGGTATCTAATTTGTGATGTTTTAAAATATAAGAGTTATAATATATTAAAGCCCAATACCGTAATAATGCCTAAATGCATTAGTTCGTTTACTTTATGTTCCTTGCTTGTCCCAGGTCTCCAATTGTTTTATATCATATCAGCAATGCCAATGTATTCCCACTCTCGTTGTTAGTGGCAACATTGTCATCGATCTCAAAAAAAAAAAGTGATTAAGGTTCAAGCAGAGGCGGCGAGAGGGGTGAGAGAAGTGTCCCACTGTATTAGGCCCAAGTCTTCAAGGGGCCCCGTGAGCCACGTTCAAATGCTTACGCATGTTGTAATCATACAGATGTTTCCACACCAAAGTAATATTTCGACTGTGTTGTTAATCTTAATCACAATTATTTATACTGTGGCGAATTTCAAATATAGTAGGTATTGCTTCTTTTGATGTTATTTTAAAAATTGTCTACAAGATGTTACAAAACTTTTTTTAATTCATACAATTTTATCAATTGAACTACATTCTCGTTGCTTCACACGTTTGGCTACATTATATATTCATATTAATAAGCACCCAAGCACTTTCTAACTATGAGAATACTTGTGAACCCATTCGGATTGGGAAACAGAGAAACATTTCTAAAATGTTTTTAAATGCTTCTTAAATGTTTTTGAAATGTTTCAAAAATGTTTCTTAAGCGATCTCTAGACGTTCAATGTTATTTTACTATATTTGATGTTGCACAATATTATTGAGCGTCTAGGGATAATAGTGCAAGGTTGTGCAATATAATTGAAGAAAATCAAAACCCTTGCGATATTTATTGCACAATATCAAATATTGTATCGTCTGTGGGTACAATTGCACAATATTTGTTCATCCAATTTTAAAATTTGAAGATTAAAGACATCCGCGAGTGAAACTGAGGTTGAAAGAACACTTATTTTAGAAAATAAAAACAATGGCATTTTTGATCTTCAAATATTATTAAGACAGTATAAGGCTCGTGCAGAAAAGAATATTTTTGAAATCAGTTCATTGGATTTTAAGAAAATGTCGCAAGGAAAAAGTGAACAATATAGAAAATTACTTTCAACATACAGGAAAAAAGATCCCCAGGCTGATAAACAGCAAGATATAAAAAAATTTAATTGTTTGCACATAAATTATAGAAAAGAATTTAAAAAAAAATAATCGGCTTCTGAAAAAAGTGGTGCAGTTAACATAGTGTTATTTTTACGCGATGCAGTTTCTTAGAAATTTGGAGGAAACATTCACGTTGCAAAGCAGCATCCATAAAGAAAGCATCACTCAGAATGTTGTCTACACGACACAAGTATCAGCTTTCAACTAAATTATTGAATAAAATATTGAATCGTCTGGGGCGCTTAGCCAATAATATTGTGCTATATTTTGCACAATAATATTGGCGTCTAGGGACCGTTATAGGTCTGGACACACTTTACAATCCTCCAAACCATATCTGTTTGCTTCATTTATAATAATTGAACAAAGAAATACAATTTGGGTTGAGTTCGCTGACTGGATGGGAGAGATGACTACATAAGCTGGTAGATGACTTCAAACAGATGCCTTTCTTTTTGCTTACTTGCTTCGAAAGTTAATCATGCTTTCAGATTTTAGTTCTTTTCGTTGTTTTTTTGATATTTTAAATTAAATATCGCCTTTAAAATCAATATTAATTTTAATAAAAGATAAAATCATTATTTTATTTGTTTTCTTACTATGCTCTTTAGCATACTTACATTTTTAATTGCTTGGAGTAAGTAAGAAAGCAAATAAAATACTGATTTCATTGTTTATCAAGTCTCCCTAAGAGGGTGGTAATATCTTTTTGGTAGACGGGGCTCAACCTTAGTTTTGCGATGAAAATTATTCTGTAAAAATTCGACATTGGGGTAACCATCAAATAAGATTTTTTCAAACGATCTACTTTTAAATCGAGTTTATTAAAGAAAAATATTCTTTATACTTTTTTCAAAATGATCCAGACTGACATGATTTTCCTTGACCTTGCAAATTTAGTATGATAGTCGCCTCATTTTGTCCCAGCACCGCCTCTGTGTTGAGGCATCATTATTACTTTATCTATGTGTTAAAAAAATCCCTAAAATGTTACAAAAATGAAAAAGGGTACGCATATACGAATATGTTAATTTTGTTTGAAAATATTATATTGTAAAATATATATCTATGTATATATGCATACATATTTTGAAGTGGAAAATGGTAGGTACTTTCCTTACCTTCCACATAATTAGTTTTTGTTGTTTGTTTTTCTTTTTAGTGGAAGATAATGTGCTATGTGATTTCCTGTTACGTGAGTCCTTTAGTATGCACATCACAACAGAAGGACATATTTGTGTGTTACGTGAAGGTAATTGAAAAATAATGATTTTTCGAGTTTTTCCATTATAAATGTTAAGTATGATTTTGTATACAAAATTTTGTAAATCATTTTTTTTTAAACAAAGCAGCAGTTATTAGACTTAAGCGAGTCAACGGGATGTTTGCACTTTAATTTTAGATTTGTTGTATATCATTATTATTGTAGAATACGGAATCAACTAAATCGTAATTTTCAATTTATCGATTTAATTTCATTATAAAAAGTATTGAACTAAGAACTTCCTTTCTGGAACTTTTTATTTTTGTATACTTATAAAGACAACTTTGTAAGAATAATAATGCAGGTAATTAATTTTCCAAAAAGTTATTCCTTATATAAATTAATGGTGTGTCCCATTCATAGTGAGGTAGCTAAGCTAATGAAATAATTTTCTCATTTTTAACTTCCTTTTTTAATGATAATACGTTTATCATTAGTGACCGTCTTTCTTTCACATTCAAACAAGAACATGTAATAATTTTTGATAAATGTCGTAAGAAAACAACATTGACTTTTGGAAATTTAGTAGCTGGATAATTCTCTGTTTTTGCTCGTTAACAAGTTGTAATAATTTAGATTTTCTCATTCCATAATTCTGTTTTTTGCTGCTTTTTTATTTTTATGTGAACTTAGCAAGAAAATTTGTTTAAGTTTGTTCCTTATATAATTTAAGGAATATTAATTTGGCATAGTATTTCAATGGAATTATAAAGGCACTGAAGTTGTGTTTTTTAATTGCGGATTGCTTTATAGCATTTTTACTTACTCTTAAGACTTCCAAGTACGCTGGTTGACAAGGTTTGTAGAAGAAAATTGATGGCCTTAGTTTCAATCTCACTACAATGACTTTATCACATAAGATTTTTGAGATATTGATTTGTAAAAAAACCTTGTATAAGGTTTTCCAATAAGAGGTTTAATTTTGAATAGCCCACTATCAAGGCTTTTGTAATTTTTAAAACTGTCATCTTTTGACACCTGAGTATTGGTACCAGAAAATATCACAACAAGTATTTGGTGCTGCAAAAAGCTTTTGGACTACATTACTACAACGATCTAGTACTTATCTCCCGCTAAGGGAGCTTTCTGTTCAAGGAAAAATTAAATACACCACTGGATCGCCTGAATTTGCTCCTGTATTCAAAGATTATGTTTAAAAACAGTACATTTAATTTAAGATTTAAAAAGATACCTGCAAAATAAGTTTTTAATATTTTTTTTTTAATTCTTAGAGCGGTTTATTTTGAATTACTTTTGTATATATCTAATCTACATATATTTTTTTTTTTAATTTTTGCTTAAAAACATTTTTGGTATTCAGTTATTTGAAATATATTGATATTCATTTTAATTTTGATTTTCGTAAATAAAAATGGAACTGTTTTTGAGACATCGAATTTTGAAAAAAAAAATTGATATTTTGTTAAAAATCCAAAACAAAAATGTTGACATTTTTGATCATCAAATATTATTTTGACAATATGAGAGCTTGTGCATACAAAAATTATTGAAATCGGTTCATAAGTTTCTAAGAAAATTCTCAAGTAATTTTACGGTTCTATGGGATGTACTCCATAAGAGGATTACAAAAATATAAACTGAATATCTTATGACTGAGATAAAATATTAAATATATTTCAAATCATTCTAAGGCTAGCAATTCCCCTTAAAGCAAAGGCTTTCAATTAATATAGGGTTTTCCAATCTATACTAATATTATAAATGCGAAAGTAACTCTGTCTGTCTGTCTGTTACTCAATCACGCCTAAACTACTGAACCAATTTGCATGAAATTTGGTATGGAGATATTTTGATACCCGAGAAAGGACATAGGCTACTTTTTACCCCCGGGAAAATTACGCATTCCCATGGGAAAATTCAGGTGGGCCGATCGCTTTTACGCCTAAACTACTGAAACTACTGATTTAAATGAAATTTGGTAAGGAGATAGTTTGAGACTTAAGAAAGGACATGAGTTACTTTTGACTCCGGGAAAACAACGCATTCCCTAGGACGAAATATTATAAAAGCTATAATCATGACTGGAATAGCAAAAGGAAAAAATGTTTTAATTCCCCGCATTCCGATAATTCCAACCGATTTGCCGTTTCAGTTTAAAAGAGTGCAGTTTCCTCTGAAAGCAGTATTTTCAACAACAATAAATAAAGCTCAGGGGCAAACGCTGAAAGTTACAGGTGTAAATTTGAAAAAAAAAGAGGCTGGGATGCGACCCACACTGATAACTTCCCATCCCGTCTATCGATTTGTCTTGCTTAAAAGTTTGTCTAAATGTATCAATTCTTGCCAAATTTGCGTTCTATTTTTTGTAGATTTTATTTTTTTTATGAAAAAACGGACTGTTGGATTTTTATAAAAAAATTACTGAATATAAAAAACAATATTTTCTGTGAAATAAAATAAGTTTGAAGCCAATATTTTTAATTTTTGAAAAGCTATTTGAGCCGAAAATCAATTTTTACCAACTTTTATTAATTTTTTTGTTTAGGTTTTTATTTTTTGTAAAAAAACTGTCAGTTCGATTTTTCTCAAAATTTTTCCTAATGTTGAAAACAATATTTCTTATAAGTTAAAATTAGTTAGAAGCCATAATCTCAAATTTTTGAAAAGATATTTAAGTCGAAAATCAATTTTTACCAACTTTTGTTAAATTTTTTTTTCGGTTTTTAATTTTTTGTAAAAAAAACTGTCAATTCTATTTTTTTCAAAATTTTACTGAATGTTGAAAACAACATTTTTTGAAAGATAAAAGTAGTTTAAAGCCAATATCTCAAAGTCTTGAAAAGATATTTGAATCAAAACTCAATTTTTACCAACTTTTTTTTTATTTTTTTTAGGTTATTATTTTTTGTAAAAAAACTGTCAATTCGATTTTTCTTAAAATTTTATCAGATGTCAAAAACATTATTCTTCATTGCACAAAATTGTTTTGGAAATGAAATCATATTTTAGTCGTAAAATTTTCGAAGTGACAAATTTTTTTTTTCAGTTTTTTTGATTTATAAAAAAAACCGTTAATTGATTTTTTTTTCCAAAAATATAATTGTTTTGTATCACGTTACAATATATAATATAAAATTTAATTCAAGTCTCTAGCGTCATTGGTTCATGAGATATTTAGGGTTAACCAAAATTTTCACCTTTTTTTTAAACTGCTATGGTAAAAAAACCACCCACGCAATTTTCTTGAGAGCCCTTTCTGCATCTTTCTGCCTTATTATCTGTATAACAAAATTTATTTGAAGTCGATATCTCTTCTGGTTCTTGAGCTATGGACGACGAAAAAAACGTCGCGAACGTACGGACGTACGGACGTACAGACGTACGGACGTACGGACGTACGTACACACGCACGCACAGACATCTTTCTAAAAATCTTTTATTTCGACTCTAGGGACCTTGAAACGTCGGGAAATGTCAAAATTTTCAATTTGTCAAATCGGACCCATTACAATAACTTCCTATGGGAAGTTAAAAAACTGTTTTTCCCATGGACAATTATATGTAGCGTGCTCACGAGTCTCAAACCCACAAAATCTTTACGTTCTGGCCAAGGAAGGAAAAACAAAAAACGTCGTATATAAAAATGTATTGCAGTAACCTATCTTTTTCTTAAAATGTATTAACCTAACCTAACCTAACCTAGGTATGACAATCACACTTATGTAGTATGGCCTCATCCCATCAGGGCACAATTCAAACATACCTACAAAAAAGTACAGCTCAGGTTTTTTCATACTACTATCCAAAAAAACTATCTAATGCGGACGAAGTCGCGGGTAAAAGCTAGTAATATATAAAAACAATTATTTTTAAAGAGATATCAGCCAAATTTCCACCATAGCTAATTTTTTTTTTTTTTTTTTATTAAACTTTATTTAGCTAAAAAAAGCTATTTAAAAATACATATTTTTATCTTAAAATCTATTTTTAACATATATTTTGGTTAGTCTTTTAAATTTATCTATATTGAATTCATTCTTCATTTCATTTGGTAAGCTATTAAACATAGATAATCCTTTATGCATTACCATATTCGTAGTTCTTTGGTTTCTATAGTTTAATAATCTAAAATCATTTGCATTTCTTAGTTGATAAGAATGGACTTCATTTACATAAGTTAGATTTTCACATAGATAATTTGGCAAGAGGTTAAACTTCATTTTATAAACAAATAACAAAAAACAAAAAATATAATTCTTTGGTTAATACTGAGCCAATATAATTGTCTTAACATGTCTTCTATGTGCATCAGTCTATTGCACAACAAAATTACTCTCATTCCTTTATTTTGAAGTGTTTGCAAGCGATTCATCATTGTGTTATTGCTCATAAATAAGATGCTAGAACAATACTCAAAGTGAGGTTTAATAATAGTATTATAAACATTTATAGCAGTTGATTTTGAAATTCTTTTTCTGATTCTACCAAAAAAGTGAATTTTTTGGCAATTTTCTTACAAATATAATCAACATGAGAGTTAAAACTTAAACCATTATCAATCAAGACTCCTAAATATTTAATCTCACTTACTATTTCAATTTTTTGATTATTTATGCAAATATCACTGTTTGATTCACCATTTAAAACCATTGCTTTTGTTTTATTGATATTAAGTTTCAATTTGTTCATATTGAACCATCGTTGCAAATTTTTTAAATCTTTATTTATCTTTATAATGCATTCCTCAGCAGTATCTCCTGAAGCAAAAAGAAGGGCATCATCGGCAAACAATACCAGCTTGGAAAATTCAATAACTTTTTCCATATCATTTATGTAAACTAAGAACAAAAGGACTCCAAGCAGAGATCCTTGAGGTACTCCACAATTTATATCTATATAGTCTGAAAAGCAGCTATTTATCTTAGTTTTTTGCCGTCTTTGGTATAAATATGATCGAAACCAATTTTGTTCGTTTGCCCTAATGCCATATTTCTCTAGCTTCATTAAAAGAATATCTCTATCTACTGTTTCAAAGGCTCTTTTCAGATCCAAAAAAACTGCAACAACTATCTTTTTGTCATGTATTTTTTTTTTTTTTTTTTTAAAGCTTTATTATCTACTAAGTAAAATTTACAATTTGTATGTTCCTGCGAAGCCTAAGCTTTTCTGCAGAAGATTGTACTTATAATTATATTTAAATAGTTAGATAGAGTGAGCTATTTTAGAATTAAGAGATTAATAAAAGTAACATTTCAAAATAAATTTTATAATTCAGTTTACATTTTTTTTTTTTTTTTTTTTTTGTATTTTAAAGGATTTAATTAATTACCTATATCATTTAAAAAGAAATATTTTAATTGTTTTTTTCTTGTTTTGTATTTGTTTGATTTCTTGAGGCATTGAATTGATGATCGTTGGGACAACGTATGCCAACTGTATCTTTCCATATGTGTTGTAGTGCCGTGGTATGTGAAGTACACCTCGTGCCCGTTGTCTGGTGTTAAGGTGATGTTGAATCGGGCGAATAAAGCGATTATTGCCATGATATTCTAGTATTATGTTCATCTTGAAAATTTGCTCGACTTTAAGTACTCGGAATTTGTTTTCAGTTTGCTGTCTGTTATTTTGTTGTATTATTCTTAGAGCTGAATTTTGAAGTTTTTGAAGCTTCTTGATGTGTGTTGGTGCTGCATTTCCCCAGGCAAGTATGCCATATCTCAGCTTTGACACTACCAATGCGTAATAAACTTGTCTCAGACAGGGCCGGACAAAGCATATGTGCAAGATGTGCAAATGCACAGGGCGCAGAATTCTGGGGGCGCATTACCAGGAGTAGGAAAATGTAATCTGATCTTGCGCAAACAAATATGTACTACTATTTGCCATTTTTATAACCACAAACATTCTTAAAATAATCTCAAAAAACATCTATCACAACTGTCCTAAGTTATCTCTTGCGCACTAACTAACATCACTTTCATTGGTGCATTGAATGAAAATTTAACTCAAGATATCGCAGAACTAAAGGGTGTCCCAAAATTAACGCAAGATTTGAATTAAATAGAAAACGCCGTTTTTAGTCTTTTGATAGTTATATTTTTATTGACTCGTAAAGTACATAGGATAGGGTTATGTATGGAATAACACATCGGACAAATGGCCTCCACGGCTTTGCATGCACATGCGCACTCTTTTGTTGAAATTTTCCATGACCATTCTGCATAAATGTGGCTGAATTTCGTTGATGCAGCGTTGAATCTCCTCCTTTAATGCACGGGTGGTTGTGGGCTTGTTGACATAGACTTGTGATTTCAAATAACCCCATAAAAAGAAGTCTAATGGTGTTAAATCACACGATCTAGGAGGCCAATTTTGATCACCGAAACAAGAGAGTACACGACCTGGAAATGTCTCATGCAGTAATTGAATTGTTTCACGGGCTGTATGACATGTGGCACCGTCTTGTTGAAACCACATATTGGACACATCAATATCATCCAATTTTGGCAGAAAGAACTGTGTAATCATGTCGCGATATCGAGCACCAGTAACAGTCACTGCTTGACCAGCATCATTTTCAAAAAAATATGGCCCAATTATGCCTCCAGCCCAAAATCCACACCATACAGTCACGTGTTGTGGATGCATTTGTTTTTCGACAATAACATGTGGGTTCTCCGAACCCCAAATGCGGCAATTTTGGCGATTGACAAAGCCATCAAGATGAAAATGTGCTTCATCGCTTAGGATGCTTTGCTCGAAAAATCAGCCGCCAAGCTTTCACTATTTTTGAGATATTCTTTAATAATGACGACACGTTGTTCTATCGTGTAACGCTCCAATTTTAATAATCCTATACTGTTAGCTGTCAAATTGCTTTTTTTTCAGGGTTGCCAACACTTCACTGCACAAATGGCGGCAAATTCAAATCTTGCGTTAATTTTCGGACACCCTTTAAAAATCTTACCTACCTCATTTCCAATTATTTCACCCTGTTCGTACAAGAGAAAAAAAGAAAAAATCTCAACACAAAAAAGTTCCATGCAAGAGAAAAAAAGAAAAAATCTCAACACAAAAAATTTCCATGCCACCTCATATGTGCAAGATTTATTTCATGCACACCGAGCCCAAAATTAGCATAGAGAGTATGACAAAGCAAAATACTTATTCATATTGAATCGTATGGGCTAGAACGTGCAGGTTTTGTATCACGCACCGTACCTGAATGTGAGTTCTCATCTACAAAGAAAACAACAAAAAAATGCCCCCGAAAAAAAAGCGCAGGTAGGTTGCTCTGCTACCTTCTACTACAAATCAAAGACACTCTATATATTTTTGTTGCTGTTTTTTTTTTTTTGTAGATGAAAACTCACATACAGGTACGGTGCGTGATACAAAACCTGCACGTTCTAGCCCATACGATTCAATATGAATAGGTGTTTTGCTTCGTCATACTCTCTATGTTAATTTTGGGACTCGGTGTGCATGAAATAAATCTTGCACATATGAAGTGGCATGGAAATTTTTTGTGTTGAGATTTTTTCTTTTTTTCTCTTGCATGGAACTTTTTTGTGTTGAGATTTTTTCTTTTTTTCTCTTGTACGAACAGGGTGAAATATTTGGAAATGAGGTAGGTAGGTGTCTTTGCTACAAATGGTCAATGGATGTGCAAGTTTTTTTTTTTGCACACTGAGTATCGAAACTAACATGGGAGATATTAAAAAAAAAAACTTATTTATACTGAATCATATGGGTCAGAGCGTGCAGGTTTTCTTATTGCACACTGTATAAGAGTTAAGTGCCTGCTTACAGGTGATGAAATTTTTAATAGAATGGAAAAGGAGGGATGAATCTACTACTTTTAATGTACATATATCTAGTCTGGTGCAGAATGCAGATTGTTTCAATTGTTTTTTTCGCTTTGTTGGTTAATTAATATTAAATAAATAGCTATCAGTTTTCAATAGAAGTGACGTATTTTGTGACAAGACAGTAATGTGACTGACTCAGTTGATTTTAGACAAGCTTGAATTACATGAAATTTAAATAAGTAACTGTCAAAGCCAAAGTTATGATAATGGTTCGAATATGAAAGGAAAAGAAGCGGGTGTTCAGAATCGAATTCGAACCCTGGAACCAAGAGCATTTTTCCTTCCATGTTGCTCGCATTCCTTAAATTTAGTGGTTAATGATACTGCTCAGTGCTCATTATATGCAGTTAAATTTTTCGATACAATTCAATGTTTGTATAACTTTTTTTCAAGTTCCACAACGAGGTGGGATATTTATAAGAAAAAAATTCCAAGTCATACTTTGAAACCCCTTCTGAGACTAGATAAGAGCAGGTTAGATGCATTGAGGCCTTTAAAAACAAATTAAGAAGAAATATATGAAGCCCTTATAGAATTAAGAAATCTAGAGGCAAAAAACATTGCAGAATCGTTAGGAAACAAAATTTTTGATTTTACATTTATTTGCTGCCTGCTAATTTGGTTTGATATTTTAGAAAATATAAATTAAACTAGTAAATATTTGCAAAGTGCGTCCGTTAATCTGTCAACTGGCATAACAGTTTTAGAAAATACAAAAAACAGTTTGATTTTAATGCGTTCCGTTGAAAAATTTAATGAGTAGGTATGTTCAATTAACCGAGCGTATTGCTGGGGAGAGTACGATAACTTAGGCGACAAAGTTTAATGACGGATTTGTATAGAACAGCTAAAAACAAGCATTTTTTACTATGGGAGGGGGAGTCTATCTCCCCCCGTTTATGCGGTAGGGGCAATTTAAAAAAATATGTACATTAAATGGAAAAAAAATAATTAAAAAATAACGGTAATACTTACAATTAAGTATTATACCTTTTTTTAAAGCCAACATTTTTGTCTATTAGCTTGTTTTTAAATCAAGTCAAAACTTAATCTTAATTGTAAGTATCACCGTTCTTTTTTAATTATTTTTTTCCATTTTAAATAATAATTTTTTTAAATTGCCCCTACCGCCTGAACGGGGGGAGATAGACCCCCCTCCCATAGTAAAAAATGCTTGTATTAAGCCCCTCTACCAAAAACCGTTATTATATCTTGTCGCCTAAGTTATCGTACTCTTGCCGTATTGCTAGTTCCCTAGAAATACCAAATATGTTTCCTGTAGCTTCATCATTGCGATCTCAACGGAGAAAAATACTTTATGCTGATGAATGTCCTGAAACTATATTAGACCCGAAACAAAGATTTAAAGTTGAATTTTTTTTAAATACTTGAAAGGTTTGATACGTATAGTATCAATTTTCCATTTTGAAGTAACATAAGCGAATGTTTAAAAAATAAAAATGTATGTGCTTTATGCCTTAATTTGAAGAATGTTATAACATAAGGTAGTTTTAAAGATTTAGATGGAGAAGAATTGTTTCAAGAGTTAACCGTAATATCCCCGCTTGTTACACCACAAAGCTCAAGTTTAGATGTGTTAAATTTTATTTTTAGTTCAAATCTTGAAGATTTTGCTCCGAATTTAGTAATTGTTCTTCAAATCTTTAATACAATCCCGATCACGGTAGCTTCAAGAGAACGTAGTTTTTCTAAACTTTAAATTATAAAAAAATTGGTAGGTTTATCTATAATGTCCATTGAAAAGGAATTATTAAATTCTTTTGACTTTGATGATCTTATTTCTGAATTTGCAAAATGTAAGGCCAGAAAAGTAAGTTTCCAAGTTTAATCGTTTTCCCTCTGCTCATTTCTTCACTGCGTTTTAGTTTATGGTTTAGGCCTACTGGGCATACCTCAATAAAAAAACGCATTGAAAGTCTACCTCCTGGGTAATGTGGGAAAGGCTTATGCTTGTGTATCAGTTTATGTGTGAAAATATAAAAAAGGGGCACTTTCTACAAATCTTGCACAGGGCGCAAGTTTGGCTGGGGCCGGCCCTGGTCTCAGAACATCCTCAGTAGCATGGTACTTTAAATGCGAAAGTGCGTATGAGACTCTTCTTCAGATCAGTACGTAGCTTGTCTATATGTTTGTCCCAAAGGAAATGGCAATCAATAACAACTCCAAGATATCTATAAAGTTCAACAACTTCAATGCATGTTGTGGGCGTGATTGGACAGATATCATTCCTGAAATATATTTGTTTGTCTGTTTTTTTGACATGTGGACTTCGGATATGCATAAGTTTTGTCTTAGAAGCATTTATTACCAATCCGTTGTCGTGACACCATCGAACAGCAGCATTGAATTCGTTTTGCATTATCATTGTGGCCGATTCCAAAGACCTATCGCGAACAACAATTGCAGTGTCATCAGCAAAAGCAAACGGGATACTTAACTTGAAAACACTAAGAAGTTCGTTGGTATAAAGGATGAACATAAGCGGTCCCAAATTAGATCCTTGTGGAACTCCATATTCAACATTCTTTTCTTCACTGTAAACATCTTTTATTTTGACGGAGAACTTTCGATTGTGAAGACAGTTCGACATCCAGTCAGCCAACCTACCTCGAATTCCTATTCTTGCTAACGCTTCTAAAAGTTTCGAATGGTTGAGTGTATCAAAAGCTTTGCTGAAATCCATAAACAGTACAAGTACGTTATGTCCCCTATTTAAGCTCTCGTTTATACAGTCAGCAAATTCACAAAGCAGTTGTCCTGTATTTTTGTTCTTTTGAAACCCGTACTGGCTTTTGTTGATAAGTGAATGCTTTTCGATGAAACTTTGCAATCTGTTGACAACAATGTTACCAAATTTTAAAAACAATAATTCGCATAAGAAAATATCTTTTTTAATTCCCAATATATTTGAGTGTTGGTCTGTTGGTTCTTAAGATATGGAGAACGATAGTATGTATTCCAAGTGATGTTTGATTGAAAACGCAAAATATAATATATTTGTCAATATTTGAATGAAATAAATAAACTTTAAAGAATGTCCAAAAGACTTCTATAAGATAGAAATGTTGCATCAATATTTCATGATGAACAGCGTTTGAGAAATTGAATTAATTCTTCTTGATTGCACTCGTTCAATGAATTTAAATTTTTAACTCGATTCTTAAGGGTGGTACATTTTATTTCCCTTTCAAATGAGTTGGGATTTGTTTAAATTTTAAGTAGCCGTTCACTTATCTTACTTGGTGTTCTTCTTATCGAAACGAAAAGTTGCTCAATGCTTTCTTTTATGAAAAGGGACTTATCGATAACGAGTAATGAGTGACAATGTTTTTCTAGTTTTTCTTAATTCAAGACATTAATCATAATAGGTATATTTGTAGTCTTTCTTTTCTTTTTTCTATGTAAATACTTTTTTGTTCATAAAAATATATTTTTTTAATAACATAAAATTGGAATAACTTTTTCCTCTCTTACTTCAAAAGCACTTTCAAAATGACAGAATTTAAAAAAAATTAAAATCAAATATTTTGTAAGAACAATATTTTCGTGTTCCAATCAACAAAAATATTTTTTTTTATCCTATGACATGATTATTTCTTGTTTAAGTCTATTTTCCTTATTTCATGGCCCTACAAATTTCGCTTTTGACTGATGTCTTATAACAATAGATCTTAAATAATTATAATTTAATAATTGACAACATATACGACTTACAAAGTATTTCGTTTGTTATTTTTGTCCCTTATTTTTCAATATTTCTCATTTGACTCTAGTAATTCTATTGAAAATCGCCCATCTTCACTACATCACTCCATTCCTAAAATAGTACAAAAATGTGGAAATATTGCAACGGCTTCACAATTAATTTAATTCATTTTAATTTCAATCAACTATTAAATCGTATAACCGTGGCGTTACAAAGTAATCAAAACAATTTTACTGCAGAAATAGCACCCACATACTATTTCGTAAGGCCTTTGGGAATATCCGTCTCCTTGAACACTTAATACCAGCCAAAGCTGTTATTATCCATAAAAACGCGGATCTTATATAACAATACAATGCGGTACAATTTAGAAGAGAATTGTTTGAATCGCCTGAATTAAAGTTAAATGTTCTCCAAGCTCACAATAGACTCACATACAAAAGTAATTTTTCCTTACAATATCTTTTATTTGAATAAGAAAGTGGAGGTAATACCCTAAGGAATCTTTTCGAAAAGAATAAGTAAAAATTGATGTGACGTTTTATCATATTTTTTTCTTTCTTTATTATGACACCTTGGAGCTTGGAGGTGACACATAACAATTTTAATCTAATTCACTTAGCAAACGAACATGCTCTCAAGTCTTTTGGAAAGAAAATAATATCACAAAGTCATGTCGCATGTTCTTGGTCCTTACAATATAAGAATCATATTCAAAATTTGAATGTAAACTAAATTTTTGAACTTTTTCTTATGATAGGTTTGAATTGAAGTTACTAATCTATTAAAATAACATAAATAAGATTGTCCATTTGCATTTCAACTTCAAGCAAAATTGTATTGCTTTTTGTTTGTTCTGAGCTCTGCGTCGATCATTCGGAAATGTATCTTATTTCAAATATGTTCGCACTTTTTTGCATTTAATTAACGTATTTATTTTCAGAAAGGCCTTGTATTTTTTTCGTAAGAACTTTTAAAGCAGGTTAGGTTAAAAACAACTAACACTGAAAAATCATTTTTAATGATTCGAGATCAAATCCATCTCATACAAATCCATCTAATATTGATTAATTTTTAAAATAAGGCAACTTTTTCATTATAATTTATGACTGTTACTTTAAGTTTTTCTACGCGATAAAAAAAAAAACATTTCCCTTTCAAAAAAAAACTTATTCTTTTGTTTTAATTATTGAAAACTATTCACATGGTTGTGATTTTAAAAATAATGTATACTGTATCTTATATTGATACTAGTACATTATAATTATTATAAAACTCGTTGCAAATGCTTTTTTTTTAATTGAAATAAAGTAATCCTGTTTTTCTATAAGAGCCGTAAAATTTACTGCCAAATATTGCAACAAATATACATAGGTATACTAGCACTTGTAAACACTTTAAAAAAGAAAAGATATAAAATAAAATGTGCTTCCAAAGCTTTCAGTTTAATGTTCGCCATTTTTCACTATTGCATTACTAGTCCTAATAGTATCCACACAAGTAAAAAGTAACTAAAGTCGTTTACACATTTTGTATGTACACTTAACACAGGTGAAGCTGCAGAGATGGAAAAACCATAACCAAGGTGAATATGTTAAACTAATGCTTTCAAAATGTAAAGAAGGGTAAGTGAAGTTTGGAAAACCTCATATAACTCCATCTATTATGTTTGAGTTTTGATCGGTTGCCATAAAAAAACATGTTCTTTGATTAAAATATTAAATCGATAGAAAAAAAAAACAGAAACAGGTTTTAATGGGAAAATATTTAAATATTTTGTTTTAAACTTTTTGATGAAAATTAAATGGCCAATGCTAGCCAAATGATGGGGTTATACAAATGAAATGTCGTGAAAAATTAAGCAAAACTATCATTCTTTCCTTCCTAGAACCCGGGCCAACCATAAGTGCAACATAGTGCACAGGGCACAAAATTGCCAGGAGCAAGAACATTTAATTTGATCTTGAAGAAATAAATTGTAAGAATAAGCACGAAATATTTCTCTGATGTTGTCTATTCTTTTTTACTTATAATTTATCCATAAGGTGATATTTCATATATATTTCTGGTTTCACGATTTTTTTGTTCAGTTTTTCATACAAATCAAGTATTTTTATCGATTAATGTTTGATTTTTTTTTTGCCTCAATGCTCTCTGGCACCATAAAGAACTAATATCATCTTGAGCCTCTTATGATTCCCCTCTTGCCTGAAACACATACAAAATTATTAAAATAAATCTATCTTAATTTTCTGTAAAGGTGGCGGGACGATCACACCGCTACCACACGTGTTCTAATACGTCAAACAGAACGCGGTCAGCTTCCGATATTTTATTAAACCTGGTCTAAAAGTCCAGTCAACTCCTTTTTTCTTTGCTTTTGTAATTTACTGCACCAAAAAATAACTTCGCAAGCGAATCCAATATACTGCAGTGAACTTTTAAAAGGCTCCGTGAAATAACCCCACAAAATATGAAATAACCCCCCAAAAAATTGTATGGCAATAATGAGTTCAGTATAATATGAAAGAACTCCCTCTTTTTGGGATCTAATTTCGTTTTACTTGGGGAGTTGTTTTAAGCTGAAATATCTCCCCAAATTCAACTATGAAATATATATTTCACTATAACAGCATTACGCGAGAATTTCAGTTTTCCGCGAACAGAAAGGAGCAGCAGCTGACATTTGAAAAAAAAACTTTGCTCGTATGCTTTGTAGGGGCCAGGATGGACAAACAGTTGAAGAGTTTTTTTTATTGATAATTAAGAATTAATTGGAGAACTTAGTAAAACTATGAACAATCTTATGTGGACATCAATACCTACACGCGGTAGAAGTGAAAATTTTTGGGAGATCAAAAAGCTTTACAGATTAGTTTTTAGATCAGAAACAGCACAAAGAAAGAACATTGTCTTAAATCTTAACTCCATCGTAACCTAAAACAAATCAAATCACTTTAAAAGTAATTTTGTTCATTTTATTAATATTTTAAAAGTGTAATATGTATTCAATGTTGCACATACAATGTAACATAATTTCAGTGCTTCAAATCAGTTTTTTTTTGTATCTCAGATTTGATTTAAATAATATAATATTAATTATTTATTTAGTAGATAACAATATCTCACTTTATTATATTTCTATATTTTAAGTTTTGGAAATATCTTTAAGATTATAAGAAGATTTAGTTGTTTTTCAAAAGAGGAGTAAACTAATGTTCAAAACTACCATAAAATATCTTATTAATCTATATATGGAGTCTTTGTTAATAAAACTACGACCCTACCTTAATACATGGATCCGCCATTGATCCCTAACAAAGATCCATACTTATTTATTTCGTGAACACTATCTAACATCTATAATGTATTTCATTGTAGGATATAAGAAAAATTTAAGTGAACATATCGTTAAATTTAAGATGTCCGGCCAAGTTCAATCTTACCTACTTAATTTAAAAAATGTCTACCTTGAAGAAATTTAAAAATCGGCCCACATAAAATTCCACCCACCTCATCTAAGCAAGTTTTGAACACCTTTTTATGGGTCACTTTATCTACGAAAAAGGCAACTATCAGGTAGGCAATATGTAATTGTCAGCGGTATATGTTGTAAAATAAAGCGGCGTATTATAGACGTATCATGCTTTTGATATTGAAAGGTGTCGCAATTTACCAAAGGGGGGAACCACTCCTGTTTACGTGAGAATACTAAACGCGAACTGATAAGGGAATCATTCCGAGATTCCCTATTTAGTATAAAATATACTCGGCTCACTTTAATAGTCACAAGCTTCAATACAAAAAAAGGCCATAAGTCAAAGCAAAAGTACCTAATCAAAGAGATTCTTTATGTAAAATCGCCTCCACAAGTACGTTTTAACTGTATGTTCATTCCTTCAGGCTTTGCTTTTCCCTTTTTTAGACTTTCTAAGGCTTTTTCGCAAACACTTCGGTAGGGTTTATTTCTTTTTTCATAATGTAGGTATGTAATTTGAAAGGCTTGCTTTTTTTCGTTCTTATCAATAGTGTTTTTCAATAAAAGTATAGGTACATATGTTCTTTATCTTTCCCTTCCTGAATATTCTTATTTCCACCTATTACTAGTATAAGTTACTCTGCTCATTATTAAGTATAAATACTCTGCAGTAACCTGTTATTATACTTTAGTTTTATCCCACTTGATTTTTAGTAGAACAAAACGTTTATATTTTAAATTATAAAGCAAAGCTTTCTTAAGTTCGATTGTCTAAAGGTTTAAAATCATATTCAAATCCTCTACGTCAGCTTTTCATATAAATTCATAGCTTTTGTCGAGCGTTTGTTTTTGCATGCTTGTGGCATGACGGCTGCGGCCGCGTTATTGAGATCGATCACGATCGTCACGTTCCTGTGAATTGGCCATTCACAGGTACTATCTGGCTTACTTTTGGCTCGAAGTGAAATATTTGAAATACTTGGACGACATGTGGTTTCATCCAGATGGAATCGATTTATTGAAGTAAGTTTGAAAATGGGCCGCGTCGTTTGCGCAAATTAACGCCTCCAGACTATTTTCTTGGGGCTTCGTTAAGTCATTGGCTTATGTCATAACAAGCCGACGAACCCCAAATAGTGGCAGTTTCACCAAAATATTTCCTCGAATCATCGAAAATTGTGTCCAACGAATCGATCGCTGCAAACGTGCCCGCGGCGGCGGCCATATGAATGGAGTCGTGTTCCATTCATAAATGTTTTGATTGTATTCCAAGTATATAAAACAATTTTTGAAATATTTAAAATAGTTTGTGTTTTGCCAAAAAAAAGTTTTCAAGTCCTCTTTCAAGTCAATTCAAATATCTGATGTGACATTTTGGAATTAGATTGACTGTAACTTTTTTGTTGGCCCGTTTATCAAAAGGCAAGTTATTTTTTAATGCTTTTAAATGCAGAAATTGTTAGCGACGGTGTATGCCATATAAATACATACTTAATTTTCAAAAACTGTTATTCCATACGTGTACCTATTTGAAATGTAAACTTAAAACCAATACAACTACGTCACACAAACACAGCAAAATATACCAGACACCATTTATGCGTATTAAAGTAGATGGCAATAATTTTGGTACAAAATTAATTCGTTGTCAGTTGAGTGTCCAGTTTTCAATTTATTTCGTCGGACACTACTGTACTATAAAAGGACATGTTCCTTATATTATATATTAACTGTATAAGCTCAAGCTTTTATTCCGTTCTGTTGTATGTATGTACAGTGTTGGACAGAGAATTA
Organism: Eupeodes latifasciatus; assembly: GCA_920104205.1. Classification (NCBI taxonomy): domain Eukaryota; kingdom Metazoa; phylum Arthropoda; class Insecta; order Diptera; family Syrphidae; genus Eupeodes; species Eupeodes latifasciatus. Next base: position 84,788,387 of record OV049925.1, read on the forward strand.
GCACAAAATAATATATAGAGTTCAAATAAGCTAGATTATTATATTTAATTGTTTTTGGAACATATTTTATTGAAGAATGTTTTATTTAATGATGAACAAACTATAAAAAAAAACAATTCAAGAAAATATCAACAAAAAATCCATAAATAAGGTTGACGGTCGCACAATTGGCACAATTAATAAATCAAATAATTTTTACTAAAAACTTCTTATTTTCATTAATATTTTGTTGGGAAAACTTTCTGTCTAACTACAGCTTGTTACCCCTGAGGAATACTCTCTACTATAGGCGTTGACATCGATGAATAGGGATGCCATTCCAGCCTTCCTTAATAGCTTCCCAAAGTTGAAAGTTCTTATACATTTGTTGGTATCCTCAATCCAATTTGATATTCTACATCGTTCCTTAGATTTTCTATGGGATTCAGATCCTGCCTCTGTGCAAGCCAAGGCAATAGGAATAGATTTATTTGGTGATCACTAGCAGCGAAGTGTGTTTAAGATTGTTATCATGCATTAATTATCGTATGGTTTTCTAAGATGCTCTTATACTGATGCTGGTCCATTCACCACCGTGCTTCACAGTTTATACTGTGTAGCGTGGATTCAAATCCTGCTTTGGTGGACGCCAAACATGACGCTTTCGTCGGAGCTTAAATGATTAAACTTGTTCTCATCGCTCCAAAGAACAAGTTTTTAAAAAAGGAGCGATTTTTGTCCGTATTCTCTAACGAAATAACTGAACCGGGGGTTTGTGCTGAGATACGTAACCAAATAAATCCTTTTTATTTTGTCTTCTACGTATTCTTCTGCTGTTAAATGATATTCCATGTTCAGATAATCCGATCATCAGCAGAACTTGTCTTCTTGGTGGCGGGTTTCTTCGGATGGCATTATTTTATTTTATTATTTTTTATCGTTAAGATAATCTTTCTGAGCTCAGGTGTACAAGACTGTAATCAAATAATATTCAAAATTGTACTATACAAACCTTTCGTCAACTGGTAAAAGGATTTTTACTAAAACAAAGTATTATGTGATAATTCTTTGTCCAACACTGTACATACATACATACATAATATGTGCCTACATAAAAAATGTATGAGCTTAAAAAGAATTTCTTTTTATGACTGTTTCCACCCGAAAATTCTTGGTTTGAGGAAGAATAGCTTTTTACATGGGTGGTTTAAACTGTAAAGATATTTTTCATTCCATTTTGAAATATCTTAACAATATACATGCATTATATTATTATAATATATATAATGTATTGATTGTCCTTTAAAAAGAAGGAAAGGCTGTTGTTTATTACAACACAGGAAAGGGAAATGAATTGATGTTTCAAGAATAAATGTACATTCATTTTAACAACTTATGTAAAATAATTGAGTGCATTGTTTGAAATTACCACACAGTCAGTAAACATTGTAGTAAAATTCCGAACACACATACATACCTAAAAATACTTATTATAATAATTTAAAAAAAGTTGTTATGTAGTTTTATTGAATGAACAAATTATTGAATACAAGTTTCTTTTTAAAAATGCAATATAAAAAACAAAACCCACACTTATAACTTCCCATCCTGTTGAAAACAATATTTTTTATAAGATGAAATTATTTTAAAACCAATATCGTTATTTTTAACTTCCCATAGGAAGTTATTGTAATGGGTCCGATTTGTCAAATTGAAAATTTTGACATTTCTCGACGTTTCAAGGTCCCTAGAGTCGAAATAAAAGATTTCTAGAAAGATGTCTGTGCGTGCGTGTCTACGTACGTCCGTACGTTCGTACGTTCGCGACGTTTTTTTCGTCGTCCATAGCTCAAGAACCAGAAGAGATATCGACTTCAAATAAATTTTGTTATACAGATAATAAGGCAGAAAGATGCAGAAAGGGCTCTCAAGAAAATTGCGTGGGTGGTTTTTTTACCATAGCAGTTTAAAAAAAAGGTGAACATTTTGGTTAACCCTAAATATCTCATGAACCAATGACGCTAGAGACTTGAATTAAATTTTATATTATATATTGTAACGTGATACAAAACAATTATATTTTTGGAAAAAAATTCAATTAACGGTTTTTTTTATAAATCAAAAAAACTGAAAAAAAAATTTGTCACTTCGAAAATTTTACGACTAAAATATGATTTCATTTCCAAAACAATTTTGTGCAATGAAGAATAATGTTTTTGACATCTGATAAAATTTTGAGAAAAATCGAATTGACAGTTTTTTTACAAAAAATAATAACCTAAAAAAAATAAAAAAAAAGTTGGTAAAAATTGAGTTTTGACTCAAATATCTTTTCAAGACTTTGAGATATTGGCTTTAAACTACTTTTATCTTTCAAAAAATGTTGTTTTCAACATTCAGTAAAATTTTGAAAAAAAATAGAATTGACAGTTTTTTTACAAAAAATTAAAAACCGAAAAAAAATTTAACAAAAGTTGGTAAAAATTGATAGATAGATAGATAGATAATTTGGATTTTATTGGATCAACATTTGAATTTAACAATAGATACGTTTTTACATTTACAAAAATCATTATGACATGGCATTTGCCGTCTGCCAGATTGACAACTATAATATATTAATTTAATTACAAAGATATAACCGTTTTAAATAACATATGTGTTTAAAATAAGGAATTATATGGAAACCAATAAAATTTAAAAATTCAAATAAGATACAGTTAAAGGTTTGTTTAATCAAAAATCTTCGTTAATTATTCTTGCTCTATATCTGAGCGCAATTACACAATATTCATAAAGTCTATTAACGTTCATATGATTCAATTCGTCCAGAACTTGCTCTTCAGATAAAACATCGCTCCCAAGAACGCTTCTTCTGGTTTCTTTCAGAGTTGGGCATCTTCCCAAAAAGTGAATGACGTCTTCTCTTTCTCTCATGTTGCAAATGCTGCATTCTAATGGTAGATCAGGTCTGTGAGGCATGAAGTTCAGATTGATAAGCTCGCTGCGAAGTCTGACCATTGTAGCGATAACATTAACCTTATTAGAGTCCTCCTCGACGGGTCTCCACCTTGACGTTGGTGAGGAGGCTTACACTCAAACCTTAAGCAGGCCGGTAATAGTATCTAGCTTTAGGGCAGTTTCTAAACTACCAGATAGGGTTTGGGCAAACTAAGAGAGGCCCACCCCTATGAAATATGGAAGAATTAAAAATAAAGAACAAAACCATAGCGGGGATATACGCTAAACGGTCGGTAGTAGTCACGACTGCCGGCTTTGGCTTTGCCTCGCGATCTCAATATCGAGAGGAGAAGTCGCCAGTGACATCATTTTTTCATATTTATTTATTTTTCATGACATTCATACTTATTTTTTCGAAACTTTTTCTTTTTTCTTTTTCTTTTTCTTTTTCTTTTTTCTTTTTCTTTTTCTTTTTCACCTCATTTTTCCCAACAGTTTTAAAAAATAAGCAGAATACGGAAACCAACATGAGTACTTCATCGAAACACTTTCCATTAACTGAGGAGGAAGAAAATCTTCTCCTCAACCCCTTCTTGAAACTCGATATGGATGACGGAGCTAGTGCGATTGACGTCGATGACGCCAGCGAGGTCGCCTCAGTCACTAGCTCGAACGTCTCCAACGTTTCGAATACTTCCAGGCGGAGTAGAATCTCCAACTGTAAGCGTACTATTAAAAGACTTGGGAAACTGGACTGGGACCAAATGTCAGAATTGGAAAGGATGAGGCTGCATAACGCTCGTGCTTTTCTGGACAGGGAGGTCTTGGTTAAGGACAACCTGACATCAAGTCACCCCTCTCTAGAAAACTCGGGCTGTAAGACACAGATGGGACCGCCTGCTCCTTACGCTAATTCCAAGCGTGGGAAAGAGTGTTCCCCATCAACGTCGGGTGCTAAGGCCTCAAAACCAGAGAACAAGGAACAAACTGCAAACAAGAACAATAAGGAACAAATCGGGAGGACACACATCGGGGAGTCAACCTCAACCGCCGAACTAATCCCGGTACCTAGAGGTCCGAGTAATCAAGCGAATGTGGTAGGCTCCCCTGATGAGGGTAAAGATACAAGGGAGTGCGAGGGTATCCTAGTAGGCCATTGCTCACAAGGCGACCTCAACACAACCTCCGTATCCGAACCCGAAAACCAAACGAACAACACGACAATCGATAGCCTAGCTACGGTAATCCAAAAAAGGACAAAACAACGCAAGACCGGCACACTCAACGAAGTCGAAATCCGAAGACGTCAACAGCGCAACGCTGCGAGGATTGTTCGACGGTTTGCCAAAAGGTCTCCTGAGTCTCTTACCGCTAAGGAAAGGACAGCGTTTGAAAAATCCAAGCTCCGTCTAGAAACAGCGACGGAAATTCCAGCTGACAAGGCAGTTTCTCAACAAGAAGCGCCACGCTCCTCGAAAAGGGCTAGGAATGTCAGCAACTCCCCAACAACCTCCTCGCCACACACAGCAGCGAAGAGAATAAAGACATCTCGGGCTATCGTGAAAGGTCACCAAGTCGCTATAGCTGATTATGGTAAACCCACACGTAGGCTAACCGAAGACGAATGGCAGCTCCTTGAACTAAGGATCCTTGAGGAAGTCAACGAGGCCATCGTTAAGAGTAGGCAAGTGCCACTCTTCGGTAACCTCACGACAACTCATGGTTTCAAGGTGATGAACTGTGAGAATGACGTGACTCTCGAGTGGCTCCGAGAGTTCATCAAAAACACGTCAGCTCCATGGCAAGGCGCCGATCTTCGCCTCATTGATGTGAAACAAATAAAGGAGCTGTGCAGACCGGTAGGAAAACTAGTGGTCAAAGGCCCCACCATCCCCAGCGAACGGCTAGAGAGATACATCCTATCTCTGAATAGTGATCTCCTAAGCCAAGACTGGGAGATTGTCAAAATTGAAAAGACCAAGGAAGGCACCGAGGTGGAAGTCAGGCTGACTCAAAAGTCTATTCCACTTCTCAGGAAAGTAGACTTCAAAGTACGCGTCGGGATAACTCGATGCAAGTTGAGGTTGATTGCCAACAAAAAGAAACAGGTTAGTAAAGCGTTGAACAAGTACTTTATTATATGATGGAATTGAGAATTTTACAAATCAATCTCCAACACAGTAAAGCCGCCAGCGCTAACCTAGTCTACCTCATGGAGAGTAGACAGTACGATGTAGCCCTTATACAGGAACCCTGGGTATCAGGCGGCAAAATTAAGGGACTACACTCGAAGGAACTTCTGCTGTACAAGCCCAACCTTGACAGCCGTAACAGTAATCCCAGAACATGCATTGTAGCAAGGAAACAGTCTAATCTTTTTCTTCTCACTACTTACAGCAACATTGACCAAACAGCGGTAAAACTGGAGCGAGAAGGGCTCCCAACGCTCATTCTCTCATCCACTTACATGCCGTACGACGGTACGGAAGGACCACCAGCTGATATCACTAATCTATTGATATCCTATGCAAGTAAGAACAAGTTTAACGTAGTCGTAGGGTGCGACTCTAACTCACATCATGTGCAGTGGGGAAGCACCGATACTAACACAAGGGGCGAGTCCCTTTTTGAATATATTATTGAAAACAACCTTATAGTAGCTAACAGAGGTAACACTCCCACCTTTGTTACAAAAACCCGTAAGGAGGTGCTCGATATCACCATAACAAGCAACTCAGTTACTTGTCAGGTAGAGCAATGGAGGGTACTAGACGACGCATCTTTCTCAGATCATCGTCTAATCGAATTCTGTATCCCTGATACTAAGCGGGAAAACAAACCTTTTAGAAATAATAGACGTACTGATTGGCACGTCTTCAACAACGAAATTATTAAGAACATAGGTCAGCTTAGTACCGACACTAATCTTAATTCAGACAGCTTAGATGAATTAACTGTGGAATTCACAGAAATTATGCGGAACGCCTTTGACAAAAGCTGTCCACTCATTACAGCGGCGAAGAAAAACAATAAACCGTCCTGGTGGACTACTGAGCTCAGTAATATTAGGAAAGAAACAAGGAAACTTTTTAATAGGGCTAAACGCACTAGACTAGATAGCGACTGGGAATGTTATAAAACCAGTCAACGAAAATTCAAAATTGAAACTCAAAGGGCGAAACGAAGCTCATGGAGAAACTTCTGTAGTAGCATCGAGTGTACTAACCATTCAGCAAGACTAAGGAAGATACTCTCCAAAGTAAACACACCCATAGGCTCCCTAAAAGGACCTAATGATCAATGGACAGAGTCCTGTCAAGAAAGCCTAAAACTCCTGGTTCAAACACACTTCCCAGGATGTAGCGCAGATCTAGTAAACGAGCCGATATACACCATATACTCGGTACCTGAAATTCCTAGGGAATTGATAACAAAAGAAAAGTTAATCTGGGCTATTAACTCATTCTCTCCTTACAAATCCCCAGGCCTAGATGGCATCTTCCCCTTGATGCTGCAAAAAAGCAGTGATATCATCACTCCACATCTGATAAACATATTTCTTAACAGTCTTAAGTTAGGATATGTCCCGAAGGCTTGGCGTGAAGTTAAAGTCGTCTTCATACCAAAAGCTGGCAAGCCCAGTCACACAGAACCAAAAGACTTCAGACCTATCAGTCTAACCTCTTTCGCACTAAAAACACTTGAGAGATTGATTGATATGCACATTCGTAGCAACTTAAAGCCAGAATCTTTATCACCATTTCAGCACGCCTATACAAAAGGCAGAAGTGTAGAAACAGCCCTACACTGTGCAGTTAGAACAATAGAGAAATCGCTCGCGGTGAAAGAATACACCCTTGCCTCTTTTCTTGATATCGAAGGAGCATTCAACAATGTCCACAACAGTGCCATAGAAAAAGCTCTCAATGATCTTAAAATAGAACCTACACTTATAAAATGGATTACGTGTATGTTGAAAAGCAGACAAATCCATTGCGTACTAGGTAGCTCTGATATAAAGATGTATACATCTAGAGGGACTCCACAAGGCGGAATCCTCTCACCCCTCCTCTGGACTTTGGTGATGAATGAAATTCTCATCAAACTCAAAAACAGCGGTGTCAGAATTATAGCTTATGCCGACGACTTAGCGCTTCTAGCGACGGGTAAATACCTGACCACGGTAAGCGAACAACTAGAAGGCGCATTAACTTTGGTCAATAACTGGACCAAGAAATGCGGTCTGAAGGTTAACCCCCTGAAAACAGAACTGGTACTTTTCACCAACAGAAGGAAAATACCTTCTTTTGAGATACCAAAAATTGACAACACCCCACTTATAGTTTCAGAAAAAGCAAGATACCTCGGAGTTATCTTGGACAAGAAACTCAACTGGGGTCTAAACATACAGGAAAGATACAAGAAAGCCATGATTGCACTCTACTCGTGTAACAGGATTCTGGGAAGAAACTGGGGACCAAGTCCAAAGATAATCATGTGGATGTACACAGCCATTGTTAGACCCATCCTAACTTATGGCAGTTTGGTTTGGTGGCAAGCTCTGGAGATATCCAGGAACTTAAAAACCCTTACCAAAGTACAAAGAATGGCATGCATTAGCGCTACGGGGGTGATGAGGACTACCCCAACTGCGGGTCTCGAAGCGATCCTAAATCTCACCCCCATAGACTTATTTGCGCAAGAATCAGCAGCAAACAGCGCTCTCCGACTTAGTCAGACCGATATTTGGAGATCTAGTCAACACGGTCATACCACGATCCTTAGGAAATACGTTGGCAATAACGTTCGTACCGATTACATGACCCCTTATCTAGACTTCAATAAAAACTTCACTACCAACTTCCCTAATAGAGAGGACTGGGAAAACAGTGTACCCTACACTAACGAATCGAATCTTACCATCTTCACCGATGGTTCGAAAATGACTACTGGGGTAGGGGCAGGTTTCTACTCAGAAAATCTTAGCCTTGCCAGTTCATTCAGACTTCCTGACCATAGCAGCGTCTTCCAAGCTGAGATCTTGGCAGTGAAAAACGCTGCTAATCAAATATCCATGATGGCGATACCACACGCTGATATCACCTTTTTCATTGATAGCCAAGCAGCAATAAAAGCGATCTCTGCCACGCAAATCAAGTCAAAGCTTGTTTCTTGCTGCCGCGAAGAGCTAAGGGTTCTTGGTATGCAGCACAACGTAAGACTCTGCTGGGTTCCCGGTCACAGTGGTGTGCCAGGAAATGAAAAAGCGGATGAGCTTGCAAGAGAAGGCTCGGTACTTGATCCCTCTCTCATAGACCACAACATCAGAATCCCTCAATGCGAACTAAAGAGAAACATTAGTAATAATATCATTCAAAAAGCAAATGATAGATACAACCTATTAGAAACCTGCGGTAACACCAGGAAACTCTGGCCTCATTATGACAAGGAAAATCCAAAAAGATTTTACTTCTCAAAAAACCGTCCCTAAAATCCCTCATAAGTGTGATAACGGGACACAACCTACTTGGCTACCACAAAAAGAAGATGGGGCTTAGTACGGACGACATATGCAGAGGCTGCGGCGATGAGGATGAGCACGAAAACACGGCTCATTTTCTATGCCACTGTCGAGCACTCTGCCGTACCAGATCAAAATTCTTAGGCAACTATTTCTTCAATGAACTAGAAGAACTATCTGAACTCCCAGGCAATCGCCTATTGAACTTTATCAAGTCCACCAAATGGCTCGATCAACCATAGAATTCATAGGTTACAACACTTCAGGGTATCACAATGGATCTACATTGATCTAAGTGTGACGGTAACAAAATCAACTGTCAGCCCATATAACCTAACCTAACCTAACCTAACCTTATTAGAGTCACGAAAATAGTTTTTCTCTGCCAAATTGTGGTTTAATCTACTGTAAACTGTTCTGTAGATGGAACTGGAGGCTTCAGCTATATATTCAGCTCTACATTTCTCATCCACCTTCGAGAATACATTGTAGAAGAGAGTCTTGCAACTACCAATGTTTTCCAGGTTTAAATCAAAGCTTAAATTGCATTCTTCAGCAAGTTTTGACCACTCTCTATACCAGCTGTTTCGTTCGTGTATGGCACTGATAGCTACCTTCTTGACTAATCTGGATTCTGATAAATTGAATATGTACTGAAGAAAATCGGCTTGCAACTTCAAGGTCTTTATGTGTAAAGGTGATAGTCCTGTTTCGAGCATTACCACGTAATTTGGTGTGTTGACTGGTAAGCTAAATATCCTTTTAATATAGTGTGTCAAGAGTTTTTCCACCGCTTGAAATCTCATACATCCCCAAACTTGTGCGCCATATAAAAGTATGCTCTCCGATACAGCTTCAAATACCTTGTGCTTACTGCTATGCGCAATGTTTCTGTTCATGAAGCATCTTTTCCATGATATGTTAATGGCTGTTTTCGCCTTTTCTAACTTCTCAGTTAAATGCTTCTGCATGCTCAAACTTCTCGTAAAAATTACCCCTAGGTATTTGTATTCGGTTACACATTCTAAGGCTTCTCCGTTAAATGACCATTTCTCGTTAGATGCATTTCTTCCACCACCGTTTTTAAATATCATCACTTTAGACTTTTGCGTATTAACGATTAAGTTCCATAAGCAACAGTAATTATATAACCTGTTTATCATGAGCTGTAACGCTTCCGGCGAATACGCAAACATGACAATATCATCTGCAAATAATAAGGCCTTCATATGTGTTCCTGCGAAATCCACGCCACCAGGAAGATAATCAATCAGGTCATTTATAAAAAGTGAAAACAAAGTGGGGCTCAATGTGCAGCCTTGCCTTACTCCCGATGAGGTCACAAACCAATCTGACAACTCTGCACCATTCCATACAGCCGCTCGAGTTCCTCTATAGAGATTCTCTAGCGCACGTCCAAATTTCATCGATAACCCCGCATTATATAGCTTGTAGAATAAGGCACCTCTATTTATTGTATCGAATGCCGCTTGAAAGTCGATGAAAAATACATATAATTTCTTTTTTTGAGCGATAAAGCTTTCTGCAAGACTTCGGAGTACAAAAATATTGTCCATTGTAGAGTAGCCTGCTCTAAAACCTGCTTGAAACTCTTTCAGCATGTTCTGAGACTTAATCCACTTGTTGAGCCTTTTCTGCATCATCGTTGTAAGAATTTTATATGTTGCATTCAAGAAGGAAATGCCCCGATAGTTTGAAGCATCCGAGTATGATCCTTTCTTATGTATTGGGAATATAACAGCTTCTTGAAATTCATTCACTACCAAATTCCCCTCTATGACTTTATTGAACATCGTTAAAAGTTGATCATTAAGTGCAGAAGTGCCATATTTGTAAAATTCGGCTGGTATACCGTTTGCGCCTGCTGCTTTCCCATCTTTCAGAGTACATAACGCTTGCTCCAATTCTTGTGCAGTAAACTGCGAGTCCAATATTTCATTGGTTATACCAGGTGTTGCATATTGCCAGATAGATGGCATCATTTCTGGGTTGAGGAGTTGCCGAAAGTGTTCGGCTAGCATATTTGCACACAGATTTTGGTGTATTGACGGTTTTTTACCATTTAGCTCCCATACAAGTTTCCAAAACGTGGATGCATTCTTACAGGATGCCAACCTGGCCGCTTGTCGTTCCTCATACTCTCGCTTTTTGCTTTTGCACAGTTTTTTATATGTCGCATTAGCTTGGATGTATATGTTTCCAAATTGACCTTGGGGTGAGTTTCTGAAATTCCTGAGCCATGCGAATGAAATTCTGCGTGCCTTCTGGCATTCTTCGTCAAACCAAGGCTCTACCCTTATTTTGTTTCGTGTAGTACTAATCTGCTGCTGTGGATAAGATGCCTTAACGATTTGATCTAGCAAGCGAAAGTCCGTATTTTGGCGGTTGTGTAGATTCGTGTCCAAACGTTGTCTGTATAATGAGGCTTTTGAGAGTTTCCAGTTGAGTCTAGGAAGTAATTGGTCGATGTTATTTACTACAGTTGAATGTCCAGTCATCCGTAAGGTAACGACTATCGGCAGATGGTCTGAGTATGGAAGTTCTCGCACCTCGAAATCAGTCACAAAGGGTTCCCAATCTTCGCCTATCATTGAATAATCAATAGTTGATGAACCTTGACCACCAACAAAAGTAAAATCACCAGAAACGTCACTGGGCATTGTTCCATTTAGAATTCTCAATCCAAACGAGTCACACAGTTCAATTATTCGTTTTCCTCTTGTATTGCACACTACATCTTTAGTCTGCCTATTAATTCCTTTTGCTTCGTTAATTGTTCCTGCAACTTGACCGATTCTCCCGTTCAGATCCCCAATCAGCATTATTTTCAATGAACTAATCGTATTAAATATCTCGCCGAGATTATCAAAGTCCTCATCCCAGTTATTGCAATTCGAGTACAGGGGGAGTATCAAAAGGGTTTTGTTATTGATTTGCAATTTAACGTACGTTAGGTGATTTTGATTGAGAAACTCACACTTCAAGTTTACTAACTCTTTTTTGTAACCAAAGTAACATCCTCCACTTGCTCTTCCTCTTGTTTGACTTCGTATTGCCGGGATCCACATAAACTTATAATCTATTAGTTTATTATCTATACTTGTGTAATTGTTCTCTGTTATAAAAGTTTCAAATAAAAATATTATGTCAAAAGTGTTAACAAATTTATAAAAATCACTAAATAGCGCTTTATTGGTCAAACCTGACACATTATAAGATAAAATGTTTAAATATTTTTGGATACTGTCTAAATTACTTGAGATTGAATTATTTAAACTACGGCAGACGGCATTAATACTAAATACTACAATTTACACTCCCAACTGCAGCACTGGTTGTAGGCACATGAACTGTATTACCGACGTTGTTGGTTGTTTGTGCAGTTTCTGTCAAGTTGTTGCTGTCACTGCATGCTGTCAGAATTTTGTTCATTAATGTCATACCAATTTCATCATCTGTTTCACATTTAAGCATGTTGTTATGGTCCAGATAAAAAGATTTGTTTTCACAAATAAGTGTTTGTCCTCGAATCGTCACTTTCATGTTTTTGTTATATGTCTGAATGTTTGTTTTAATTTGCAAAAGGCGTCTTCTTTTATCACGAGCAGCTCGAGTATAATCTCGGTGGATAGAGATTCCAGTATCCCGCAACTTGATGGCTGATCTCAATATACGTGATACATCTTCGCTGTGTTGCATTTCGACGATGACGTTCGCTACTCTTTTGTTTCTGGAGCGTATAACTTTGGTTTTGACGATTTTCGAAGGATTATTTTCCTGTAGCAGATCTAAGCACACACTTTTCGTTTTTTCAATAACATGCTGATCGTCGTCCTGAGTTGGAATATGCAGTACCAGATTCTTTTCGTTGGATTTTTTTTCTAGGAAATCGATTTGCCGTTCAAGCACTTGACATCTATTCTCTACCTGTTGAAGTTTCGATTGAAGAAAAACATTACTCCTTTCTAGACTATCCATCTTTGTCTTGACTTCAACCAAGTCAGATTTGGTAGCCAAGTTTTTCATACGTTCATCAAGTAACGTTGCTAGTGATCGTTCTAAAGTCTTAACATCCACCACTTGCATATTGCCCGATTCACGATCTTGCATGATGGAGTTTATGGTAGAACGACACTGTCGTTTTTGCGATTGAGCGCCATACACTTTTGTATTGTTGTACATGGGGGTGTTGTTGTTATTATTTGGCGGGGTTCTTTGTAGCCCATTCATTTTACAAGCTTAATATACTTTGAAAATAATCAGATGATAGCTCACCTCTTGGCAAACGATTATTTGGGATTTTATTTGAATTTTTTTCAATTTTTTATGTTGTAAATACTACTTTTTCACAATATTTTCGCACAATTTCACAGAACTTCTTATAAATGTCAACCGTACTCTTTCAAGCCAGCGTTGCGTTGGTAAAAATTGATTTTCGACTTGAATATCTTTTCAAAAATTTGAGATTATGGCTTCTAACTAATTTTAACTTATAAGAAATATTGTTTTCAACATTAGGAAAAATTTTGAGAAAAATTGAATTGACAGTTTTTTTTACAAAAAATAAAAACCTAAACAAAAAAATTAATAAAAGTTGGTAAAAATTGATTTTCGGCTCAAATAGCTTTTCAAAAATTAAAAATATTGGCTTCAAACTTATTTTATTTCACAGAAAATATTGTTTTTTATATTCAATAATTTTTTTATAAAAATCCAACAGTCCGTTTTTTCATAAAAAAAATAAAATCTACAAAATATAGAACGCAAATTTGGCAAGAATTGATACATTTAGACAAACTTTTAAGCAAGACAAATCGATAGACGGGATGGGAAGTTATCAGTGTGGGTCGCATCCCAGCCTCTTTTTTAAAAATATATTAAAGTCGAAAATCAATTTTTACCAACAAAGATATTTAAGTCGAAAGTCAAATTTTTTCCAAGTTTAAGTAATATTTGTTTTAGTTTTTTTTTGTGAAAAAACTGTCAATTCGATTTTTATCAAAATTTTACCAGATGTCAAATGCGTTGTTCTTCGTTGCATAAAATTATTTGGAGATAAAATCAATTTTTGTTCGTAAAATATTCGAGGTGGTATAAAAAAAAACAAGTTCTTTCTGCTTTATTATCTATGTATAAAACAAAATGTTTTTGAAGTCCATACATATCTCTTCTGTTTCTTGAGATATGGACGACGAAAAAAGCTCCCCGAACGAAAGAACGTACGAACGTACATACGTAAACACTCCGCACAGACATCTCTATAAAATTCTTTTATTTAGATTCTAGGGACGTTGAAACTTCGAGATATGTCAACATTTTCAATTCTACAAATCGGACTTTCTAACTTATTTCTCAACGATTTGCAAACATTTATAAGTAAAGTATGAATTTCAATAGAAAACTAATCTTTCAGGTCATTGTAAAATGTGTTCTTAAATTTGTTTGACTTCGAAAAAGCATGAAATGGCAAAAGTGTAAAATTTCTCGCAGATCTGCCTTTGATAGGGATCTCTGGTTTGCCCTAATTTGTAACCTGTAGACAAAGTCCAACCCTTCCACTGGTACATTTATACTTATACAAAGCTCCATTATTTCTTATTTGTTATTCAACTACAATTGACAATTTTGGCTGAAAATGTAAAACATGAAAATTTATTGGAAATACAGAAAAAGCGCAAAAGTGGTAAAACTAGTGGTTGGCAATAGTAAAGATCTGATCAGAGTACAGGATGCCATTATATTTCTTCACATCTGTGGCCTTGGAGTTGCTTGATAAAAAATCGCACCAACTTGGGAAAAATACGCAAGAACAAAAGATACGAACCAAAACCCTTAGTAGTAAAGGAATTTCTTGATGATCAAAACGATCCCGTAAAAGACAATAACAGAAAGCAGTATCGGCCCAGTCCCCTCATCTATCATCAGAAATTTTCTGAATGAATGGCCTTAATGACTTATGTTTAAAAGGCGAACAAACAAGTTGTTTTGTTATCGACACAACATAAATGTGAGAAAGCCACTTCCGGTTCTCAAAATAAACTTGTGACAAAACCAAAGTTGGAGTCGATGTTTTCGATCATATAGTTTTAGTTTATACTTGCACCCGTCAAACAAAACGCTGGCCGATGGTTGTATTTTACAACCAACTAGACGAAGCAGCACTATCGGCTGTCATAATTTTTCGACCAGATCCGCCTGTGACTGTTGCCGAGTATATTGTTGCCATCGGTAAAAATAATATATGCGTCAAATATAACGTATAGACATATACCTATGTCTTGAACTTCAAAATAGAACTACATGCTTATGTATATATTCTTATTGAAATACAATAATATAGTGGGGTACAAATAGACACGCTAAATCAATCGAATAATGAATTCCTTTCACTGATTCTTTATCCTATAGAAATAAAATTAAAAACGAGCCGAGGAGGGTTCAAAAATGCTCTGGGGTACATTTTGACCCCATGAACTAAAGGAGGGTTCAGTTAAGTTTTCTTAAATACGAAATCTAAAAAATCATACTTATGTTTTCCTCAATAGTAATTGAATATTTACTGTGAAGCATTTGAGGACAAACTTTTACAAAGACAAAGTAATGTCCTTGATAGCGCAGTGTTATGTTTAGTTAACCCTTAAAAATTATCAAATGATTTTAGTAAGGAACTTAAAAGCTAGCAAATTATTAATTATTTTAGTATCATGCTAATAATTTAATATCAGGCTGTTTTAGAATAACACAATTGATTTTATTTCATAATGTCTTAAGAAACATCACCCCGATATTTTAATATATATAATACTATCGGCCCGTCCCGGCTTTGCACGGGTAGACATAAATAGGAACAGATATTTAAGTTATAAGCATGCTAATTAAAACGACCATGAATCACTAAATTAGAAAACATTTTTTGTCCTATCATTAATACTCTTCGCAGCGTATGCGATAGGAGACATTTTATGGCTAATTTTTTTACACCTTCGGTTGGTTTTAATAGGAATTTCATAAGATTTCTGTAGTAATCTAGTACTAAATATAGCCTATGTTACTCAGTGAAATGTAGCTTTCTAAGGAAAAAATAATTATTAAAATCGGTCCAGTACTTTTTGAGTTTATTCGTTACATACAAAAATACAAATCTTTCCTCTTTATAATATTAGTGTAGATTAATATAGATATAGATTGAAAATTCAAGTTCATGCCATCTCGTAGTACTTTTTATTTAAATTGTTTGTCTTCATACATTTATTTATATACCTGTAACCCATGCGAGGGAAGAAGTTTGTTTGTATGTATATTTTTTAAACGTAATTCATCACCATATCCTGTTGTGCCTTTTTTTGGTTAGGAATTGACTAATAAAAGGTTTACATGGCAATGATAACATGAGTATTGTAGAATCAACGCAGACTAGATTTTAAACAACTCAGGTGAAAAAATGTAAATGTACCCGACTTTTTTTAATAATTTTATCTCTGTGAAAATAGAATTCACAAATTCCAGTGAGAATATTATTAACATAGCATTTTAGATTTATCAAAATTGAATTTACTAAGTGACACTTCAGTATTCGGTATTGGTAATTTTAATGAAGTTTCAGTGAATCGTAGAAATTCGCAGTTCCCACCAGCGCGCGGTCATAATCATATTCCCGATACCTAAATTTGTGAATAGATGACGTTATATTGCTTAGTCTACCTCTGAAAACATCAAATAAAATCAAATGATTTATTAGGTGTTTTAAAGTGCAATAAAATAACAAATTTAAATGTTTTCTATGTATTAGGGCTATATGATTAAAACCAACCATCCCATTGATTATGAAACACATCATCATTACAGCATGCCCCCTAACAATAGAGCATTATGTAGATCCAATTCTTCAAGATATGATGATGGATGTTGATGGTTTATGTCTTTAGCTTATGCTCAAGAGTTGACAAAAATTATATCGCAACTCCGATTCGGCTTATTGAGATAAACATAGCCACCCTGAATGAAAACGAGAGGTCGGTCGTCCAAAAATTATGTTTTCAAATTCAGTAAAAAATAAAATACACGACTAGGTCGCACGAACTTGCACATTTATTTAAAAGAGTCTTTTTAAAAATTTTCATGTATTTTAAGATGTAAAAATGTACCTGAAAAATGAGTTTCAAAATTTAAATGCCATTTGATCGCTCAAAAAAACTTAATTTTTCAAATTTGTATTTAAAAATCGCTAGAGTGGTTTATTTTTAATTAATTTTGTATATATACAATTTTTAAATTTTAGTTTAAAAATATTTTGAGTATGCAGTTACTTAGAGCTTATTAATATACGTTTGACATTTGATTTGTTTGAAAATGATTTTTGAGATATTGAATTTAAAAAAAAAATATTTAAATTTAAAATTAAAAAAAAAAAAAATATTTTTTTTAAATCAATGACATTAAATATTATTAAGACATTATAAGAGCTTGTGCAGAAAAAAATTATTGAAAATGGTTCATTTTATTTCTTTTTTTATTGAAAGAAGCGAAGTTGAGAAAAAAAATTGTAGATAAAATTTAATAAAATCCATATCGCTTCATTTTTAATTTTAGATTTTTGATTTGTTTGAAAATGATTTTTGAGATATTGAATTTAAAAAAAAATATTTTTTTTTTTAAATCAATGACATTTTTATCATTAAATAATATTAAGACATTATAAGAGCTTGTGCAGAAAAAAATTATTGAAATCGGTTCATTTCATTTCTTTTTTTTATTGAAAGAAGCGAAGTTGAGAAAAAAAAATTGTAGATAAAATTTAATAAAATCCATATCGATTCATTTTTAATTTTCGATTTTTGACCAAAAAATTTGTTTGGGGACTACTGTTATTTTTAGTCTCGAGATCGAATTTTTTTACGAAAAAATAGGAAGGACCCCAATAACTGCTGGAACACAATGGTGTCGGAGTCGGAGTCGTAAGTCGTAACTGGAATAGCTGTCAAAGTATTCAATGTACGCAAATGCAAATGTACGAACACAACGCAACGCAACTGGAATCGGAGCCGCAGCCGGAGTCGGAAGAGTTGACCAACTTTTAACTTTGACGTACGACACATGTGACGTTTCCATTTTTGAAGTGAATAACTTGGTGATTATATTTTATATTATTATATTTTTTTTAATAGTTTTTCAATAAAAAAGTGGACAAAGAGATAAAAATGAAAAAATATTTTCTGAGAAATTTGATGTGGTTGTAAACTGCAAATATACCAAATAACATCAAAAAGCCCTTTCACTTTTTGTGAAACGTACGACAACTTTTGACAGATTTTCCGACTCCAGTTACGACTCCGGCTGCGATTTTGCATTGTGTTCAAGCAGTAAAGCAAAAAACAAATACTTGCATATGTCGAAGAATATTATAATTGATTAATTCTGTTCCGCTAAATTCCATGGCAAAGAGTTAATTTATCTATTCCTGTTTCTTTTTATTTTTCCTCCTATTTTTTTTTTTTAAGTTTCAATTTTAAATAAACTTAAACTATTTATTTATTTTGTGTACGGGTAGGTAGGTATAAAGATATACTTTGATGTTAATTTGTAATCCTTTGGTAGTTAAAATTTTATTTTTCAGTAAATATTACAAAATTAAAGACACGCGGAAATAAAAATATGAACCAGTTTTTGGGTAATATTTATGTAATTTACATTAACTTTGTATTTAATTTTTTTACGTGCTCAAAATATTCCCAATCCAATTTATTTATTATCCACAAAAACACTCAAACATAATTTCAGCTCTGTGGCGGGTATATGGTATATCAAAGAAAACGAGTGAAATTAACTCCAAGTTAGGTTTCTTTTGATTCCTTACTGTAAAAAAAAACTAATAAATAGTAAAAACATCATTTTTAAGATGAAATTTCGAGGATAACGTTCTATGCAATGATATAACACTGAAAATCATGACAAGTGTATGCTAAATAAATGTAAATCCCCATCTTAAATAGATGAAGATCTTTGTACCTACCACACAATCGCTTTCGCTATATTCAAGTCATATCGGGCCTATCCTGTCTACAGTAAAATAAGTATATACATACATGATGCCTATATACATACATATATATTTCAAAAGAACGTGACTCTACTAGCAAGTCGAACATTTACACAAAATTATAACTTTATTATTTTCTTACAAAAAAATATAAATGGCGTTTAAGCAAATATTTCGTTGTTAAAGATTGTTTATTTGATGTTTTAACATTAATGCATTTACTTTATGCATATATTAAGAGATAAAAATCCACAGTCCTAATGGCTTTTAGAAATAAAAGAATTATGACACCGTCATTAAAGGTATAACATTTTTGTATTTCTTTTGTTTTAAATGCAAAGTAAAATTGTATTAATTTTTATTGCAGTCACATACTCACATGTTGATATTTTTATTAAGATAATACCTGTTTTTAATTGCTGCTTAATCGTGGACACATAAATCATTTTTTAAATGACAGTTCGTACGATGACATAAAGTTATTAAGGCTATGCTGTTCGTCTGTTTAAGGAATACGTTAAGATAAGTTTAATTGGAGGATTTGTCAATTCCTCGCAAGAGGCAATACCCGCGAAAAAAGCTTTGTGTATGAATTGACCCCAGGACCTAAGGCATGACATGGGTTACCAAACTTTCATGAACATTGAAGTGTTAACAATTTCACTTTATAGATTCTAACTCAACGCATATTAGCACATAATTTTGGAAAAGAAAATATAAATTTTTTTTTACAAAGAGCAAACAAAATTTTACTGCATTTTAAGAGAATTTTTATAATAAGACCAAACTCAATCGACAACACTTAAATCTCCTTCTTCGATAAAATCGATTGGAAAAAGGTCTTTGGTACTGCTCTCGATTGGAAATGGCAACTCTGTTGGAATGCATATTTTGTTTTAATATTTCATAGGGAAAATAGAAACGAGCATGCTACACTGCTACAGCTATGAGCATACCATCAGAAAGGCAGTGCTGATGTGTCGTGTAAGAAATTTCGCAGGGAATTATATGAAGTGGAGTGATTGGTTTTTTGTGGAGTATTTTTTTCTCAAGACGCCACTGCTCTATTAGTTCAGAGCGTGCGAGTTAGTTGTATTGATCGCGTTTTGATTAATTTTAACTTAAAAGACAGAAATCAATATTTGACAGGTCCTTTAGATTTTGTACATAATTTATTATTTGTTATATTGGTTTTCCTCTATAGTACATCTGCTTTGTTATTTGTTGAAAGTATTGGACTTAGACTTACATAATTTATTATTTGTTATATTGGTTTTCCTCTATAGTACATCTGCTTTGTTATTTGTTGAAAGTATTGGACTTAGAGCCAGTGGCGTCTTTAGGCATGGGCCCGGTGGGCAGGGCCGGCCCCAGCCAAACTTGCGCCCTGTGCAAGATTTGTAGAAAGCGCCCCTTTTTTATATTTTTTTTACACATAAACTGATACACAAGCATAAGCCTTTCCCAGATTACCCAGGAGGTAGACTTTCAATGCGTTTTTTTTATTGAGGTATCCCCAGGAGGCCTAAACCATTAAACAAAAACGCAGCGAAGAAATGAGCAGAGGGGAAACTTTTAAACTTGGAAACTTACTTTTCTGGCCTTACATTTTGCAAATTCAGAAATGAGATCATCAAAGTCTAAAAAATTTAATAATTTCTTTTCAATGGACATTATAGATAAGCCTACCAATCTCTCTTGAGTCATGGTTGTCCTAAGATAATTTTTAATAATTTTAAGTTTAGACAAACTACGTTCTCCTGAAGCTACCGTGACCGGCATTGTATTAAGGATTTGGAGAGCAATTACTAAATTCGGAGCAAAATCTTGAAGGTTTGAACTAAAAATAAAATTTAACACATCTAAACTTGAGCTTTGTGGTGTAACAAGCTGGGATATTATGGTTAACTCTTGAAACAATTCTTCTCCATCTAAATCCTTAAAACTACTTTATGTTAAAACATTGCAAATTAAGGCATGAAGCACGTACATTTTTATTTTTTAAACCTTCACTTATGTATGTTACTTAAAAATGAAAAATTGATACTATACGTATCAAACCTTTCAAGTATTAAAAAAAAAATCAACTTTAAATCTTTGTTTCGGGTCTAATATAGTTTCAGGACATTCATCAGCATAAAGTATTTTTCTCCGTTGAGATCGCAATGATGAAGCTACGGGAAACATATTTGGTATTTCTAGGGAACTAGCAACACGCTCGGTTAATTGAACATACCTACTTATTAAATTTTTCATCGGAACGCATTAAAATCAAACTGTTTTTATATTTTCTAAAACTTGTATTCCAGTTGACAGATTAAGGGACGGACTTTGCCAATATTTACTAGTTTTATTTATATTTTCTAAAATATCAAACCAAATTAGCAGGCAAGAAATAAATGTAAAATCAAAAGTTTTATTTCCTAACTATTCTGCAATGTTTTTTGCCTCTAGATTTTCTATTTCTATAAGGGCTTCATATATTTCTTCTAAATTTGTTTTTAAAGGCCTCAATTCATCTAACCTGCTCTCCCATCTAGTCTCAGAAACGGGTTTCAAAGTAAGACTTGGAATTTTTTTCTTATAAATATCCCACCTCGTTGTGGAACTTGAAAAAAAGTTATACAAAAATTGAATTGTATCGAAAAATGTAACTGCATATAATGAGCAACGAGCAGCATCATTAACCACTAAATTTAAGAAATGCGAGCAACATGGAACGAAAAATGGTCTTGGTTCCAGGGTTCGAATTCGATTCTGAACACCCGCTTCTTTTCCTTTCATATTCGAATCATTATCATAACTTTGGCTTCGACAGTTTATTAAAATTCCATGTAATTGAAGCTTGTCTAAAATCAACTGAGTCAGTCACATTCCGGTCTTGTCTTATCACGAAATACGTCACTTCTATTAAAAATTGATAGCTATTTATTTAATGTTAATTAACCAACAAAGCGAAAAAACAATTGAAACAATCTGCATTCTGCACCAGACTAGATATACATACATACATTAAAAGTAGCCGTTACAACAGTCATTAACTTTCAAAAAAAAAAAACAAACAAACTGCCTGCGCAAGAACGATTCGACTCTACATACTTAAATTCATCTCTCCTTTTCCATTCTATTAAAAATTTCATCACCTGTAAGCAGGCACTTAACTCTTATACAGTGTGCAATAAGAAAACCTGCACGCTCTGACCCATATTATTCCGTATAAATAAGTTTTTGTTTTTAAATATTTCCCATGTTAGTTTCGATACTCAGTGTGCAAAAAAGAAATCTTGCACATCCATTGACCATTTGTAGCAAAGACACCTAACTACCTAATTTCCAAAAATATTTCACCCTGTTCATACAAGAGAAAAAATCTCAACACAAAAAAGTTGCATGCAAGAGAAAAAAAGAAAAAATCTCAACACAAAAAAATTCCATGCCACCTCATATGTGCAAGATTTATATCATGCACACCGAGTCCCAAAATTAACATAGAGAGTATGACAAAGCAAAATACTTATTCATATTGAATCGTATGGGCTAGTACGTGCAGGTTTTGTATCACGCACGGTACCTGAATTTGAGTTCTCATCTACAAAAAAAAACAACAAAAAAATGCATCCGAAAAAAGAGAGCAGATAGGTTGCTGTGCTACCTTCTACTACAAATCAAAGACACTCCATATATGTATATATATATATATATGAAGTGTTTTTTTTGTTGTTTTTTTTTTTGTAGATGAGAACTCACATTCTGTTACGGTGCGTGATACAAGACCTGCACCTGCACGTACTAGCCCATACGATTCGATATGAATAAGTATTTTGCTTTGTCATACTCTCTATGTTAATTTTGGGACTCGGTGTGCATGATATAAATCTTGCACATATGAGGTGGCATGGAATTTTTTTGTGTTGAGATTTTTTCTTTTTTTCTCTTGCATGCAACTTTTTTGTGTTGAGATTTTTTCTTTTTTTCTCTTGTACGAACAGGGTGAAATATTTGGAAATGAGGTAGGTAGGATTTTTTTGTTATGCGATATCTTGAGTTAAATTTTCATTGATTGCTACAATGAAAGTGATGTTAGTTAGTGCGCAAGAGATAACTTAGGACAGTTGTGATGAATGTCTTTTTGAGATTATTTTAAAAATGTTTGTGGTTAAAGAATGGCAAATAGTAGTACATATTTGTTTCCTTGCACGATCAGATTACATTTTCTTGCTCCTGGTAATGCGCCCCCAGAATTCTGCGCCCTGTGCATTTGCACATCTTGCACATATGCTTTGTCCGGCCCTGCCGGTGGGCCAGGGCCCAGGGCCCCGCAATTATTAGGCCCCCAAATCCACCAACTCAAAATGAATGAATCTATACAAAAATATATAGAAAACGAAATAAGGTTAGTAGACAGTAACAGAAAAACAAGTTTCATTTTACTCTCCGTTCCGTTGAAATTCTCCTCCTCAACATCTTAAATTTCTGGCAACATGAATCTTTAATCATACACCTGCACACGCTGTCAACATTATTTTAACAACTCTGCTTTCGTTCTACTCTACAGTTCTGCACACATGTTGACTTTTCAACTCACTCCATAAACAAACGCAAAGTTGTCCCATGATGATTCATTCTTCGCAGATCATTTAAAAAAATGTGAGAACTCAGGAAAGGAATACACTTCCTATTTATCAGCAAATATTTGCAGCGAATTCATTGATATAATGGGAAAACAAGTCCTAATGAAAATTTTCGGTGAAATTAGATCGGCAACATATTTTCCCCTAAGTGTTGACAGTACGTACACCCGACCTTTCTCATATCGACTAGTTGACTTATGTAATTCGGTATGTTAAAAATTGTGTTCCCATCGAAAGGTTCTTAAAATTTATACCTATTCAAGAGCATAAATCTGAATATTTGGCTGACACAATCTTGACATTTCTGGAAAATCATGATATTTCAATAGAGGATTGCTATGGAGGACAAAGCTATGATAATGCGTCTAATATGTCGGGAAAATATTCTGGTTTGCAAGCAAGATTAAAGGAGAAGTGAGAATTTGCTACCTTTGTACCTTATGCAGCACATTATCTTAACTTAGTAGGCCTTCAGGCGACAATTTTCTTCCAAGTGGTTCAAGAAATATACAACTTTTTTTCTACTTCTATCCATCGCTGAGAGAGAGTTTTTAAAAGCCTTTCTGAAACAAGATGGTCTGCACGAGCTGATGCAGTTAACGCGCTCCATCATGGTTATAAGCAAATTACTGAAGCCTTGACATCTATCTCTAGAGATCCAGAGCAAGCTCCAGACACAAAAAGCGAAGCGCCTGTCTAAGAAAATGTCTAAACTGGAGTTCCTCATTTTAACGGAAATTTGGAGCACAATATTAGAAAGAATTCATAAAACCAGCAAGAGCCTTCAAAAAGCAACAATAACGATTGACGTTGCTGCCAATTTGCTTTGTTCTTTCATAAATGATATAAAGGAGAATTCGATAAATTTGAAGCGTGTGCCAAAATTAGGAATCCGGATGCTAATTATAAAGACTTATTGCAACGAAAAATAGAACGAAATTCGCGTGCCACATATTTTGATGGTCCTGCACCATCCGTCCAGCTAATTGGGAAAGAAAAGTTTAAAATATCCAATTTTTTCCAATTATTGACACTATTACTTTACAATTAAAACTACGATCCAATTGCTATCAAGAAATGAATGCATTGTTTGGCTTTTTTGTCGATTGCAATATTTGACTTCAGTGGAGTTGCAAAATTCTTGCGAACGCAGTTTACAAAAAACCATAGAGATGTTAATGCAGAAGAACTTGAGGTAGAATGCTTGCACCTCGAACAGTATTTAAAAGAATTCAATAAAGATGTAAATGAAGATCTTATTACAATATCAAAATTGTACAGTCTAATTACAGTGGACGAAATTGGGAACACATTTCCAAATGTAGAAACTGCCTGTAGAATTTGTTTATCTTTGATGGTTTCAAACTGCGTGGAGAGCGTTCATTTTCGAAATTGAACCGGATAAAAAATGAACTTCGAAGCACAATGCTACAAGGTAGACTAAACAGCTTGTCAATTTTATCAATTGAAAATGAATTATTGCAGGAAATTGAATTTGATGACTTAATTCATGATTTTGCAACTGACAAAGTCAGAAAAGTATGCCTTTAATAATATTTTATTGTAGGTATACTTTAACTTACATATATACATATATCTAAGAAAAAAAAAACAAATCAAAACAAATATAAAGAAATAAACTTACATAAAATTAAAAAATATATATATAAAAACATTAGAAATTAAACAAAAAGCAATACAAATTATCAAAAATAAACTATAAAGAAAAATGTTCAACTATTAAGGTAAATTAAAAAAAAAATTATAAGAGCATAAAAAAATATCTGTTTTATGTTTTTTTAGTTCTTTTAAAAAAGTAAAAATATGTAAAAAAAAAAAACAAATTAATTTTAAAATGATTTGTTTAACCTAAAGAATTAAAAAAATATATTATACCTACTTTTTTTGGCCCCCAAATCCTATTGGGCCCAGGGCCTCCAAAAGTCTAAAGACGCCCCTGCTTAGAGCAGCTTAAAGTACAGAACAATTTTGGGCGAAAAATTATCATTTCTTACGAGGTGAATTTTCATCCCGGGGACTACGTATAAATAAACAAATTGCTACAGCTGGGACTCAAAAAACGCACACGTTACCGCTGAGTAGCCATTGCATTGACAGGGAGTAACAGTTTATTGCGGATTGTGGAGTGGATGCATTATTGGTCAATTTTCTTTTGAAAATGAGGCTGGGAACAACGTTTGAGTCAACGGTTGGCGCTGCAGAGCCGTGGTAAGGCGCCTATTTTTGCGACATTTGTTTTTTTCGTTTGTTTAAGACTAAAAATAACATAAGTCCCCATACAAAATGTTTGATGAAAAATCGAAAATTCTCAAAAACGAACCGATTGATTTTTATTCAATTTTCCTATTTTTTTTTTTGTTTAAATTGGTTCCTTTTAATAAAAAAATATATTTTTGTATTGTTCCAGAAGGGTAAGCCCCATTTAAGTTTTCTCGAGAACTAATAAACCGATTTCAATAATTTTGTAGGCACAAGCTCTTATACTATGTTAATATTATTTGATGATCAGAAATGTCATTGTTTTTTTTTATATTCTTACAAAATTTAAAAAAAAATTCGCAATTTGATATCTCAAAAAGAAATTGAGTAATATACGTAAAACATATACCTCCTCGTCAACTGAATACGCACAAACATTTTTTAATAAACTTTATCCATTTTTTCCAAACAGTGATGGTTATTATGCCATCTGTTGATGCTAACTATTCCCTTAAGATGTTAAGCAGATAATTCCGAAAGAATTATCCAAAAACAACCGTGAGTTTTTCTTCAACCACTTGCAAAGTGTTTTATATGCAAAGTAGGAGTTTTTTTTTAGTCAACTGAATAGGTACAACGCCATTTTCTTCGTTGTTTATAAGTTTTTTGGAGTGCTTGACAGTTTAAATTAACGATTTTAGTGTTTTCAGTAAAATTTAATTCTTGATTTCAAATTTTAAGAAAAATGGGTAGATCTACGTGTCTTAACAGTGTCGAAAAAGCTAAAATCGATTTACTTAGAGACCAAGGCCTAACTGGACGTGCAATAGCTGATAAAGTTGGCCGAAGTTTTAATGTAGTTTATTCTTACTTAAAAATAAAGATGCATACGGCAAAAACATGAAGGGAGGTAAGAAAACAGCAACAACAGCAGCTGAGAGACAAAGAATTTTAAGATGTGCATCAAATTCTTCTGATTCTGTGGCAAAAACAAAACAAAAAGTCGGCGTAAACGCAAGTTGCTCAACAGTTTTAAGAGTAATCAACAACTCAAGCCATCTTAAACGAATGAAACTTAAGAAAAAACCACCACTTGACGAGAGACGGAAAATGTTGCGATTAGATTTTTCAAGACTTCACATGAGTTGGAAAAAGAATGGTATCACGTGGTTTTTTCAGATGAAAAAAAGTTTAATTTCGATGGCCCTGATGGGTTCAACTTCTATTTTCACGACTTAAGAAAAGAAAAAAGATTTTTAAAGCGCCATCATAGTCGTGAAGGAGGTGTCATGATATGGCGAGCAGTCAGTTATTATGGAACAGTTGAGCTCGAGGTTGTAACATCAAAAATGACAGCAGCTGGGTATAAAGTAATTTTGGAAAGAAATTTTCCTAAATTTTCTAACATCTTTGGACCCATAAACCCGACCAACCAACATGATAATGCGCCTATTCACTCAGCGCGCATAATAAAAACATGGATAGAGGAGCAACAAGTGCAGTTGCTTCAATGGCCGCCGTACTCACCTGATCTAAACATCATAGAAAATGTCCGGGGATGGTTAGTACGCAAAGTTTATGAGGGTGTCGTCAGTTCGAAGACAAAGAAACCTTAATTTCTGCAATCAAATTAGCGTGGAGCGAAATTTCGTTAAATTACATTAAAAAGCTATACGATTCCATGCCGGATCAAATTTACGAAGTAATTAAAAATTAAGGTGGAAGTACACATTACTAAACTTAAACAAAAACTTGTTTCATTCCATTCCAATACCAATTTTAATTTTTGTACCGATTCAGTTGACTCAAAAAAAAAACTTCTATTTTGCATAAGTTACACTTTGGAAGTGGTTGAAGGAAAAACTCACGGTTGTTTTTGGATAAAACTTTGAAATTCTGTTATTTATATGTTACGAACATTTTTACCATCAACAGATGGCATAATAACATTCACTGTTTAGAAAAAATGGATAAAATATATTCAAAAATGTTTGTGCGTATTCAGTTGACGAGGAGTGTATTACTCAAATCATCAAAGTTTTGAAAAATTAAGGTCTTGCAAATGACATTTAAGTATTTGAAAACAATATGCTTTGCAGGAACATTTTTGAATCTTGAAATACAGGAAATATTTTTAAACCCACTTTCAGGATACACGAGTAAGTTCGTGCAACCCAGTCGTGCATTTTATTTTCTTGGGACACAAAGTTTTTAACCATGGCGCTTAATAAGAGCAAAAATGAATTGATACAGTGTTCCATACAAATTACAGTATTGGTTATTTTTGAAGAAGTTAATAGACGTCAAGTTAACGGAACTTACAATTGCAAATAGCATCATATGGTTGGCGAATAGTTCGCTTAACAACATGATGTGAATGAAATTAATGGAAATAATTGTCTGTGCAATGCATACAATTGTGATGTGATAAGAATTTCATTGACAATGCACTTGTTCGAAGCCAGTCGAAGCATTGTAGATATTTGAACGACGCAAGGATCGTCAATAATTAATGAAAAATTTACCATCACTTCCTCAGAAAGTGGGGTCCTGTATTTCTATTATTTCGAAATTATTTCCCTTCGTCATTCCAATGTTTTTTAATCGGGAATCAAATCTTCTAACAGTTGACTTGTCACGGTTAGAGAGGAGAACGCAATGAAACAACAAGCATCGTTAAAACAAAATATAGATTCAAAACTAAAATTTCATTTAGTTTTAAAATTAAAACATCATAGTTCATAAAAAAACGCTCCACCCCTATTTATAAATACATCATACAATTTGATAAACAAATACATACATCTGTAATGTATGTATGTACATCAGCGAAATCAATACTCACTTACCAAGCTCTTGAAAGGAGTTGAAGTTAAATGTATCTCTTACTGTATTGAAATGATATTTCTTGTGTGTAAGAAAAAACGATAAATCTATAAAATGTGATAAATAGAAGTTACTTTTTCGATGAATACCTAATTCAACCCTTTTCAACAGTAGGCAACTTATTACTTATTCACTAGAAAATTTTGCCCAAGGCACATACAAGTATTCTACAAAATTTACTACATAGGTACATTAAAGATATTAAGGTATTGGGGAAAACAGGATAAATAGGAATTCTTCTAAGGAATAAACATTAGCTATAATAAGGATTTGTTTTAAATTTAAAATGTACACGTATAGATACATCAACCTTGAAAAGAAATGAAGCGTAAATATAATTTGGAGTTCTTGATTTGTTAAAGTTTTTCTGGAATTGCACCAAGCTGAACCCAAAAAGTAATTCAAAACAATTGTTAACTACGAATTGTTCCATTACAAATTGGGCAAAACATAATCGTTATCATGTTTCTTATATGTATGATACGAAGATTCCCAATGTTTGTTTACTTTATTATTTGTAATCTTAAGAAATTCTTGAAAATATTAAAAATCGGCTGAAAATATATACATACATGTGCATGTATAATTCATACGTTTCACGTTTGTTTACATACATAGTTGTATTTGTAATTCTGAAACTATCTCATTTATAATTTATGCAAAGTTTTTGATCCACTTTATTACAATTATATACAATTATTTTTTTTTTATTTAAAGCAATTCGAGTCTTATTTTTATGCAGTAATTGTTTTATTACAAAATTGCTTTAGGTCCGTGTATTGGTATTGGTATATTGGACTCATCAGTAAACGAATGAGAAAACGTTTTTAATGCGCAACTTTTGTTTGTGTTCGGTTCAACATATAAACGGTGGTTCAAATTTAAGGGCCGATGATGAAAGTGGACCACTCCTAAACGTCAAGTTTTTTCTGCATTTCATTTGAAATTTCTCAATTTCAGACTAATTCAATTTTAACTATGGAAAGATAAACAATAAAACAACGCGTTAAATTTATTCAGACTTATTATGAAAATGGGCGTTTAAACCAAAACGCATATCGTGCACTGCGTTATTTGTTCGGTCAATTTAATCGTCCTAATGTGCGTACAATGTGAAGATGTGAAAAAATGTAAGATGTGAAAACACCAATACATGCTCGTACAGCTTGTCCTGCAGAAAATATTACTGCTTAACTTTTTATAGACTGATGGTGGATAATAGTATTTATAAAGTAAAAATAAAATTATATGTACATATGTATAGAGAGATCGAAGAATTTAACACTAAGTTGATAAAAGTGTTTTTATCGAATAGTTGACATGTTTCTGGATTATCATCGACCGGGGTGTACAAAATAATCATAATTGGTAGTTTCCGTTTAGAAGCGGACAGAGGCATTCGGTTATATAAAAAGTTTATTTAGGTCATTACATAATTTCGAGTGCGGAAGACATTTTTAACTTCATGATACTCGTTTGTCACCCGGACTAGTGGAATTAGAGTCATGAAATATGATTTATTTTTATATTTATTTACACCATTAATTGTACCGTTTATGTCATTTTTACTTTAATTGGGGACAACAGCATAAAGTTTCATGAGTACTTATGTAATTAAAAATAAGTATTGTATTATGCAAGAATGCATTTTTTAAGCCAATTATTATAAAGCATAAGAGTCAATTTTAAGTTATTAAAATTTACTACCCTGTAATTTTGATGTCCATAATAAAATGAGTAGAATTTTAAATCGCTAAGTACGTATTTATGAATATGGCTAAATAACACGGGACATATTTGATGAAAGTATTTGTGCAAAGCTGTTTTTTTTAATAATAGTTTAGTTCAAAAAGCGAGAATGCAAAGAGTTTGCCTAGCTAAAATTAGTAAATAACTTGGCAACTTAAGCATAATTGTTAAGTAAGCCGAAAATTAGTTTTGGAACAGTTTAACTCACAGTGTCTGTGCAATGGAAGTGCATAAATAAAATAGCATTTTTTAATTAGCACTGATTTCTCTTCTTAAAGCGATTTCAAGATTGAAATAATTTTGTTTTAATCTTAAAAACTGAATAAAAACAAAAACATAAAAAAAAACAAAAAACAAAAAACCAAAAACAATGTATCTTCTAAACGGGCGGCCAGATAGCCCACCCCACAAAATAAAGTATTTGTACCAGTCTACAAAAAGTTGCTATTATTTTTTGTCGCCTGAGTTGTCGTACTTTTCCCATGAAAAATGATAGTATTTATCCATTTAGATTTATCTTCTTATATACTTACGTCAGCGTCATACAAAAATATTTAGATATATATACATATATTAATACAGATATTTATATATATATACATATATGAATACACATTCGTACATTATATGAATAGATACAACGAGAATATGATGCAGGGATCAAATTATGAAGGGCGTCCGATAAAGAACAGATAATCTTGAAACGGCTTATAAACCAGCTTATGACTGCTCAAAATATGTACACTTTTTCATTCAATGTATTTGCTTCTCTCACGTTTTTTAGTGCCACGGTTTTAAATGGATGGTTCTATCGATTATCTTTTGTAGCAATTATCTACACTATTGGCGTTAAAGTATAATCCTTATAAGGGGTGATTTTTTAAGAGCTTGAGAACTTTTTTTTTAAAAAAAAACGCATAAAATTTGCAAAATCTCATCGATTCTTTATTTGAAACGTTAGATTGGTCCATGACATTTACTTTTTGAAGATAATTTCATTTAAATGTTGACCGCGGCTGCGTCTTAGGTGGTCCATTCGGAAAGTCCAATTTTGGGTAACTTTTTCGAGCATTTCGGCCGGAATAGCCCGAATTTCTTCGGAAATGTTGTCTTCCAAAGCTGGAATAGTTGCTGGCTTATTTGTGTAGACTTTAGACTTGACGTAGCCCCACAAAAAATAGTCTAAAGGCGTCAAATCGCATGATCTTGGTGGCCAACTTACCGGTCCATTCCTTGAGATGAATTGTTCTCCGAAGTTTTCCCTCAAAATGGCCATAGAATCGCGAGCTGTGTGGCATGTAGCGCCATCTTGTTGAAACCACATGTCAACCAAGTTCAGTTCTTCCATTTTTGGCAACAAAAAGTTTGTTAGCATTGAACGATAGCGATCGCCATTCACCGTAACGTTGCGTCCAACAGCATCTTTGAAAAAATACGGTCCAATGATTCCACCAGCGTACAAACCACACCAAACAGTGCATTTTTTTGGGATGCATGGGCAGTTCTTGAACGGCTTCTGGTTGCTCTTCACTCCAAATGCGGCAATTTTGCTTATTTACGTAGCCATTCAACCAGAAATGAGCCTCATCGCTGAACAAAATTTGTCGATAAAAAAGCGGATTTTCTGCCAACTTTTCTAGGGCCCATTCACTGAAAATTCGACGTTGTGGCAGATCGTTCGGCTTCAGTTCTTGCACGAGCTGTATTTTATACGGTTTTACACCAAGATCTTTGCGTAAAATCTTCCATGTGGTCGAATAACACAAACACAATTGCTGCGAACGGCGACGAATCGACATTTCACGGTCTTCAGCAACACTCTCAGAAACAGACGCAATATTCTCTTCTGTACGCACTGTACGCATTCGTGTTGTTGGTTTAATGTCCAATAAAGTAAACTGAGTGCGAAACTTGGTCACAATCGCATTAATTGTTTGCTCACTTGGTCGATTATGTAGACCATAAATCGGACGTAAAGCGCGAAACACATTTCGAACCGAACTCTGATTTTGGTAATAAAATTCAATGATTTGCAAGCGTTTCTCGTTAGTCAGTCTATTCATGATGAAATGTCAAAGCATACTGAGCATGTTTCTCTTTGACACCATGTCTGAAATCCCGCGTGATCTGTCAAATACTAATGCATGAAAATCCTAACCTCAAAAAAATCACCCGATAGAAATTAAATTGGTTAAATTGTTTTTTCCCCAAATAATTAAAAAATATGTAATATGAAAATCACTTAACTGTGAAACATGAAGATACAAAAAAGATTTTCTTCCATTCCGCTGTTCCATTATACCATAAAGTTGTATTAAGTTTTATGCCTTCATAAGCAAATAAACAGTGCAATGAATAAAATGTAGTAATGATCTCCAATAATACGAATAAATTTTTCCAATTTGAATTCATAAACGAAAATTTTGTTTTTGGTTAGTTAGTTTTTAGAATATTTTATTAACTAATATCACATCTTAATTTTTATTAGAACTCACTACACAATTTATATTTTTCCATCTTCAGACGGTTTAGAAAAAAATAAGTTTTGATATTCGTAAATAAAGTATAAAATTAAAGATATTAATGAGTTTCTAGCGAAAAATTTTTCTCCCGAATATTTTCGTTCCCGCGGATTTTAAAAAGCTATCAGGTGCTTCGTCCGAATAACATTATACTTCGAATTTAGAAATGAATGTTCGAAAAATAAGTACGTTCAGAAAATAGCTCTCAAAATTTTCCAATCTCTGTTATATAAACAGAGAGTGAAATCTAAACCTTCGGTTTTCCTTGAAGATAAAAAAAGTAAAACATGAATGAATTTTCTATTAAAATTTATGACCACTGAGTACAACTTTCAATCGATTTATTTGCATTATTCCATTCGTGTTCAGAAAATATACGAACGTAACCATCTGAATTTTTGGTTTGACTCTTGTTACTGTTGTTGATATCTTTTTAGTGTTGCAGAAAAGTATAATTGAATTATGGTATCTGGAAATGTAGATGATAAACTAAAAGCAATAATTGTAACGATATAGAGATGTAAGGCGCAACCATGCATGACCTATTGCTTGAGGAAAAAGTAGAGGCTACACTGCATCGAACTGTTCGGAAAGATCATTCTAATCCGTTGGACTGTTGTTCCCTATAGTATTTTAAGACATTGACCTTACAATAATTACATTACTGTGGAATTACACTCATGGTTAAACTTGCTGCAATGTCAGGGTGTCTTTGCATTTTCAGATGAGCTTTTCTTTCCTAAGAGTTAAACCGCAATTGTGTAACATTTCAATCTTTCAAACATGAAACTTTTTCGGGTGAAACTCATAATAAGAAAAAGAGGATCTGTTTCTGGAATGACATTCGGGCAAAATTCGTAATAAGGCTGATTATAAAATCTAAATTTGATTGATCATATTCATATATACCTACATACCTAACGCGCGTTCAGCTGTTGATTAAAATTGAATAATTCAATTGCTTTTCGACTTAGAACTGTATGAGTGCTCAAATATCATAGAACTTAGTCAAGAGCTCGACTGTATTTCGACTAGAATAGCTATTGACCAACTTTCTAATATTATAATCACATTGTAACTGAAGGCATTTCCTCCTCAATTCATATTGACCCGCTTAAATGCCACTCAATAAGATTCCCTAAAATCGTTCTCGTAGTTCGATTACGAAATATCGCGGCACTAATGTTCATAGTTTCAAACATCTAGGAGTTCTTTTTTATTGTAATCTAGATTTTGTGAAAGAAAAAATAGATGTCTTTATATAATTGACTTGAAAACCAATAAAATTATGGAGTTAGTACCCAAATACTGTAACAGTAATATAAACATCTAAATTAAATGCCACATGTTAATGTGTCAAGAATCTCAATTTAAGGCCCAATAAACCAAGCAAATAACAAGCCCTTCATAACCATGCTAAATTCGCAGCAAGTTGTTGTAAACTACATATGTTCCTACCCCAACGCGATATCATGAAATTTGTATGCATGGCTGTATTATGCTGCCATAATTTATATGGAAACCCAACAAACGCCCTCTCGTTTTATATCCACAGACCTTGTCATATGCCAACTTTTATAAGGTACGCATAAATTCATTTCAAAAGTTTATAATGTACATTTTACATAAGTTTATTTATTTAAAAAATTCTGGATATACGAGCAGAAAGGCCTTCGGATATAGTTATGAATAAAACAAATAAGACATAAGAGTGCCAATTATATATGTTCACTGAATGCTTACATTTACACAGTTTCAGCGAAATATAATGAGTAATATAAATAAGAGTTCAAAGTTGGGGAATAAAATGTCATACAAAATTCTTGTTTTTTTTTAGAGATGGCCTAAATTTTACAGTCGTCGTTTATCACATGCGGGGCTCAACAATTCTTAATATTAATCAGAAATGTTTTTATTAATATTATTAGCATCTTTATTGATGTAGAATCAATTATGAAGGATAACTTCTTTGAAAAAGTTGTTTAGAGCCTAGAGTTCGAACTAACTCAACTAAGTTCTCATAATAGTCACGGCTTTAATAACCAGATTTATAGAAGGTCTTTTACATTACTTTGTTTAAAATATATGCAGACAATGTCCAACTACAATATTTAACAGTTGTACTCTCGGTTCTATCGCGAATTGTACTATACCTACACTTAGTCCAAAAAATCTCCGTACAGCAGCCTAATTTTAGTGTTTTTATGAAAAAAAAGTTAGTTTCCGCCTTCACCTTTTTACCGAATTTAAAAAAATTGTGATTGTGATGTTCAAAAACCTGTTTTAAATATATTGTTATAGTAAATATTTTATCTCAAATCAACAAAAAGAAAGCTGCTGTACGGAGACTTTTTGGACTATGTGTACCTCACTATTTTACTTTATATCGACTTTATTTCTCAATTGTTGTACAGTACTAGTTCCATTTCGATATTATTGGCATTGTTTTTAAACTATTTATTCTACCTTACTGTTATATTTAATTTAATTCATAATTTCCATTTAATTGGGATCATTATTAATTCTAATTAAAATAAAGTTCACCATAAAATTAGAACAAATAGAACAATATTCCACATCCAAAGGGTTATAAAACCCTGGGTCGTAGCGCCTTGTGAACCACGGCATGCTATGAAAGTGCAGGCTATTAGAGACAAACAAAATAAATGAGTAAATATTATATATATATGCTAATTTGTTTTAATATTTGAAATAAAAGGTTTTTATTAAATTTGTAATTGAATACATAAATTACTATGAGACTAATGAGTAATGACTATCAATTAACGATCCCACGACAAATTTGAATACTGTGCAGAGTGAAAGACTCCATTATAAATTTCATTTGCCAAATCAAATCCAAATACATCCATTTATCACATGCATCACATGGGTTTCTTTGGCATTGACATGATTGGTAATGTGGATGCCAAATCAAAGGTATCACAAATGAGAATACGAAAAAGTCAACCATAACGGGAAACCATCATTAATTGCTTTTTGCCAGTACAATTTCTTGAAATAATTAATTGCATATTTTTATCAAGTGTTTGCAGCGTTGAATACAATTAAACAAGAAATAAGTTAAAAAGGAATCTGGGACCAGAACTAATAACTTCAAATTGGTACTATTTAAATTAAATGTTTACAGAAAAAAAAGTACAACATAAAATAAAAGAAAAGTAATAAGATTTCGCTATGGTTTTTATCCAAGAAGAACGTCTTATTAAAACCATAGAGAAAATCTTATTAAAATCTAGATGCCTAATTTATACACATATTTTTAAACTTCGAAGTTTCTATACATTTTCAAATTTTCAACTTCAACTTATGACAAATTCCTCAATCCAAATGACCAATAACTGTGCATGATATGAAGTTATTTGCGACTCAGTGGGAGGGTGAAGTGTAAAATTCAGTTCTTTAAGCTTTTAATTGTTGAATACGTACTTTATTTTCTGTGGGAAAGATTCCTGTTGTGGCATGAGCCCACTGACAAATGTCTCTATAAGACATTTTTATAGCGTTTCCAATGAATCCTTCCACAATACAATGAGTTAAGTCTTTCTGTCTTTTGCTGCCGTTTTTTCATAAAATGACAAGAGAAGTTGTTGGCCTCTAGCAGATGACTTGAGAAGATCAGTTAGATCTATTTCTGTTAACTCTGAAACATGTGAATTGGTTGAAGCTCTTGAAGATGCGGTTGAATTTAAATTGTTGGAAATCTTTTCAAGCCATTCAAGAACCTTTCGGGTCGACGGTGGTGATAGCGTACCCTGATCACAAAATAAAGGTGTATTTTAAAAATAAAATAAGAGCATTTTGTTGCAAGAGCAACAAGAATTTGTTTATCAAGTTGTGTTCACACCAAGGTCAACACAGCTGCTTACGGAAATCTACCCAAGGACAGCTTGAAAACAACAAATAACAATTCCTCCATTTGGAATTGGCTTGTGTGAACACAGCTCAATATATGTATGTACACCCTCAATTTATCTTTGACGCCTGTTTAACATGGTTAAACAACTTTGTGGCACAGGTGGTCCACTTACTAAGATTTTATTGAATATCGAAACAACTTACCCTCTCCTTACTCCACTTTCGTAGTCCAGCTTGAAATTTAATTCGATCGCCAAAGTAGCCGGAATTGTCGAAGTTGCTTTAAAATTTTTCGACCGGTTCCATCTCCATTTTTTCGAGAACGTCAACGGTGTTTACTCCATTCACTTTAAGCAACGCGGATACCGTTCTCTCCTGGGGCCACTAAAAAAAATGTTGCTGGGTCTCATCAATTTCGTCATTGATTGCTTCACTCACAATTTCATCTTTACTTCCACTTGCG
Organism: Eupeodes latifasciatus; assembly: GCA_920104205.1. Lineage (NCBI taxonomy): Eukaryota > Metazoa > Arthropoda > Insecta > Diptera > Syrphidae > Eupeodes > Eupeodes latifasciatus. The sequence continues at coordinate 84,825,255 of OV049925.1, forward strand.
ATTACATTGTCAATATTTTCATCCATTTTTATCAATTTAATACACTTACATTAACTTTTTTCGTAAAATTCACCGGCACGCAGACGTCTCTAGACTTGAAAACAAAAATTGTGTTTGGCAAAGCAAAGTACCGCTTCGTGTACAAAATATGTGAGAACGTATAATTTTAAAAAGGAATTCTTTTTGATTTGGAATGGACAGCCCTGTTAATAAGTTTATCTTTTTAGGACACCAAACTAATAAGATTTTCTTATTACCTCTCAGGTCTTTTTGATTGAAAAAGATTTCTTATTAGCGAAAATATGTACAAACATTTAATAAGTTAATCTAATTAGAACAGAAAAGGGATAACGTTTTCTTATTGTTTATCATTCTTGCAGATGCGCCATGAGAAAATAACGGGATGTATGCATTTTTATAGGAAAATACTTATCGTTTTAAGAAGATTACCTTCAAAGCATTTATAAAAAAGAAACAAGTCGTCAAGATTGACTTCTTAAAAGCTATAAGTAATAAGGCGTTCATATGCTTTGATTATTAAATGAGAATTTTCTTATTAAAAAGATTTTCTTCATAAAATTAATAAGTTTTCTCTATAGAAATATTATAAAATTCATTACTTTTAAAAAGTTTTCTAAGCAAAAAATCACAATAAGGCAATCTTATTGATTTTATGTTATACTCGTATGTAGTCCTTTTTTCTCTGTGTTTGTTTGCAATAAGCAAAACTTATAAAAGAATGCAAAAACTAATTAGAGGCTAAGCCGTTCCCTTGACGATTTTTACCAATATTTGGTACTATTTTTTGTTTTATGAAAACTAGCAGTTTAAATTTTTGAAAAATTTAAACAACAATACTTACTACAAAATGAAATACCTTACGTTCCCAAGAAATTGGTGTTAAAACCATTTTTTAATAGTTTATATTTTATTTTTTTTTAAACAACTGTGAATTCGAGTTTTGTAAAAAAAGAACAAATACTAGATAATTTACACAGAATTGGCATTTCAAGGAACATAACCCGTAATTTGAGTTACTCTTAATTATCATTTATTAAGATACGGCTCTTAGGCTTTCTTTTAATTTATAAAATACTCCTCTATCCGAAAAAACAAAACAAACATTTTTTTATTTTCCCGAAAGCAAAGAAATAATGAATCGAAAGACAACTGCGCACTGGACTGCTCTGGGAAGAAAAGTGAAACTTTTTTTATGTTAAGTTATTAAGAAAACTTCTGCATTGACTTACACTGATTAGCGTTCATTAAGCTGAACTAGATTTGGAGGACGGATATTTTGGTCATAGCTTGATAACAGTTCTTGTCAACAAGATCTGCAGTTTCATTTCCTTTGATTCAACAACGTTAGAGGCAGAGATCATTTTTTCGTGAAGCATTTTAAAGATTTTATCAAGAGTATTTTCCTTTTTGAATTTGGCAAGGTTGATGTTTATGTTTAAGGGAAGTAAGTTTCGTTTCCAATATGGTGGCGTACCTTCTAATGTCTCCGTATCAGGGCCGGACAAAGCATATGTGCAAGATGTGCAAATGCACAGGGCGCAGAATTCTGGGGGCGCATTGCCAGGAGCAAGAAAATGTAATCTGATCTTGCGCAAACAAATATGTACTACTATTTGCCATTTTTTGAACAACAAACATTCTTAAAATAATCTCAAAAAAACATCCATCACATCACAACTGTCCTAAGTTATCTCTGGCGCACTAACTAACATCAATTTCATTGTTGCTTTCAATGAAAATTTAACTCAAGATATCGCAGAACTAAAAATCCTACCTACCTCATTTCGAAATATTTCACCATTCACCCTGTTCATACAAGAGAAAAAAAGAAAAAATCTCAACACAAAAAAGTTCCATGCAAGATAAAAAACGAAAAAATCTCAACACAAAAAAGTTCCATGCTACCTCATATGTGCAAGATATATTTCATGGACACCGAGTCCCAAAATTAACATAGAGAGTATGACGAAGCAAAATATTTATTCATATCGAATCGTATGGGCTAGTACGTGCAGGTTTTGTATCACGCACCGTACCTGAATGTGAGTTCTCATCTACAAAAAAAAAATGCCTCAGAAAAAAGAGAGCAGATAGGTTGCTGTGCTACCTTCTACTCATTGATTTGTAGTAGAAGGTATGTATATATATATATATAAGGAGTGTTTTTTTGTTGTTTTATTTTGTAGATGAGAACTCACATTCAGGTACGGTGCGTGATACAAAACCTGCACGTACTAGCCCATACGATTCGATATGAATAAGTATTTTGCTTCGTCATACTCTCTATGTTAATTTTGGGACTCGGTGTGCATGAAATATATCTTGCACATATGAGGTGGCATGAAACTTTTTTGTGTTGAGATTTTTTTCGTTTTTTCTCTTGCATGGAACTTTTTTGTGTTGAGATTTTTTCTCTTGTATGAACAGGGTGAAATATTTGGAAATTAGGTATGTAGGTAGGTAGGTATGGTCATTTGATGTGCAAGTTTTCTTTTTTGCACACTGAGTATCGAAACTAACATGGGAGATATTTAAAAAAAACTTATTCATACGGAATCATATGGGTCAGAGCGTGCAGGTTTTCTTATTGCACTTGCACACTGTGTAAGAGTTAAGTGCCTGATTACAGGAGATGAAATTTTTAATAGAATGGAAAAGGAGCATAGAGCTTAACAGTTAAAGAGGGATGATTCTATATGGAGTCGAATTGTTCTTGCACAGGCAGTTTTTTTTTTGAAAGTTAATGACTGTTGTAACGGCTACTTTTAATGTATATCTAGTCTGGTGCAGTATGCAGATTGTTTCGATTGTTTTTTCGCTTTGTTGGTTAATTAATATTAAATAAATAGCTATCAGTTTATAAGAAGTGAGTTTAATAGAAGTGACGCATTTTGTGACAAGACCGTAATGTGACTGACTCAGTTGATTTTAGACAAGCTTGAATTAAATGAAATTTTAATAAGTAACTGTCAAAGCCAAAGTTATGATAATAGTTCGAATATGGAACGAAAAGAAGCGGGTGTTCAGAATCGAATTCGAACCCTGGAACCAAGAGCATTTTGGGTTCCATGTTGCCCGCATTCCTTAAATTTAGTGGTTAATGATGCTGCTCGGTTCTCATTTTATGCAGTTAAAATTTTCGATAAAATTCAATGTTTGTTTAACTTTTTTTTCAAGTTCAAGAATTAAGAAATCTAGAGGCAAAAAACATTGCAGAATCGTTAGGAATTAAAATTTTTGATTTTACATTTATTTGCTGCCTGCTAATTTGGTTTGATATTTTAGAAAATATTAATTAAACTAGTAAATATTTGCAAAGTCCGTCCGTTAATCTGTCAACTGGCATAACAGTTTTAGAAAATACAAAAAACAGTTTGATTTTAATGCGTTCCGATAAATAATTTAATGAGTAAATAAATACAAATAAATTAGGTGGCGTACTGCTAGTTCCCTAGAAATACCAAATATGTTTCCCGTAGCTTCATCATTGCGATCTGAACGGAGAAAATTACTTTATGCTGATGAATGTCCTGAAACTATATTAGCCGAAACAAAGATTCAAAGTTGAATTTTTTTTCAAATACTTGAAAGGTTTGATACGTATAGTATCAATTTTACATTTTTGAGTAACATAAGCGAATGTTTAAAAAATAAAAATGTACGTGCTTCATGCCTTAATTTGCAGAATGTTTTAACATAAAGTAGTTTTAAATATTTAGATGGAGAAGAATTTTTTCAAGAGTTAACCGTAATATCCCAGCTTGTTACGCCACAAAGCTCAAGTTTGGATGTGTTAAATTTTATTTTTAGTTCAAACCTTGAAGATTTTGCTCCGAATTCAGTAACTGCTCTCCAAATCCTTAATACAATCCCGGTCACGGTAGCTTCAGGAGAACGTAGTTTTTCTAAACTTAAAATTATTAAAAATTATCTTAGGACAACCATGACTCAAGAGAGATTGGTAGGTTTATCTATAATGTCCATTGAAAAGAAATTATTAAATTCTTTAGACTTTGATGATCTCTTTTCTGAATTTGCAAAATGTAAGGCCAGAAAAGTAAGTTTCCAAGTTTAAAAGTTCCCCTCTGCTCATTTCTTCGCTGCGTTTTAGTTTAATGGTTTAGGCCTCCTGGGGATACCTCAATAAAAAAACGCATTGAAAGTCTACCTCCTGGGTAATCTGGGAAAGGCTTATGCTTGTGTATCAGTTTATGTGTAAAAAAAAAATATAAAAAAGGGGCGCTTTCTACAAATCTTGCACAGGGCGCAAGTTTGGCTTGGGCCGGCCCTGCTCCGTATTATCGAATTTAAAAGTGATAAGACTGGAAACTGTAGGTTTCGCTATAACTAAAAAGTAATATACGATTATTCAACGATTAAAATTGTTTATTTTAATTTAATTAAGTTAATTTTAATTTTAACTAACCGCTTTCTTAAGAAAACAAAATGCAAGGAAACAAGCAGAAAAAACGTAAAGAAACCAGCATTTTCCTTTCACTAAAAATTTATCCACCCAAAAGCTACTTGAAAGCTTCAATTCTAAAAAATAAATTGCAAATACCAAAGATAAAGTATTCCAATTTCCATTAACGGAGAAATGATATCTGAAGCTGTTTTTTTTTATTTATACAAGGAGCGAAAGAAAATTGAAGATCAGGTTTGGAATCAGGTAAGGTCATTGTTAATAAATGACAGTCAAAATAATCGAATTTGATCTATGCAAGATGATTGTCAAATAGCTAAAAATATGTCACAGCACAAAATTGATATTTTCCAACAAATACATACATATGTACCTATGCCGTTTTTGAATAGAGCACAAACGAATTGAAAATTTTCTTAGTTAGTTAGTTTTGTCGTTAAAAAATACATTCTTGTGAACGAAAAAGCTTACAACATTCGAAAAGAAAAGTAAGAATGCTATTAAAACACAGCAAATTTGATACTTTTATTTAGATTTTTTATAAAAATCATTTTAAAATTTCACAATGAATTGTGACAATTCTAAACTCAAATTGTTTAATCAAATTGAATTGAGTTGAACGATCTTACACAGACAGAAAACTCGGTGATAGTCCATTTGACTATCAAAAATATTATAGTCTACGAGTATCATTCTGATTTCCATAGATATGTTCAAAAAGTATGACAATAAAAAGAATGAATGCAAAAGTGCCTATCTAACCTTAATGAAGGAGTTTTGTTTGCAATAATCAGTTATAAAGGAAAAATACATATTAAAGCTGATGATTCAGTATGTTGGGGTTAAAACTAAATCATATGGATTGAATATTTCTGTTTTATTATCTGTGGTTTTTAAAAAATTATATTGCACTAAGTTTACTTTTTAGAAATTCGCAATATTTAATAAAATTCAGGAAAATTTAGAATCTTTTTAAGTATGATATCAATTGAAAACGAGAATTGCAACAACAAGAAAGTGAACTTATGTATTAATTTTTTAACAATAAAATAACAAAAACCTACTGTTTACTTTTGTTGTTTTGCTATAAATTAAGTGAAAATATAAGAGCAGATTAAACAAGAATTAAAAAAATATTACCCTCTAATCAAATTTTGATTTTTTTAAAATAAAACAAGAAGTTTTTATAATACTCAATTTTATTTTTTTTTTTTTTAATGAAGCATTTTTCAAAACATTGCAACTAAGAAGCAGAAAACATAATATACATGGTATGGTAGTCTCCGGTTGTGGTGTAATAATATATTAAAAAACGAAAATAAAAATAAGAACAAGTATTAAATTTTAATTTCGGGAGTAAAATATATTTTACGCCCGAAGATGAATGAATAATATTCGAAACGCGTCGCGTTATATCAAACAAATCCAAAGTTGTGAAAATTATTGTTTTTTCAAAAATAAAATAAAATAAAATAAAATAATAAATATAAAATTAAAATTTAATATTTGTTTTTATTTTTATTTTCGTTTTTTTATATATTCGAAAACATAAGTTTGAGGACATAACATGTGTTCAGCTTTTTAGTTCAATATCAAAAGGTTCAAAATTGAAATAATGGTATTTATTATGATTAAAATGTATATAAATATAATAACACTGTTATGTTATGTTGGGGGCACCGGAAATTTAAAGTAGGATTATTTGAATTAATCACTGACTAGTTGTCACATAGATTCTCATTGAATTAGTTTACTTATAGTGTTCCCCGCATTCTATATTAACGACATTAACACTAAAAACATAATATTCGTATAAGCCCAACCGATTTCATCATAATTATTTTAAGTACCCAAAATAAAACACTTTATCAAAAGGCAATTTCAATAAAGGTAAAGTATATAGTTAGTAGATAAAAAAAACACATAAACATTTTATGTTCTATCTGCCACCCAAAATAACGAATCTTCGAGGCACTTTTTGTAAGACATCATTACCTACTTTGGTGACAAAGAAAAACTCTAAACTTTTTCAACAAATGGCATACTTATAGTAATTCAGTGCCTCTCAAATAAATTGCAAGGAACGACGAATAAAAAAAGAACAATTTTCTTAGAAAATTTATAAGTGGATGGTAATTTTTTTGCAAGTCTAAAGTAGAATGTGTTCTCTTAAACTCTTAGCGCCATCAATCCCTACAGCACGCACAAGCACAGCGCACACACCTTCTTCATTTGCCATCCAGGAACCTTTTATTATAACCATACAAACTTATTTGTGAATGTGTGGCAATAATGTGTTGGTATATGGTGACCATCCCTTTTAGTGTTTATTTTAAGTTTGAAAATTATATATTTATATGGTTAAATTTATAACATGAAAGATTTGTCGATTTGTCGAAATTGATTATAACACTTATCAGGAACTTACAAAACACTTACATAGCACCTAATGCTTTTTGAAAAAGGAAGAACCTTGTAGGGTGGCAAAGTACAACCCTGAATTCGTCGCATAATTGTATAGGGACGTTTTTATGGCTATAAGGCCATCCCAACATGTAATTTGTAATGCAGCTTTTCCAAGCTCCTTTCAGAATTGAACCCTGCACCAGATCGGGGATAAACTGTTTTCATAGTTTTTGTACACTAACTTTAATTTCGCAAAAATTTAAAGAACCTGTTGTTGTTAAGGGTTTAACAATTTAGTAGTTAGCAATTTGCTAAATATTTATCAATTTATTTACCAAATTTCTTATCACCTTCTATTTAAAAACGAGCATGTCTAAAAGTGACAGTTCGTGAAAATAAACAAAGCAACTACGCTTAAACGGACCTATTAATTGGAATTCCCAACTGTTGACTGGACCATTCCATCCACTACTCTTATAAGAATAATTGCACAGATGCCATAAGCATTTAGAAAATTGCTAAAAGTTAAAGTAGCAATTCCGTGATTTTAACTTTAGCCAATAAAAAGATGTTAAAATCGTTAAAAATTAGGTAAACCATCTTTTAAGCTTAGTAAATTGCTAAAAATTACTTACAGGTTTTCTATAATCCTGAACTAAGGTCGGCCAGTCCCAACCATGAAAAATGTTTTCTGTTTCTTTAAAGAAAATTGTATAAACAAGATGAAGTCAGGTAATTTTTACCCAAACCTTAATAGATATGTTGTAAAACCTACAAAGACACTACTATGCATTCTTCACAACCCAAAATATTACTGGAGTACAGGTTACAGAATGTATAATAGAGTATTTGATACATTATCAGGTACCTCCTCAAAAATCATCAGGTGCCCTAGTCTCTATAAATATGGGTTAATTCTCTATAAACACATAAAAATATATAATTCATAGTGTTTCATATAAGGGTCCTTCCATAAGAAAATTATAATAGAAAAAAAAAAACAACTAATTTTTTTCCGAACTTTGTGAATACCGGCAAGATTAAATTTTCACATGCGCAGTTCCTCCGTATGGTGTACATTTCAATTTTTTATTTGAAAAACTTTCAAACTTTAATACAGTCAAAATCGTTTATAACGAACTCCATTTGACTGAAGAACTTTTTCTTTATATCCAGTGTTTCGTTATAAGTAATTTTCAACTTTATGTTCTTTATTAAAAACAAAACAATATTTTTTACTTTTTTAATATTTTTTATTTTGTACGAGTACAACATAATCTATGTCCAAAATTCGATAAACTCGATATTCGATTACTACAATTGTTACGTATGAATATTTGCCGGGACTTTAAGATTTTTCGTAATAACCGTTTTGAATGTCGAAACAAATATTAAACATCAAACATAATGAGAAAGTATTTTACTTCTTCTGATATTATCTGATATACATATATATCGTCAACGATTATCGTTAGACAATAGCGTTTCGGCGATAGCCTCACTTCACGTAAGACGGTAGTCGTCAGTAGAGGTACCGGTAGAGGTACCGTTTGTCATTAATTTCTAAATGTTTACTAAGCAAATAAAAGTAAAAATGTTTCGGCGTAATTTAATTTTGTTACAAAGTGAAAATGAAAACTCAGAAAACAAAACACAAATAATACAGTTACAAAGAACATACAAATCTTACATTTTGAAATTAGTAATATAATAATAATATATATGTAAATAAAAACACAAAAAAATAACAGTAAACATAAAAACCACAAAATAGTTGCTATAAATGGTAAAAAGAATTTTTTTGCATAAATAAACAATTTTCCATAAAAAAGAAATAAAGTTTAATTACAATTTCAAGCACAAGGACAAGCCTCATCTTTCCTTGAATTCATTTTTACATTTCAGAGTTATGGTATAAGAGTATCTTAAATGAACTGAACGATCTCATACTGAAAACGATTGACGATAAAGTTACGCGAAGCAAATTATTGACGTTATCGTTAATGATAATCGTTTTAAAAATTACGTAAGGAATCGAACTTTAGTCCTATATCAAGATAACACATCCAGTATTACCTTTATAACTATAACTTAAAGTTTAAATCTTGTAGAAATTTATTGATCATATGGATGAATTAAAGTCAAATAAATTACAAATAAACAAAATTCCCAAATTCACTTACTTTCATTCTGGTTCTGACTTTCTCAGTTTTAAATAAGTTTGTTTGAAATAAATTTTGTGTTTTAACTTTGCTTAAATGCCAAATTATGTTTCTAAAAGTTTAACAAAATGAAAATATTAATACCAGCATTTTGTTTAAGATAAAATAAAGTTTTTTTTTTTGGGATTCTAAATGGGCAATTGCGAAAAGGATCCGCAGTACTTAGTCCGGTTTTTAAATTTAAAAGTTGGTACAGTCAAACATTAGTCAGAAGAATTACAAACAAATTTGTAAAAATAAATCAGCGAAACCCAATTCAGATCTTAATTTAACTGAAATCGACAATTTTAAAGATGTTAAGAAATATCAATAATTTATATTTAATTTGTTTCCATGTTTTCCATTGAGTGAAATATCAACTAAAACAAAAGGGTTATGTCATAGATTATGGTCCCAATATGTGTAGGGCTTTGCATGCAACAGATGGTGCTATAATCGTATAATCGTACCAACATATAAAAATGAAAAACTTACAAATTTATTTCGATACTCGAACCAAAAATAACTCTTTATCCACAGCAGAATTTCACTTTTCCTTATATCTGCAGTGATTCTACTGCGGTTGTTGTATTTATTATTCGTATAAATGTCTACCCTACTACGGATGGATTTCCCAAAAAAACACCCCAAATATCTTTCTTCGTTCCCAAGATACTTGATCGAAAACCGTTTTTTAATGAAATTTTGAATTCAATATACCTTCATTCATTATCGAGACTGAGACTTAGTCAAACTAAAGTCTGGATAAACAGTTCCATAGGACATGCCCAGATCCTTCATAAAGTTATGGGTCATAGTACTACAGCAGACTATAAAATACCCGAACTTGATTTTCATAAACCATTCCAGGCTGCCATCCCAAGCAGAGAGGAATGAATAGATAATATACCATACTCCAGTGAGTCGTCAATAGCTATCTATACTGATGGCTGTAAAATGGACACTGGTGTAGGGGCAGGCTTCTATTCTGAATCTCTCAAGTTAACCGCCTCGCTTAGGCTTACAAACTACAGCAGCGTCTTCCAAGCGGAGGTCCTGGCAGTGACAACAGCTGCTAAAAAGGTATCAATGATGGCGATACCACGAGCTGATATCACCTTTTACATTGATAGCCAAGCGGCAATAAAAGCGATTACTGCAACTGAGGTAAAATCAAAGCTTGTTTCATGCTGCCGCGAAGAGCTTAAGGTTCTTGGCGCACAGCACAACATTAGACACTGCTGGGTCCCAGGCCACAGCGATATACTAGGCAACGAGAAAGCCGATGAATTAGCAAGATTAGGGTCAATGCTTGACGTAAGCCAAGCTCAGCTAGTTAGCACCCCTACCTGTTATTTAAAACAGGAAATCTCAAAAAGAATAACTATTAAGGCCGATGAAAGGTGGAACCTTCTTGGCACCTGTGGCACTACAAGAAAGATCTGGCCCTGTTTTAAAAAAACAAAGAACGGAAAGAATTATGCAGCTACAAAAGGGATCACTTCGATCTAATCACCGGACATAATCTGTTAGGTTATCATATGAAAAAGATGAGAATCAGTTCAGATGATCTATGCAGAGGATGCGGTGACGAGGAGGTGCATGAAGACACTTCGCACTTTCTGTGTCATTGTCCCGCACTCTCCCATCAAAGGAAGAAACTGCTTGGCAACTTTTTCTTCGGGGATTTAAAAGAACTCTCTAGTACGCCAGGTACTAACATTCTGAACTTCGTCAAAGCCTCTAAATGGCTTGACTAACTGAACACATAGGTTTTTCTTATTAGCTTGAGTAGTAATACTCACGGGTATCACAATGGATCTGTATTGATGTAAGTGTGATGGTAAAGACATCAACTGTCAGCCTCTCAACTTAACCTAACCTATTATCGAGATACTCCAGTCGAACATCAGTTTTTACAAATTTGTTGTAGAATTTTATTTTTTTTTTATAAAAAAAACTTTCAATCCCATGTTTCTAAAAATGTTACGAAATGTTAGGAATAATATTCTTATTAGGTGAATTTATTTTGAAGCCGAATATCTTTTATTTCTTTAATTATTGTCATGATATTTGAGTTTAAAATAAATGTTGACTACTTGTTTTAATTTTTTGTAAAAAACCGTCTCCTTGCTTTTTGTAAAAAGTTTTACAGATGAGACCCACGTAAGTACACACGCAAACACAGACATATGTACAATTGTACATATCTCCAAAAACTTTTGATTACAAATCTGGGGACATTTAAATGTCGAGAAATGTCAATTTTCAATTCAATAGGTCGGACCGATTACAATAACTTTCTATGGAAAGTTATAAATTATTGATATTGTCATTTTGCTGAAAATTAATGTAGGTATACTTTTAAATTAAAATCAAACCTTATTTTGAACTTTTCGATTGGTATCCTGAGCCTTTCCCCTCTTCACAAAGCTCAATTCTAGACTTGCAAATGTTTCCATTTTTACTCCGAAATCATAGGTTTTAGTCTACACGACCCATTTTATAAACGTTTGCCTTAAAAACGATTTGTATCGATTTTAAAAATTCCTATTATTTCCGGAAATAAGGTCACCGTTAATAACGCTGGTACCCTCGTATTCCTTTCATATTATAGATAAAGATTTCGTTTCTCAGAACTTTTGAAAAATTATATATGTACATTGTACATACTTAATGCTATTAAATTTTTGCTAGGTCAAGTGATATACTCGTATATTACGTATAACTGTTCAACTGCTACAAATTTACTAAGCAAAGTATCTACTATATAATTGAATAATTATACGTACATTCCTATAATAATGATATAAATAACAAAAAAAAAAAGACAACAAATATGTAAATTGGACATAATGAGCAACCATGAATTTAAAGGACTAAGAAGTTCGAGTAAATGAATATTAAGAATTTTTTTAGGGAATGTAGAAGGTCCTATTAAAATGGATCTGTATCGATTTGAGATGGAAAATTAAGTATGAATTTGTAGGTATACATTTTTAGATTGTGTACGTACTTCATATGGATTTGTGTGTGTTACTATCTGTTGCATTGGCAGCATTGGCAACACCTTCCACTTAGCTTAAACTATTATAATTGTTATAATAATTCTTAACATACTTAAATGTCAAATGAATAAAGAACATTTTCAACTAAATCTAGAACATGGTGGCATCGGAAATTTAAGTCTCTACAATAAGAAGTAATATACAGCTTAAAATTCATATTAAAAACGAGAAAAAAAAAACACCAAAACGAAAACGAATGTAAAACAATAAAATTATTATAAGGTATTAAAACAAAAAAGGTAAAATACTCCAACTTCAAATTAAAAAAGAGAAAACCTCTAATAAAACCTATATTAACTAAAATTCATATCGAGTACTACACCCACATCGTAACCGCAAAGCACGTGTCATGCCGCCGAAAGAAGACGATAAGAAGCTGCAGACGATAAGAAGTTCCAGTAAACCGATGACACTAAGTCCTCCAGAGGAATTTTCATTTGTACCTTCAGACTGGGAGAGATGGATTAAGCGCTTTGAAAGGTACCGCATGGGAAATGGATTACACGAGACAATTGATCAATCTCAGGTAAATATTTTAATATATTGCATGGGTGAAAAAGCCGAATAGATTTTTACTTCATTCACGCCATCCCCAATAACTTATGGAGATACTAAGAAAAAATTTGAGGAATATTTTATACCGAAACGAAATGTTATCTATGAGCGTGCAAGATTTCTTAAAAGAAAGCAAGGCGATGAGACAGGTGAAGAATTCATCATAGCATTACATACTCCCTCTAAACATTGCGAATGGGGAGCTTTGCACGATGATATGCTTTTATTGACTCTTATAGTAGGGATGAAAGATGAAGCGTTAAGCGATAGATTACAACTAGATTCAAGTCTCACTCTAGAGAAAGCTGTTACATCATTTAGGCAGTTAGAAGAATTAAATCGGCAGAAAAAAGATCTCTCATCAACTTCACCTGCGGAAGTCAATAGAGTTAGACGTTTTGAAAATAAATCAAAAACTAATAAAAGTGAAGCAGTTCAGGATAGGAATAAACAAAATAAAACTCAGAAGTGCATGCGATGTGGGTATGAGCGTTATGATTACGATAGGTGTCCAGCTAAAAATGTAGTTTGTAAAAGTTGCAAAAAAATAGGGCACTATGCAAAGCAGTGTCGAACAAGGAAAGTAAATGAGGTACGAGAGGATGATGAAGACGAGGTAGATGATGATCAGGAATATTTTGTAGGTGCTGTGACTAAGAGCTGGTCAGTTAATTTATGACTCAACGGAGATCGTATACAATTCAAGGTCGACACGGGTGCTGATGTCACGTTAGTACCATGGCACGCAGTTAAAAATATGAAGGGAATAAAAGTAGAAAAAACAGCAGCAAAATTATTTAGCGTAAACCAGGCAATTGATGTTGTAGGGAAGTCAACTGTGAATCTACATTGTGGAACAAAATCAATTATGAAAACAGTATACATAACCGCGGATAAAATAATTCCTTTGTTGGGAACATCTGGAATAGAAAAATTAGGTCTAGTTAAAAAATTATTTGGAGTATGAAAACGGAATTGGTTTGAGGAATTTAAGAACGTATTTGGAGGTTTGGGTAAATTTAAAGAAGAATACGAAATTGAACTAAAGGAAAAGGTCACACCATTTGCTATTTCGACTCCTAGAGTTGTGCCAATTCATCTGAGACTAAAAGTTCAAGAAGAACTTAGGAAAATGGAAAAAGACGGAATAATCACACCTGTGGAAAAAGCTTCCGACTGGTGCGCGCCTATGGTTGTGGTTCCTAAAAAGGAAGGGATTAGAATTTGCGTTGATTTAACAGAGCTAAATAAATGTGTAAAAAGACAGGTGCATCCTATACATGGAATTGATTATTGGTTGTCACAGTTAGCTGGAGGCAAGGTTTTTGCAAAACTCGATGCAAATAGCGGATTTTGGCAGGTACCGTTATCGGAAAAATCCCAAGAGTTGACGACATTTATTACTCCTTTTGGAACATTTAAGTTCTCGAGGTTGCCTTTCGGAATTACTTCTGCTCCTGAGTATTTCCAAAAAAGAATGTCAAAGGTGCTGTTAGGAGTTAAAAATTGTATTGTCCATGTTGATGATATCCTTATTTGGGCGGAAAATTTGCAAGAGCTTGAGGAGTTAGTAGAGGTGGTGCTTACAAAATTAAGAGAAGGAGGTGTTACACTAAGCAAACAAAAATCGGAGTTTGGTAAAACAAAAATACATTTTTTAGGGCACATTATTTCGGAAGGGTCGATAAAAGTTGACGGTGAAAACAACAAAAGCTATTCAACAAATGGCAGCGCCAACCAATGTTAAGGAAATACAAAGATTTCTTGGAATGGTTAACTTTATTGGGAAATACATCCCCAATAAATCATCAATCATAGAACCAATTTCAAGCTTACTTTGTAAGAAAAATGCTTTCGTTTGGGGAATTACCCAGGAGAAAGCTTTTAGGGAAATTAAGGAAAAATTGATTTCGCCCCCCTGCCTAACAATATATGACCCTGGAAAAGAGACAACTTTGTCGTGCGATGCTTCTTCGCGAAGTTTAGGCGCTGTTCTTTTCCAAACACACGGAAAAGATCAATTTCCTATCGCTTATATATCAAGGACCTTAACTGGAGCAGAAAAAAATTATGCAAACATAGAAAGGGAAGCATTGGCTATTGCATGGGCATGTGACAAACTAAAAACCTATTTGATCGGCAGAAATTTTACTTTACAAGCGGATCACAAACCCCTTTTACAAATTTTAAAAACAAAAAACTTGGACGATCTAACTCAAAGGTTGCAAAGCATTCGCATACGAATGATGAGGTATGACTACACCATAAACTATATTCCTGGTAAAAATCTAATAGCACCTTATAGTCTTTCGAGAATGCCCATTGATGATAGTTCTGGTCCAGAAGAATTAGAGGAGGAAATAGAAGCTTATATACATCAGATATCCTTACAGAATATTTATACGAAAGACGAAAATATCGTTCAAATTATCCAATCACAAATATTGGATAAGGAATGTCAAGAAGTAAAAAAATTTGTGAGAACTAAATGGCCAACAAAGATTAAACTGACTTCCGGTATTAAAAACTATTATTCTATTCGAAACGAACTTAGTGTATAGTTGATGATTTGCTGTTAAGAAGTAATAGAATGGTTATTCCAAAGAAATTGAGACCTATAATGTTAAATAAATTACATGCAGGACATTTAGGTATAACTAAGACAAGAATAAGAGCTAAAAGAACCATGTGGTGGAAAGGAATTTCAAAAGACATTGAACTTAAAGTTAAGAGCTGCCCAGCATGTGTCCAGAACTCAAGAAATAAACAGGAGCCGTTAGTTGCATCAAGCTTGCCCGATTACCCTTGGCAAAAAGTTGCCATGGATTTATTTAAGTTAGAAAATAAATGGTATATCATTATAACTGATTATTATTCCAGATATTTTGAAGTTGAAGAATTGGTCTGCATGCGAATGAGAGATGTGATTAAAGTATGCAATGGTCTTTTACTAATCAGGCGAATGGAGGCGCAGAAGCGGCTGTGAAGGTAGCCAAGAATATAATGAAGAAAAATCCAGGAAACATCGATCTGGCATTACCTACTAGCGTACCGAAATACACCACTTTCTAATGGACTTAGCCCAGCAGAATTACTTTTTGGACGGAGACTACGTGACAACCTTCCGGATGTAAATTTAACGGAAAAACCAGATTTCCGAAACTTGATAAAAAAGGAAGAAATTTACAAAAACAAATATAAATCAAATTACGATAAACGGCACAGAGCAAAAGAACTGGTAGAACTAAAAGCAGGAGAGTTTGTGTGGGTGATCTTAGGAGACATGGGAAAATTATTAAAAAAGTACAACATAGGTCTTACTTAGTCGAAATTGATAAGCGAGTTATCCGCAGAAATAGATTTCATTTAATTCAAGCTCCTTATTTAAAATCTTTACAGATAAAACCCTCTACTGAGGTATACCTAGGACCTGACGTCAATTTACCAACATCAACGAAGGAAGCAAAGGAGACATCTACGAGCCCTACAAAAACTTTGAGGATTCCTGCCCGTCGATGTTCTAGTGATGCTTTAATTACCAGATCCGGGAAAAAAGTTTAGGACGATATTTGAAATGTCAAAGCTAAACATTTCAATTAATTTCTTTTAATTTACTTCTTCTTAACATAATTTAAAAAAAAAACCTGAATGGTATAAATTGTATTTAATTTGAATTCTAAAAACAAAACATAAGACTATTATGAATTATATTGAATTTTAATTAATTAATGAAATAATAAACTTTAAGTTTATATAAACTTTAATATCTAAAGGGGGATGTTGCATTGGCAGCATTGGCAACACCTTCCACTTAGCTTAAACTATTATAATTGTTATAATAATTCTTAACATACTTAAATGTCAAATGAATAAAGAACATTCTCAACTAAATCTAGAACTGTTATACTGCTTGTTATGTTTAATTTGTTTGTATTTGCATTATTTAAGTTTAATGAGATGTGGATCATTTTTTATTAACATTCAAAATATGTAAACTTAGTCGATAAGGAATACATTTAAATTTAAGGATAACACATTCAATCCACAAATATTTGTAGAAGATTCGAATGTATTTTAAAATTATATTCAAAGAGAGGAGGAAACATCTACTTTTACTTTTTTTTTAAATTAATAGAATAGAAATAGAATAGAAAAGAATAGGAAGAGAGATTAACGAAGTTGAAAGCGTTTATTTTCTGATATCAGAAAGCGAAAACAATGAGGTAATGGTAGAGCCATATTTTGAGCTGGTTTAACTCCGTGAATTGTGTACATCATAATTTGGCTTGAGTTCAACAAAACCTTTTTTGAAGAGCATAAACGATGTCATACATCCCAGAAAGGTATGGTGGATTTCAAAGCAAGATCCAAGTTATGAGAAGGGCCATAATGGACGCTACGGCGGCATTGATCTGTGGTTAAAAATTGTCTGCTGTTTTTAAAAACATATTCCATCAAAATAAAGAGGGTGTCTGAGGGCAGATTTATATTTTCAAAATTAAATTAAATTAAAAAAAATCTGTTTGAAATATTGTTTCATTTGAAATATTAAACGATAGACTAATAATTTTTGAACATTATGTCATCCAAATGTCTTCCGTCGAGTTGCACGCACTGTTCAAAACGGAGCCTCGTGTTACGCGACACACGCTGCAGTAAACTTGATTCAATTGCGCTGATTTCTGGACGAATGTTTTTTTTAGGTTCACTAGAGTTCGGGGATTGTTGCGAATTTCACGAAGCAAATTCATCGAATCTCTAGACTTGTGTGCGGTCGCACCATCCTGATGGAACCACTTGTGCGATGAAAACGATGGATGCGCTTGCAGGTTTTGCAAAAACAAATCCGTTGAATCTGTTGACATTTGTTGCCTGGCCCCGAGCATTCTCCAACAAAAATGGTCCAATTATCCAATGCGTATATAAGGCGCACCAAACAGTTACCATGGGGCAATGCAATGGCTTTTGATGTTTCAGTCGAAGGTTATGGGTTCTTGGGAGCCCAGTAACGGCAGTTTTATATATTAACGTGCCCGTAATAACAGTACGAAAACGCTCCAACATCGTCTCACAAAAATGTTTGTGTCAAACAAAATCACTATCTTTGAGTTCTTGAACGATTTGAATTTTGAATGAATGGAATTTTAAATCCTTTTTAAAATTTCATGAACAATCGTTCTTCGAAGTCCCAGTTAGGCTGCCCATTTTCTTATTGAAAGTCGTAAATTTTTACGTAAACTCTCTTCAACCACTTAAATGTTTTCGGGAGTTTTTGAAAATAGACTGGGCCTCTTGGCCGTGCACTCACAAACGTATTAAATTCACACTTGGCCCATCACTTATTCGTCGTATACCGAAGTGTGAACAAAACTTTCGACGCGCAGTTACGTACGAATCGTTACTCTTGTAAAATGATTCTATGGCGAACGCGCGATACTAACTTGACCAGTGCGACGTATTGACTGAGAAATCCACACGATTACTGATTCCAATAATTTTCAGATATCGCTTTGAAAAAACTGTATACCGAAACACAGTCGAAAGTTTGTGGCGTGTTTTGAAAGTTAAAAAAAACAATGTCCTGTTCGAACTGTTATAGAGAACACATTTGGAATTCTGAAAAATCGATGAATCATACGGAGCAAAAACAAGTCTAAAAGGCACCTACATACATAAGTAAGTTTTGCTTCATTTTCCCTTAATTAAAACTTATTCTGTTTTAAAGTAATTTCATCGTGCAAACTTTGTTTTGATGGCTCTTACAATGCAGTAGGAACAATGGCCTCAATACAGTAACCAATGATCCAAGTCGATACATCTTCGTTTATAAACTTGTTTTCATAATCCATAGTGACATAATCAACAAATAAGTTAAAATAATCAAATCCAAATCATGTATTTGACTATTTTTTAAATTCAAAATGTTATTAAAACAAAAAACAGCTAAGTCTCGGCCCGTTTATTCGAAAGCTGCAAGGTTTTCTCAATCTTTCTATCGATTCGAAAGTTATTGAGATTTAAATTTAAAATTAGAATCGGAAATAACTTTCAAACTAAATTGCCAAGCTAGGGCCAGGCTAACGTTTGTCACTGTACAGCGAATCACACGGACTAAATTTTGAGAATTGGGTACATAAAAATGTAATTGAGTTATTATTTATCTTACATTTAAGTTGTTATATAATATGTTAATTTAATTCGCGCAAAATTTTAAATTATTTAGTAAAATGTTAAAGGCATTTGCAGAAATTTATTAAGCTTATAAAAGATGATTTACCTACTTAATTTTAATCTATTTTAACATTTTTCTACCTCTTAACAATTAGCTAGAGTTAAAATCACGGAATGGCTACTTTAACTTTTAGCAATTTGCTAAATCCATAAGACATCTATACAATTATTCTTATAAGAGCAGTGGATGGCATGGTCCAGTCGACAGTTGGGAATTCCAATTAATAGGTTCGTTTAAGCATACATGATATTTGCTTTGTAAATTTTCACCACGAACTGTTACTTTGCAGTCCATCAAGAAACTCAGCTTTTTAATAAAATTTGTTAAAAAATATCTCAACTTGTTGGACTTATGCATTGAAAAAAATGAATATCAATTTACCAACATTAAAAATCGACATAGAATTATTCCTCCCTTAAGTGTCCCATTTTGTTATTTTATGCTACAATATATTGCTGTGAAAATAATTAATATAAAAGCTATTGTGGTGTAAAAAAGTATGATTGATGATTCAAATAAAAAATAAATAATGAATTTAATACTTCATAATGTACGACCTAGAAACTTAATTTTCTAGGACATGGCCTTCGACTATATGAACACCGTACATGAATGAATGTGAATGTGTGTATCTATCCCAATTATTTTACGAACAAGCACTCATCTGCGTATTGAGGACTTATATGTTTTGTTTTTTCTTGGCTTTATGGAAACCGGCTGCTAATGGTATACATCTCTTTGAGGCAGTTTTGGCGCGGTTTTATTTCTGTTAATTGACTTTGTTTTTGGTGGGTAAATAATATTGTCATTAGCATTGTGTTATGTTATGATTATAAAAGTTCTTCACATGCAGCTGCTTCAACAAGCCTTGGGATATTTTGTAGAATGCAAAACACGATGGAATCCTCACGTTGACAAAAAAATGTTTATTTACTGCTACATTTATCAACTTCAACGCTATCTCTGTTTAATTATTAATACATTTCGTCCTCTCTGAGCTCGCATCAGCCCTTGAGCGAGAACATAATATTTTCACCTTTTGTCGTTGTGATTTAAATGCCAGTTCTAGTAACCAGATGGAGAATTTTTGTTTGAAGCAATGACAAAGAACCTCCTGCGATAAAATGGTCAAAACGTTTTTCATAGTAATGGGACTGATACATGCCTTCTTGTTGCTTATGAAAAAAAAACACAAACACAGCTTCATTTTGTTATGAATGTTTTTCGACTGAATGTGAATATGTTGTGTGTAATGCATTAACATAAGAAATAAATTATTGCGAACTACACGTGCGTCGCACTAACTAAATATGAACAGGATTGGCAACTTATGTGTTAACACCTTAAATTAATATTTTTTTTGGTAAGATGAAATCCTATGGTTAAATCAAAGGAAATCATTAAAAGCTTTAAACGTCCAATTACCAGTGTTAGATAATTTTGCTCATAAAAACTGAAAATAATAAATAAATAATTCCTTATGTCTCACGTCCCAAAGAAAAAAAATCTTGGCGTCCAGTTGTGATCACGAACTCAGAATTGTGACAGCAAAATGTTCACCAGTTTTATAGTCAATTTTAACTATTTCATTACGTGATCGTTCCATTTTTAGTAATGGCATAGTTCTTACTTGCCAAATGTCAAAAGATGACAGCTTCTTAAGTAACGGCTGCCCCAAAAGAGGATATTTTAAAACCCTTAGTTACTCATATTAATTATTTCATATTTATTTAATTTATTTATTATACAAAGCAAGCATTTCCAGGTAAGCTTTTTTCTTTCTATAAAATAAATTATTATTATTAGGTATGTACATATGTATGTTATTAAAAATTGTTGATATACACTCCGCTTGAACTGAATACCCACAAATATTTCCAATATGCTTTTCACCTTTTTCCAAAATATTGAGGGTTTTTGTCAAATCTACTCCCTTAAGATGTTACGAACAACATTTCAAAACAAAATATCCAAATAAAACTCTAAGTCTTGTTTTCGCCCACTTGAAAAGTATTTCATACGTAAAGAAGTTTTTTTTTTTTGAATCAACTAAATAGGTACAACGACAATTAAATCGTGTTTTATAAGCGTTTTCAAGAAGTGGATAGTTTAAATCAACAGTTTATAATTATAATTTATAATTTAAAATTTTAATATTAATTGGTAGATGTACATACCTTAGCAGTGTTTCAAAAGCTAAAATCGACATATTTAAACCTATGACCAAACCGGACGTGTAGCAGCTTATAAAATTGGCCGAAGTCTTAATAGCTTTTATTCTTACTTAAAAAAAACAAACATTCGTTAATTGAATTGTTCGTATATTTGGGATGGAAGTCATATCTGAAACAGCCCTAATATAACGTGTTCACTTAATCATTTTAGATATCAAATACAAAAACATCAGTAAAATGTTTCATTGACAGCTTATTAACATGTAAGACTTCAAGTTCCAAAAATTATTTTAACCGTTTTTAAATTATAAAACTTTGAAATACAAAATTTTGACCATTATGAAATTTGTTGATACAGAATTTTGACATACATTATTATGACGATACAGTGGTTCGACCCTAACACGAATGCTTATATTTTTAGGTAAAAGGTTAAATGTTAAAATATGTAGATAGAAAAGCAACCAATCTTCAAAATTGAACACTTTGTCCTTTTTAAGATCTTTCATTTTAAAATGTTCCTTTGCGAAAAAAACCTTAAATGTATTGTTGAAAAAATCACAATCATTTGAGTTCACTTCTTCGCAATAAGACATTTAACGTATGTGTTATCTTGCTCATTCTGTTTTTGGATTGAGGAAATTGACGGCTTTTCAACTAAAACACCGTCTCGGTTATGGCAATTTAAACGTTTGAATATTTTTATTTAAGAAAATCTTACCGGTTTAAAAAAGCGAATGTTTTGATTCATGTTTTTTTTTTTTGTACCTACGTCTGTTTGAAATTTCGATTTAGTATCCTTCATTTTTTGAGGAATGACCGAGACACTCTTTCCCTGCATATGTAAATAAACCCCGTTTAAGTGCCTCTCGCTTAAGTGCCTAACCCACATTAATACTTTTTATTTTTAAGATCAATTATTCTGAGGAATTCTTTATTTTTCACGGTTAACTGCCTTTTCTTTTCTATAATTTCAACAAATTTTGCTTTAAAAAATACTTGTGAGTACACATTTGAAATTAGCTGAAAGCATATACAAACTTCTTTTAAGTTAAGAGTTTTCCTGCTGCATGATAATAAAAATTATATGCAATAATCTTAATCTACTTAAATTAATCAATTTTGTTGTTGCTATCAACTGTAGACATTTACGAGTACTTATAAAAATATAGGAATATTAGCGGGTTTCTTATAACTTAATCTAACATTTAATGTGAGGCCCTTATCCGGGTTTATTTATTGGTTCATGTAGGCAAAATTATGTGTGCAAAAAAAATTGGCGTAAAAATAAATTCTCGGATATCGGACTACAAAATGAGTCCTCTCAAAAAAATATATTTCTTTAATTCTCGGATATCGGACTACAAAATGAGTCCTCTCAAAAAAATTTATTTAACTCAGTTCTTTAAGTCGTTTATAAAAGTTCTACAACAATGAGAGTGCAAGAACGTGAGACTTTATCTTAGTCCCGTATTCACTGATTTGAAGTACCTACATACATATGTACATACATTAAAAATATAACCTTATTATTCTCAAAAAATCTCGGGAGAAAATTATTTTAAAATTCTCCTGATGGTATTTATAAATGTATACATGGATTGCGAATGTTTGAAAAGTTTTACAAAAGAACAACTAGAGCGTAAATTTTACCTAAGTAGCATAATTCTATTTACGCATCCTCAAGTATTCTATGAACTTTTTGCAAACTTTTCTTCTAATCGAAACATTGTCTTGAATTATCTACAGTGTTATAAAAAAGAAATTAGGTAAGTTCATTAAATTATTGCATAAGGTCACATTCTGTGAGTTTCTTAAAATTATGTAACTTTGTCTTTTTTATACATACCAAGGGTTGTTTCAATTAATATTTTTTGAGAGAAGTTAGTAGACTTCCTCGCACAAGTATGAAGATAGGAATAAGAAGGATTATGATCGGAAATGGTTATAGTCGTGAAGGGTGTCCTTAAATTTAATCACGCAAAATTTAAATTTGCATTACTTAACATTATACTCCTGTTAACGGAAACAATATATCACAGTGCTAGCTGACAAATTAGGATAAGTAAAAATGGAGGAGAAAATAACGATTTTGTTCTGTTTTGGAAACGCAACACCAAACGCGTACGTCTTGATTTTTACATTTTTTAAAACCTAAAGAGCAAAAACAGATTAAATAGTTGAAACATAAATGTTTCAGAAAGGAGCCAGGTTGTGCTGCATATAAAATCTTGCGTTATAGCTGTGGATAGTAAAGAAATAGAAATTATGCCAATTTAACCCACTAAATTTTAGCCACACATTTTGTTAGCGATTTTTACTTTTCATAGCTGGTGGAAGTGTTGTACCCGGAAGTTTTTACTACCTGTGAACAGGTTCGTAATTTGCCATTACAAATTTATAAAGTTAAAGTGAAAATTGGCAACGAGCATTAGGATTCCCCAAGACCAAAAAATATACTACTTATAAAGGGTATACAAAAGTGCGTCACTAACAACATTTATTTATAACATTTTTTTACATTAGTAACGACTGTGTCCGCCATTTTCGAATATAACCTCTATAAGACGGTTTAGATCAGGAGGATTTTTTTTTAATTATCACAGGAAATTTGAACCCAGGAATCCCGAAAAGCTTCAATTAGTGTCCTTGTTTTCAAATTATCTGCCGAGTTCAAAAACTTTATTAAAAAGCCATGGCCAATTATGTTAATATTCATACAAATAGGTTTATTTTTTAGATCTCTTTTCTGGATTGTATCACTTTTTAGTATTGTCTTTGAACCGTTGTTGTTCTGGCTGATACTAAACTTTTGGCCCTTATTTTAGTCGCTGGAGTGAAATTTGAGACAAGCCTTAGAATTAACCGCTTTTCTCATGATGTTGATGTTTCTGCCATTTCCCCTTTTTGATTTTTAAAATATTTTTAGGGATCAGTTATATTATTGCTCCTTGCTGTTTCACGTCCTGAGAGTACTAAATCCTTCAAAGCATCTATTTTTGCTCTTTTTGTAGCTGGCAAAGTCTTTCCGAGCCCATCTGTATTTCAAATTGTTGTTTTTTGACACACTTTTAGATGTTCTATACAAACGTTTTTAAACGATCGCACTTGTAAACTCATGCAAGGAAAAAATTGCAATGGCATCATCCAAGTGCAGCATTTTTTTATAAGCTTTTTAGTAGTTCATTATTTGATATGGGGAAATTTCAAGGCTCATTTCTAATTTTCCCTTTAATTTTATAAATTTGTAACGTTGAAAAGTATTCACAGGTAGTAACATTTTACAGGTACAACATTTTTACCAGCTATTAAAAGAGAAAATTGAATCCAAAATGTGTGACCTCATCGTAGTGGTTTTAAGTGTACCACACCTCATTAGTATAATATATCACATTTTTCTGCTAAATATCATTGTTTTACAAGAATCGTATTTTATTTTAGGCATACCTTTGTGAGAAATTTTAAGATTTTGCGGTGTCAAAAAGTGGTTCATAATTTTGATAATCGCTGTATTTTTTGAAAGATTGTTTCCCAGAAATAACTTTCGCCACTTGACAAAAATTATTTCAACCGGTTTTGAAATTAAAAACCTAAAATGTCTTCTAAGTATGAAAAACTAATTATTTAGAGCGAATTCAAAATTCTGTGCAATGATTTCAAACTTTATTCCCATGCAAATTGTGTACATTTGTTCTTCACCGATTTTAAATGCATGAAAAAACAAAAAAAAATAATTTGAAGTCAAATTATATATTTAACATTATCACGAAATATCGAGAATCGAACATCCATTTTTACCAATTTTGCGTACTATTTTTTGTAGATTTTAGTTTTTATGAAAGCAATTGACTGCCGGATTTTTATAAAAAATGTCTGAATGTCGAAAACAATATTTTCTATAAGATGAAATAAGTTTGCAGCCAATATCTTTAATTCTGAAAAAGATACTTAAGTCGAAAGTCAATTTTTACGAACTTTTAGTAATGTTTTTATTTTTTTATAAAAAAACAGTATATTTGTTTTTTTTTTTATTTTCAAAATTTACCAGATGTCAAAAACTTTATTCTTCGTTGCATGAAATCATTTTGGAGATAAAATTAATTGTTGTTCGTAAAATTTTCGAAGTGACAAATGTTTTTTTTTCATTTTTTTTATTTAAAAAAAACTGTTAGTTGGATTTTTTTCCACGTATCACGTTACAATATATAATAAACAATTTAATTCAAGTCCTTAGCGTTATTGGTTATTCGTAAAAAAACACCCTCTCAATTTTTTTGAGAGTCCTTTCTGCATCTTTCAGCATTATTGTCTGTATAACAAAATTTATTTGAAGAGATATCTCAACTGGTTTTTGAGCTATGGACGACGAAAAAAACTTCCCGAACGTACGAATGTACGTATGTACACAATCACGCACAGACATCTCTCTAAAAATCTTTCGTTTAGACTCTAGGGACCTTGAAACGTCGAGAAAATGTAAAAATTTTCAATTCGACCAATCGAACCGATTACAATAACTTACTATGGGAAGTTAATAACACCAAAAATGTAGTAGAGGCGGACTGTTAAGCTGAAATCTCTGTTAGCTACAAAACGAAAATGCTGAACTTACGACTGCAGTCAATGCCTTGCAAGAACGTATAAATTCATGAGAACAGCCAAAGCGTAGTCACTTCATTGAAATTGTAGATGTCGTAGACATAGAAACATCGACAAATTTTTATTAGTTTCACTTGTCAACAAGGTTTTCTTATTAGCAACTAAATTACACTTTTTAAACGGATTTTGATTGCCTTAGTTCAAATCTGCCTTATGACTTTTTATAATTCGAAAAAAAAAAAAAAACACTTGCAAAGGATTTTTGAGGTTATAAAGTAGGTTTCTTTCAATAAAATTCATGGTGGTTTTCGAAACCTATAATCCCTTTCTTCTGTTCAGTTAAAAAATAGTGAATGAAATTGTTAAAATTAAGCCAGGATTTGATCAGCAGTCTGGATCAGCTCTAAAAATTAGCTCAAAAAACGTATTTTTCAAAACTATGAAGGTATTAAATTCAAGGTTTCTGTTCCAACTTAGAATTTACACATCACATTAATTTGATTGTTAATAAAGCAAGTTCTATGCTTGGTTTTATAAAACGCTGGGCAAAGGAGTTCAATGATCCATATGTTACTCTTTCTTTGTATAATTGCCATGTTCGTCCTCATCTTGAATATGCTTCGCAGGTATGGACTCCCTATTACGAAATTCATAGAAAACGTATCGAATCAATTCAACATAACTTCATTCGCTTTGCCCTAAAGGGTCTTCCTTGGGATGATCCTTATGATCTGCCTCCCTATGAGCATCGTATTCTGCTTCTTCAATTGCAATCTCTTCATCAAAGGCGTGTTAATAATGACTTAGTATTTTTTCATCAACTCATTAATGGTGAAATTGATGCACCTTATTTGCTATCTTGTGTACATTTGAATTACCGAGGCGGAACTCATCACCTGCATACATTTGATTTTATACATATTGACTTCCATAGAACTAACTATGGAAAGAATAAAGCTTTAAGTCGAATGAGCATTTTATATAACTTAAACTGTTCATTGATAGATTTAAATTTGAATAAGGTGGGATTAAAATCATTGTTTAGAACCAGTGCTCCACTATCGTAAACGTTCTCATTTTATTTTTTGTTCTGTAAAATGTTAATTATGTTTTGTATTTTGTGCGTGTGTTAGGCTATAATTGTATTATTTTTTTACTAACAACTAACACATGCACTTATGATGAACCTCTGATCGTAGTTTGACGCTTGCTATAAGCTTACTACTTTCTGAAATTCTGAAGTGTAAAAAAAAAAAAACTTCATATAGAGTCAAATAAAGGTTCATAACTAATGAGAATTTCCGAAAACTAAGTGAGATATTAAAATGATTTAAAATGAATCTAAAAGACAAATATTTATACTTTGAAAAATTATCATTCAATTTATTGTTAAGAGATATTTTGAGTTTTAACTTATCGTTAAAAACCCGATTTTTGATTGTTTTCAGCATTCTTAAAGCGGCATATTTTAAAAACCTGATGTGATAGAAAAATTTAAAGGCGAAATTCGAATTTTGGACATCTTGTTTGTGCTCCCGAAAAAAAAACTTAATTTCGTCGACCAGTTTGGCAAGGCTAGATACAAAATAGATTCAAAAAATTTCAACCAAAATTTAGTTTAAGATATACTAATTTTCTTTTAAGACGCGGGTAAATCCGCGGGTGACATCTCATGTGGGTGTGGAGAATATTATCGACGAAGACCCGAATGATTCCATCCGCCGCGCCGCGCCCGCCGCCGCTGCCGGTCGTTACATTTTTAAAAACTCACTGCTTCGTGTGCCCTAGAAAAATAAGACCGGGCGAAGGCTATAGAACCATGAGTTTTGTGTGTCTGAATTGCAGGATGTTAATGTGGACGACATTTTTAGTCCCAACAAGACGTCGCGTGCGTCGTCGTTACAAGCCGTACAGACAACGAAACAATCAATTTATTGAAGAAAACTTAACGTGAGCGCATTATCTCACTAAGATCGTGCGATTTAACACTTCTGAACTATTTTCTATGGGGTTGTGTGGTGTCGCTTGTCCACGCAGATAAGTCAAAAAACAATTGATACCTCGGAAGAGAGTACTCCGCGTTCGGTCCCAATTGCTGCAAACAGTGGTCGAATATCAAAATATAAAGTGGAACCACTGTTGTTGTTGAAATAGTTGGAAGTGATACCAATCTTTACAAGACAAAATGTCACCTGTTGAAAAGATAGATACAATAATTTTTAGATAAAAAAAAATGGCTCAAAGCATAAAGCAGGATTTCGGTTTATTGGTAATGCAAATAAATATATGGTTCGATCTGGATCATGGGGAAAATAAAACATGGCTATTGCAAAATTTCTAGTGTGGCTCTTAGCTGGAGCCTTAGCTTGATCGGAATGATTCCAATGGAGTATCCAGCAGTACTGGTGTTTTCAGCGTTCATGTGTCTTTTGGTGGTTATAGGTAATCAATCTTTTTGTATATAGTAATTTTATGGATTAGCATGTCGTTTTAAGATTTTAACGTCCCTGTTAGTTACACATATGCAGCTAATCGCAAATATTAATCATGTCATTGCCTAATGGTTTTAATGGGTTTGGCTCTTTACATTAAAGTACTTCATTTCAATCATTTCATATTCATGATTCGGCAATTAATTTACGATTTCAACCTTCATTTTATGTTGGATTTATGGTTATGCTCATGTGTTGATTTATTGGGGACACATTCTGCATAACTCATTGGTACAGTTGTTTAGGTTAAATAATTTATTAACGAGGAACATTAAACGACACGAAAATAGTTAAATTCAATTATATAACAGAGATATATCAATTAGATATTTTATAAGAATTTTGCCGCATATGCTAACAACAAAATTGTATGCCGATTGAATTTTTTTTATTCTTACAAATAATGCTAGTCGGCATGTGTAAAATGAATGTTAATTGAAGTCAATATAATTTGTATTGCTTCCTGAGATGTTTGAGGTCAGCTAAATTGTTAACTTTTGTTTTTTTAAATTGCTAATAATAAGCAACCACTTTAGGAATTTGTTTAAAAGCCCTTTCATAACAATGTATTATTATTTTCACCTTTAAAATAAAATGTCATTGAAACCATAATCTGTGCCAGTTCCTGAGACCGTCGTAGGGGTCATGACCCCCCCTGGGAGATAATTTGTTTGTTTTTTTGTAGTAATTCCCTTCAATTCAAAACTAATCGTGTTGCGTTAATGGATATGACCCCCATTATAATATTTTGAATTATTTATTTTGTGTATATGAAAACTAAATTTGTATTTTACTTCCTTAAACTTTGTTGCGAAAAGTACTACATTTAACTGAAGACTGGACCAAGAACATAATATGAATCGGATATTCAGCCCTATTCCAAAAACACAGCACAAATTCAACAACTTTTGACCAATGGACGAAAAAGAGGTTTGCTGTCAAAAACAACTCAAATTTTTGTTTTCACTCAATTTAGAATTTGAAAAATCTTTAGTCATGCTTTAAATTATTTTCATAAAATTTGTTTCTAAGAAAAAGAGCAAATATTTAGGTTCTTTATAAGAAACATTGAATAAGAGATCGTCGATTTTATATTAAGTTGCTTTAAATTATTAAATTTTTTTGAAACACATAAATAGTGAACATTGAAGTGATTTTTACTTGCGACATATAGGAACTATATACCAAGTTTTGCATTAGTAAAAAATTTCGAACTAGAGTTTTTAATCAAACATGACATTACGACTGTAGAGAAGTCGAAAAAAGTGGGTACCCCGATTCCGTCCGTCTATCTGTCTTTCCTGGCCCCTACACTAAAAACAATTGTGTTGATTGAAACTAAGCCGATTAGCGTAAAGCGTTTTTTTTCATTTTGTTAATACGAAACAGCGGTCCCTATACAAATTGTTTGGTTAAAATATGTGATTTTTTAAAACTTTCTCGAAATTTAGTGTTCTTAATTTGGCTTCTTTCTACAAGAAAAACATATTTTGGTATTGCTCCAAAAGAGTCCCCTCATAAAACCTTTATTTTGATTTTAAGTTTTCTTAAGAACTAATGGACCGATTTCAATGATCTTCTCTTTTTGTGCAAGTTCTTGTCGATGTTCAAATGATCAAATTGATGATGATTTTTGATGATCAAACATTTATTTATTTTTATTTTTAAAAAAATATTAATTTTGTTTACAAAACTAGATATCTCAGAAAGGGGTCAACATTTTTTAACGAAATTTAAATGTAAAATGTATATTTATAAGCACTTTATTTAGTGCTCTTTTTTTATTTTTAAGACAAAATTTAAAATTTGAAATGATTTTTAAACAGACTTTTTGGAAGAAATTAACAAGTTCTAGTGAACCAGCCGTGCATTTTATTTCTTTCAAAATTGATTTTCTGTTGAATACAAAAGATCTTAAAAAAATAAATAAATCTACTTTTGAAGTGAATTTGCTTTGGATGCTCTAGAACTGAGATTTAAACACGAATTTTAATAATATAAATCTCCCAAAAACAGCAAAAGTGACACTTTTGTTAAACTAATGGCTAAATTCAAAAAAGCTACTTTTCACAACAGTTTCTTACATTACTGCGTGAAATGCACCAAAAACCGTCTAAACTATTGTGATTTAGCTCTTAAATATAACATATTTAGAAAACTGTTGGAATTTTGGAATGCTTTCATATGTAGGGAGTCATCATAAATTGCTGTACATTGTTCAACAGTGTTCTATTATAATTTGATAACTAAAGTTGTCACTTTAGCCCTTGAAATGTGTAAACGTAAGGTTAAGATGCACTTTATGTTATTAAAATTTTGTTTATTTATTTATTTATTTCCCATCAAGCAGATATACATTTTAAATAAAAATATATAATCTTAAAGACTACTGATTAAATTATAAGCAACATGCGATACCTTACAAGTTTGTATAAATACCTAAAAATAAATAAATACTTACAAATAATAAAACACCTAACCACCAGAGTTTAAAAAAGTTAATAAATTAATAATAAGACTTTTAAAGTTATCGCGACTAATATTGCTATGGAAGTCAATATGATTAGCAACTGAGTTGGCCTCTCTAAGGCACCTTGTTATTGGCTCATTAAGACCATAATTTACCCTATGAAAAGGTTCAAAAAATATACTATGTACTCGAAGATCTCTTGTTGGAGCATATATTCTTATAAGGGACAAAAGAAAAGGACAATTTATTTGATTTTTAATAATGTCTCTAATATAAATTATTTCAAAATATTTTCTCCGAGTCTCTAAAGACTGGAGACCAATTAAATTACATCTAGTAATTTGGATAGCATAGTAGGGGTTCCATATTACACAACAGTATTCAAGGACCGGCCTTACATAGGAAAAAAATAATGCTCTGAGTAAGGAATTTCCTTTCGCAACAATAAAATCAATATGAAGGCAAAACGTTAGCTTAGGATCAAAGATGACACCTAGGTCTTTTTTGGCTGTAACCTTTTGCAGTGGAATATCATCAATGTTATAAACATAGTTTATAGGTGAAAAATTTCGGCGAAAAGATAGGAAATCACATTTGGCAACATTTAGAAATAACTGATTTGAATTACACCAATCGGCTAAGTTAATTAGGTCATTCTGAAGGAGATGGCAGTCATCGATGGATTTAATGCATCGAAATATTTTTATATCATCGGCGAACATAAGGCAATGTGAAGATTTGATACAATCGGGAATATCATTAATAAGGAGCAGAAAAAGAAGTGGACCTAAATGATTTCCTTGAGGTACTCCAGAAGTCACATTTATGGTATCAGATATTATGTTATTAATACGCACATATTGGGTGCGCCCCACTATATAAGATTCAAAACATCTCAATATATTTGAGTGAAAACCAAGGGCGAAAAGCTTCTTTATTAAGACTGTGTGATTTACCCTATCGATAGCCTTTGAAAAATCTGTATATATTACATCACTTTGATAACCATTTTCAAAGTTTTTTATTATATCATTGGTTAAGATTGTTAAGTTTGTAGTAGTTGACCTTCCAGAAACAAAACCATGCTGAGCAGGGGTAATAAGCTCCCGAACAAATGAAATGAACAATGAAGGATAACTTTTCGTAAACTATTTTTTCAAATAATTTAGGGATCGTTGAAAGTTTGCTTATTAGACGATAATTAGAAACACTTTGCTTAGGACCTGATTTAAGAATCGGAACAATATACGATACCTTCCAGTCATCTAAAAAAAGTCCCATATTTAAAGATGCATTAAAGAGTCGAGTTAACGGATCAGTGAGGGAGGATATACAAGATTTTAAAATTAAAGGAGGAATACCATCAGGACCTGGTTGTTTATCATGGTTTAATTCAGATATAGCTTTTTCGACATCAATTGAATTTAAGTATAAGGAACCGACATTGATCTGCTTCCCAGGTGCCTTAGTTGAAAAATTATTGGGCAAATTAGATGGAGAATAAACCGATTGAAAAAAATTTGAAAACATGTTGCAGATCGTCATAGGGTCACTTGATGTAGTCCCTGAATAATGCATGCAATTTGGAATACCATTAGAACATTTCTTACTATTAATGAAATTAAAAAAAAATTTACTATTTTGCTTCAAATTTGATTCTGTGCGATGCAGGTAATCCTTATATAAAAACTTATTTAAAACATCAAATTCTTTATGAAGTCGTTTGCAATTATTTAGCAAAGTATCATTTCCTTTAGACTTTCGGAAATGTTTATATGCTTTATTTTTTTTGTTGCACAAGTTACTTAATCTTTTATTGAACCAGACTGGTCTGGAATTATTACGAACAACTATTTTTGGAATGTAAAGGTTCATTGCGTCAGTTAACGAACATTGCAGATGATTATAAGCATCACATAAATCATAGTTATCAAATATATAGCTCCAAGGAAAGATATTCATATTCAATCAACAGAACTACCTGGTGGTATATAACTTACAGCTAGGTTCCAGAATTCGAGTGAAATGAAAGTGAAATCGAAATTGCAAATCGAGTGAATTCATTTTCAGTGTTCTACATTTCGAACGATTTGGTACCTTCGAATTTTTTTCGAAATCACTTTTCGTGAAATTGAAATCAGCTGATATCTGTCATTTGGGAAGTTGTTGAAGTATTTTTATTTTTGCAAATTGTTTTCCTGTAAATAATTTTTATTTTTCACGCGTTTAAAAATATAAAAGCACTAACTAGCCACTACAGATTATATAACGGATCGTATAATGAGTGCTGCGTTAATCGTTTTGGTCTTGCAGACTGAAAGGAATAAATATGCACTGGAAAAAATAAAAAGACGAAGGCTGCGAGATGTATCTAATCCCTTGGAAATTGCAGATGCCGCGTATGTTGTTAGACTGAAAATAAAAGTTAAAGCCTGTCAATTATTAGTTTTTTTTTGTACATGTAGGTTCATTTCATACTACCGACTTAATAAAAGTGCTTTCTTAATGGTGCTGGAAATTGTTGAGCCACATCTTAAACAATCTTCAATTCCTGCAACGTTGCAGCTAGCCGCAGTTTTGCGTTTTCTTGCCGAGGGAAGTTTCCAAAGGTCAATTGGGAAGGATGCTGATATCGCTTTGGGTCGAAGCACTGTTTCAAAAATGCTAACAGAAGTACTAACAATTTTGGAGAATCGAATCTGTCCAAGTTGGATAAAACTTGCTATGTCCGATGAAGATCAAAGTAAATCAAAACGACATTTTTTTGGCAAATTCAACATTCCTGGCGTCATAGGATGCATAGACGGTACCCATATTAGAATGTCGCAGCCAAATCAAGATCCAACGCTTTTCTATAATAGAAAGGGTCACTTTTCAATGAATGCAATGATTGTAAGTTGTTTTATTTTTCAAAGATAGTACATTACATACGCTTCTTTTCAACAGATATGCGATTACAACTTAGTAATAAAAGCTGTCGACGCCCGTCGTCCAGGATCAAGTCATGATGCTCTGATCTGGAGCATGAGCAAAGCTCGGAACTATTTTCATAGAAGATATGACGGAGGGGAGCGTTCTTCCTGGCTTTTAGGAGATGCTGGTTATGGATTAGATCCTTTTCTTCTGACGCCCTATAGAGATTCTCAAGCAGGAACCTTAGAGCACGCATTCATTCCTCGGCTCGAAACGTAGTAGAGAGGACAATCGGCGTTTTGAAAAATCGTTTCAGGTGTTTAGCTCGGTCTCTTAAATACCAGCCAAATAAAGTGGTGCAAATAATAAATGTTTGTTGTGCATTACACAACATCTGTAGACATTACAAGATACGAAATGAAGATGATGAAAACATTGCGCTAGAAAGCGAACCAAATGAAAATGACATAGAACCCGAGATAATAGAAGGATCTGTAAATTTGAATGAAGCTAATCAAATAAGAAACCAAATTGCCAGCAGAATACACTTAAGACATAATTTATTTAATTAATATAAGATATGTACAGATTTAAAAGTTGAAAAGCTTAAATAAAATTTTTAAAAGGAACACAAATGTTTTTTCAGTTCTGAGTCTTAAAACTAATAGGAACCAAAATGCTTAAAACAAACAAAAAAGGAACATAAACGTTTCTTCACAGTTCGGAGTTCTTAAAGATACAAAAATACATTTAAGGCCCTTGATAGTCAGTCTTGCAGCCCACTTCGCTTATAGATATCGAGCTTCATTTCTTTAAGCTCTATTTCCTTCTTTTTTAAAAGAATTTCCTCCAGTCTTAATTTTTCCATTTCAGCGTTGTGTCTCTTCGTCTCCTCGTTTCTTGCTTCCAAACAATTTTGAAGAGAGTCCACAGATTTCTGCAGCTTTTTCATAGTATGCTCAATATCCTTTGCAACACGAGCGAGTTTGCTGGAAGCTGCCAATATGCCCTCCATTTTTTCACCAATTTGTTCTATTGCTTTGGTTTGTTTTGCAATAAGATCTTCTACGCTGTTTCCGCCACCGGTTTGTCTCTTTCTCTTCCTACCTGATGGTGCTGCTGGTAATGCAGGTTCAGTGACTTCTTGCATTGCTTCATGTTCTTGACCAACTTGTTGGGAGTTGTTGGGCATGGAATTATTGTAACCGTATTCGACTTCATCCTCCACACCGAAATCCATCGTGTTAGGAATTCCCTCAACGACGGTGTAAATACCGCAAATTTTAGCAATTGCATCTTCCGTAGGCGATACCACAAATTTGTTAAAGGGGCCTCCTCCAGTTGATACATCTTCGGCCTTGTTATGGGATAGCTTCTTCCTTATTGAACTCTTCCAGTCCGTCCAAACCTTCAATAAAAAAGTGTAAACCATGATTTTTTTGATGTTGCTAGTTTATTATTATTTACTTTTTTCCAACCACTCGCGTCCTTCTGCGGTGGACCATTGCTGTTGAGCTCGGATTTTAAATTGTCCCACAAAGCTTCCGCGACAACTCGGTCCCCTTTCATAAATCCCCTAGCGAGATCCTTGTGCTGCTCCATAAAATTTATAAATATTGCCTCCTGCGCATTATTTTTGTGTTTTCCCCTGTTTCAAATATGTTTAAAGTGCAATAAACTTAGGAAGTTTCATTAAAAAAATCATTTTTTATACTTACATTTTTAATCGCGTCTTTTTTGTTCCACTATTTCACATCAAATGAACAAGATCAATTTGAAATCGCTCGGAAACCGATAAAATCGAATTGTGGAACACAACAATTTCACTTCGTTTCGATTTCGTTAAATTCGAAATTGAAATCGATAAAATCGAATTGTAGAACACCGAATTATATTTTCGATCGATTTCGATTTCATTTCGAGTGAAAGTGAAATGTAGAACCTAGCTGTTAGTATAATTAAAACATCTTTAGAACTGTTTAAGGTGACACGTATACAGCTAATTGATCTACGTCGATTTCTGATGAGAGAGACGGTAATTCAATTTCACGACAAGAAAACGATGAACGAACAGCTATTAAGACACCTCGTCCTCTTGTCAATTTAGATTTAGCAAAACTTCTGTCTTTTCGGAAAACGCAGTATAAATTTTCATTGAAAATTTCGGAGTTTAATTGATTATCAGTTAGCCACGTTTCAGTTAAAGCGAATATATCATAATATGACGTTGAAGAATTGAAATACACTTGACTAGTTTTAGTACGAAGACCACCAATATTTTGGTAGTACAGAAGAAAGTCTTTTTTAACACAAGGAGGCGAAGAATTTTGGCACGATATTAAGCTATTTATTGGTATGTTATTTGACTCGGAATTTTCTCCACTTATGTTTTGTCTGAGTGAAGTCGTGCTTCTACGTTTTTTGAAATGAATTGAAAAGCACGTAGCTTTGTACCTATAGGCCAGATATTATCTATGTACATCGCATCATTGTACTCAGCTGGAACTCCAATTTTAAAATTAACGAACTTAATATTTTCTTCAGGTTCACCTTGTTTAATCAACTTAAAGCATGAAATTACACCAGGGTTAATATCAAGAGCAGCAGCTAAATGGTTGACGATAGACTCAGTCACAACAGAAGGTCGAAAACTACCAAGATGGAACCATTTTTGTTTAAAAGAAACATCATTTTGTAGTAATTCGCAAGAGCCTCTAACAGTTCTTGGAATATTATTCCGACGAACACCTGTACGAGAAGAAGATGTATTTTCTGTAGTTGAGCGATTGTACGCTTTTTCAGCATTTTCAATTTCATTTGCAGCTTGATTTTCGTCAGGTTTTTCTTCAATGATTACAGCAGCATTTTCATCAGGGTTTTCAGCATCAAATTCATCAGCATTTACATTACCATCATCCTCAACAACAGGAACTCCAACAGCAACAACTCCAACACCAACCAGATCGGCAACAACAACAGCTTCAGAATCTTTTACCACACTACTATAAGTAGCATTAATACCATCCTGCGATTTTACAGTGGCAGCATTGTTAGAGATATTTACAGTGGCAGCACTAATAGTAGATTCACCATCAACCGCAGCATCGACAAGTGAGCAAGAATTATCATGTACATGCACATCAACGGTTGCATTATTGTTTTTGGAAATTCCATCATCAGAAAAAAGCAATGCATTGTTATTATTATTCGATTTCACTTTTTTTGTTTTGATTGCCGCTGTGACAGAAATCTTCGAAGATTTATTGTTTGTAGACGAGAGTGGTTTAGAAGTTGAAGCAGTAATCCTAGGGGTTATAGGGGTTACATTCATGGGCTTTATGGTTTTGCGAGGGAGTGCAGGTGACGAAAAGCTTTTATTTATTACATTTACAGGGGCATTGAGATTTAATTTAGCTTTAGCGCGGGTGGTCAATGGTTTCTCAGTTTTGCTTGAGCTAGCTTCATGGGCATCGCGGAACAAGTAAAAATCATCGCACAGATTATTAAGCTTTTTTGATAATGCATTTAATTTTGCATCACAACTGGCAGAATAATAATTACTACACAGATCACATCTCCAGCAAATATTATTAATAACGCACGACACATAATCACTATCAGTCGTTATATTTGCCCAAATAAAGCATTTATCAGACAAAGGCATTGTAATAAGCGGCACAGAAAGAATTAGATTTGGCTTCGACCGTGTGTTACGATATCAACAGTTAGCCTCCTTTACAAAACATTGAAGAACATTTTAAAGCGGTGAGTAAAAACTCATCTAAGTGTATGATCCGCCTGGATCGGCCCTTGAGCTCAACGGATTTTATATACCCAGGAATTTCCTTTCAACACCAATTACAGTTTTTTCACTCAGCTGATGACATAATTAGTAGTAGTACCCGTAGCGTGATGGTTAGTGCGTTGGACTGTCATGCAAGGGGTCTTGGGTTCAATCCCTGCCTGTGCCACCTAACTTTTTTCACGGGTACTGCCTCTTGCGAGGAATTGACAAACCCTCCAAGAGTAATTCTTGTCATAAAAAGTGCTTTCTCAAATTAGCCGTTCGGATTCGGCATATAAACTGTAGGTCCCTTCCATCTCTGACAACATTACTCGCACACAGGAATGGTTGAGAGTTTTAAGTCACTAGGCCCTGGTTCTTCATGGACTGTTGCGCCACCTAATTTATTTATTTTATTTGATGACATAATTTGGTTCCAAAAAAGCTACTGGCCGAAAACCGGGCCTTTCAACGGTTTTGTGAACTTCATTTTATTTGTTATAGATTAACGGCTTATTTTTCCAATCAGCTAATAAATAAAATTGAAACAAAAAAGTCCAAACTGTCAGGCTGGCCATTTGCAAAATAGAAAGGGACAGCATGCCTCTCCATATACATATAAGCGTAATATTGTGTGTCAGAACTGTAGGTATGTATGTAAACAAGCAACAAACTTATAAAATGGAATTTGAGTATTTCAAAAAAAGAAAAGATATAAAACTATTTAGATTTTGTGTTCGATTTCGATTCAATATTGGTAATAGAATTAATCACAAAGAAAAATAATACAAATAAAACCCATCTCAAATAAAAATAAATGAACGTTGCTACACAAAAAAACGAAATTAATTTTAGACACCATAGTTATTGTCCGTCCAATCCCCCTTTCTTTGATGAATACCAAATTGTCCTTATACCTATAATAGTCATATCATAATCATATCAATCAATGGTTGGAAATTTATTCATAAACTGAAACAGCTTGAAACGAACAATCTGGCTATAAAGTCTTATTTGTCCGACTATACTTGTATGTAAATTGACCCTTTAACAGAAATAAGATATCTGTGAGCTTAAACTTATTTCCGGGTTGAGCGATATAGAACTTGAAAGTTTGATTACTATATACCTAAGTGCTTTGGATTTTCTGACAAATGTTATGTGTATTTATCCTTCACATATAGTTCTCGGCGCTTTTCGCAAAGTTGTAATAAAACTTCAAAGGTTATATTGTGTTATTGAAACTTCTTGTAACCAACTATCTGAAGATAATATGTTGTACAGGGCTTTTTAGGTTTTTTTTTGTCATATGTGTGTAGGTATAAGGTTATCAACAAAGTAATTTAAAACAAACTCACTTTAGTAACGTTCAAAACTCATGATACTATGTTTACAGACTAGGGATTATTAAGATAGATTTTCAAAATTAACTATAAATTAAATCAAAACAAAACTGCAATCTGAGTTATATTATTGATACCTCCACCCAAATGAAAACTTATTCGTTTGTATTTATGGGTTTTATATAATATATACAGAACATGCCTACATGCATATATTCTTTCTACACAAATAGAGTGAAGTCGAAGAAGTTTTGCAAAACAAATGTTTTTGAAGTAGTTTCTTATTCTAATCTTACGTATATACATATGTAGGACTTTTAAACAAAAAAGGATTTTATATAGATTAAAATTTACAGGGAAAAGTTTTCAAATAACAAATCGCTACATTAACTTGGAATCGTTTAAGTTTAGCATATGGGCTTCTTTAAAGAGTTAAACATGAAATAAAATGCCTAATATGGTTGCATCGCTTGTACAATTGTATACATAATATAATATTTTGTTTGGGTCACAAGTTGAAAATAACTTGTAAGTTCCTATACAAAAATATTTCAGCTTTAACTACTGTAGTAGTAAAAAACTGTCTCGTTGGTACTGAAAAATTTCTGCATTTGAAACAAAAAAAAACGTTAAGGAGGAGAAACAAATAAACTTGCATTTTACTTTGTATGTTCTAAATTGTATAAAATTTATTATTAATTTTTATAAAACAACTATTATTAATTTGCATACAACATAAAATACAAGTTAAATCAAAACCATATGGACAGGTTCAGGCAACATAAGGGACTTCATTTGCAGTCAACTTCATTATTTGAACGTACATTTTGACCAAGGCAACTAGTTAATTTTTTAAGGGTCATGAATTTCAAATTCAGATCTTTACTTTACAAACCTCTAACTTAAGTTCACAATACACAAATTACCAAACACATTATTGTCTACAAAACACTACTCAGGCAAGCTACAAGTCCATCACGATTTGTATTTTGTATTGTAAGGAAATATTACTTATTTATTTTACAAATTGACAACGAACCCTATAACAGAAAGTATTGAGTGAAGTTGTGCAGAAAACAAATAAACCATAGAGTAATAAAGTTCAGCTTTCACTTGAATAAAAAAACATTATCAATTGTCATTTTGACAGAAGTAGACTTGACTTGATAGTTAGGGAGATTTTTCTTGACTAACTTTCCAGTCAACTTTCCATTAAAGTTGCCTTAATTGGAAGGTCATTTTTTGGCAGCTGGCCAATCAGATAATAGAAACTTCCCTTATTTTTAAGTCCCTTACGTCGGCTGAACCTGCCCAATGTTTCTTCCAATTGTTTCCGAATATTGAAAGTAAAAAGACCCAGGGATGTGGCCTACACTGATAACTACCCATCGGTTCTCGTTTCTCTAGTTATCTAAAACTTTAACAAAATAATAATAACATTATTTCGTGTGAAATAATACTGGAGTCGAAAACCATTTCTTATCAGTTTTGTGTTGCTTTTGTAGGTTTCCGTGTTTTGTTAAAAAGTAGTAGTTTGATTTTTTTTTTGAAATTAACTTTAAAGTAAGCAACAATATATTAAATATGACATTTTAATAAAACTGTTTAAAACAGTAATTTCATATATTTCAAAATATATAAATATAACAATAAAATTAATATTTCTTCAAAACCTTGATTTTTTGAAATTTTGTTCGTTTTCTTAAATAATTTTGTTAAGTACCTATACAATTTTTAATTTGATTTTTAAAATATTTGTAGTGTTCAATTATTAAGAGCTTACTAATATACGTTTAACACTTGATTTTCGTAAAAAAAAATTGACAACCAATTTTCGAATAGTTCGAATTTAAAAAAAAAATGCTTAATACTTTTTTTAAAATGCAAAAAAAACAATGACATTTTTGACCATCAAATATTAGAAAGACAGCAAAAGAGATTGTACAAAAAAAAATATTGAAATCGGTTCATTAGTTTTTTAAAAAACTTAAAAACAAAACAACGTTTCCATGGGAGATACCCTTTTGGAGCAATAGCAAAATATTTTTTTTTATGGAAGGAAGTCAAACTAATAAATACAAAATTGAAGAAAATTCGAATTTTCGAATATTGTTTCAAAACAATTTAAATAGCTTAACGCGAATCTGCTTAAAACCTTAGTTTCTAAATTTGAACTCAGTCGACCAAATGGCTGTAGGAGCGAGGAAAGACAGACAAACAGACTTCTATCATCGTAATGTCATGTTTGATTAAAATCTCGAGTGCGAATTTTTTTACGAATGCAATACTTGCTCTATACATAGTTCCTATGTGTCGTAAGTAAAAATCCAGATTAGGTTGTTTAGCACAGAACCAAATAACTTGAAGTCATAACCTTCATTTATTCACGTGATATCGAAACTCAAACATCAGTTTTTACCAATTTAGTGTAGTATTTTTTGCAGATTTTAATTTTAATGAAAAAACTGACTGTTTTTGGTTTGAAGCCAATATCTTTTTGAGGTTTTTATTTTTTGTAAGGAAACTGTTTGTTCAACTTTTCTCAAAATGTTACCAGATGCTGAGAAAGTTATTATTCGTTGAATTAAATTATTTAAGCAGCCCTCCAGGTTGGGGGTTGTGCCGTCGGGGTGACTTCCTGACCACGTAAAAATCTTCTAGTTGCGAAGCACCAACAAGCCTCGGATACGGACGGATTCACTGTTGACAACCCAAGCAAACGAAATAAGGACAACGAACTTCGGATCTGTACGTGGAATGTTAGGTCCCTTAACAGACCACGTGCAGCCGAACAATTAGCGGAAGCCCTAAACTGCTGCAAGGCAGATATTACCGCCATCCAAGAAGTGCGATGGGATGGACCGGGCAAACGTAAACTAAAAGACTGTGATATATACTACGGCGACTGCTACCGAGAACAAAGGCAGCGTCTATTTGGGTGTGGATTTGTTGTTGGGACTAGACTCACGTAAAAAGTCTTGAGTTTCAACAGTGTGAGCGAGTGCATCACGACAATCCGCATCAAGGCTAAATTCGCCAACATAAGCCTAATATGCGCGCATGCCCCAACAGAGGAGAAAGATGAAGACACCAAAGACATATTCTTCGAGCTCTTGGACAAGACATAAGAGCAGTGCCCTGGCTATGACATTAAAATTGTCTTAGGAGATTTTAATGCCAAGCTAGGAAGGGAAGACATCTTTGGTGGCACAATCGGGAGATACAGCCTGCACGACACCACCTCCGACAACGGATTCAGACTGATCGATTTCGCTGCGGGGCGAGACGTTCTGGTAGCTAGTACGCAGTTCACACATCTCAATATCCACAAGGGGACATGGAAATCTCCTGATCAATCAACCGTCAACCAGATTGATCACATTGCGATCGACGCACGATACTTCTCCAGTATACAGGATATCCAAAGCCGAACATTCCGAGGGGCCAACATTGACTCGGACCACTAACTCGTTGTAGCCAAGGTACGGCTACGGATATCCCGATCCAAGCCAAAACAAGGAAGCACTGTGAGAAGTTTCGACGTTAGACGGCTACAATCGCAAGAGACTGTCATGTCCTTTTCCGATCGAGTCTCTAGTAACCTCTTAAGGAGTCCTATGCTGCATGCAATAAGCATTGAAAACCAGTGGCAACATTGCCTTGCAGCCATCAGAGATGCCGCCTCTGAAGTGCTAGGTTTCACACGTCCACAACAGCGAAACCCCTGGTTTGACGACGAATGCCGGCAAGCGCACGCAGGCATACAAAACGGCGCTGCACAGAAGGACCAGAGCTGCTCGCGAGCTCTACGAGCAGAAGAGGAGAGAGGAACACCGGCTTCTTAGATGGAAAAAAGAGAGCACGAGAAGCGCGCGATCGAGGAGATAGAGGGATGTCACAACAGGAATGAGGTTCGTAAATTTTACCAAAAGGTAAAAAAACCTCCCAAGGGTACCAGCCACGAACCGAAGCCTGTAAAGACGAACAGGGGAACATCGTAGTAGAACCGCAGTCTATGTTGAGAATATGGAAAGACCACTTCTCCAAATTATATAACGGCGATGACGAACCGAATTCCGCTGTAAGGGAGATAGAACCACTCAACCTAGGCGACGCAGATCAACAATTCCGCATACCCGACCTAGACGAAGTGAAGATAGCTATATCTAAACTGAAGTCAAACAAAGCTGCTGGA
Source organism: Eupeodes latifasciatus (assembly GCA_920104205.1). Classification (NCBI taxonomy): domain Eukaryota; kingdom Metazoa; phylum Arthropoda; class Insecta; order Diptera; family Syrphidae; genus Eupeodes; species Eupeodes latifasciatus. The sequence goes on from OV049925.1 coordinate 84,868,131, forward strand.
GCTGACGGCATCGCTGCCGAATTATTTAAAGCAGCAGGCGATGTCTTGGTAGGGAGCAGGCACCAACTCATCTGCAAAATATGGTCGGAAGAAAGCATGCCCGATGAGTGGAATCTCAGCATAGTTTGCCCGATATTATGTATCGGAGGAGACCCTTTAAATTGCGCCAACTACAGAGGGATCAGTCTCCTTAACATTGCATATAAGATCCTTTCTGCCGTATTATGTGAACGTCTGAAGCCGTTCGTCAACAATCTGATAGGTCCTTATCAGTGTGGCTTCAGACCAAGAAAGTCCACTATCGACCAAATATTCACACTACGGCAGATCTTGGAAAAAACCCATGAGCTTCAAATCGATACCCACCATCTCTTCATCGATTTTAAAGCCGCGTATGACAGCATCCATAGAGGAGAGCTCTACAGAGCAATTTCTAGTTTTGGCATCCCTGTCAAACTTATCCGTTTGTGCAGAATGACGATGGAGAATGCACGCTGCTCCATCAAGCTCGGAAAAGATCTCACCGATGCATTTGATGACAAAAAAGGTTTTAGACAAGGCGATGCACTGTCATGCGACTTCTTCAACATCGTTCTGGAAAGAATTGTGCAAAACTCAACCGTCAACACTAGAGGCACAATCTTCCAAAGGTCCATCCAATTACTCGGATACGCAGATGATATTGACATAACTGAAAGATCAAAGCGTGATGTCAGTGGAGCGTTTTTGAGCATTGCGACGGAAGCGAAGAAGATGGGTTTAGTGGTCAATGAGGGCAAGACCAAGTAAATGGTGTCATCAAAAAAGGACATTGAACAACGACGTCTTGGACAAAACGTCACCATGGACAGCTATAACTTCAAGGTAGTTAAGGACTTTGTCTACCTAGGCACTGCTGTAAACAAAGACAACGACACCAGCGCTGAAATCAAACGAAGAATAACTCTTGCAAATCGCTGCTTCTTTGGACTTAGAAGGCAATTGAGAAGTAAAGTCCTCTCTCGAGCATCTAAAATCACCATCTATAAGACACTCATCATCCCGGTTCTCATTTATGGCGCTGAGGCCTGGATCCTGTCAAAAAAAGATGAGAACGTCTTAGGATGCTTCGAGAGAAAAATACTTCGGGTGATTTTTGGTCCCGTACGTATAGATGGAGAATGGAGGAGAAGATATAACGACGAACTGTATGGGCTGTACAGCGACACTGACCTAGTTAGCAGAATTAAAGTCCAACGGCTTAGATGGCTGGGTCATGTAGAGCGAATGGACATCAACGCTCCAGCCCGGAAGGTCTTCGAATCCAATCCCGAGGGACGGCGCAGTAGAGGAAGACCGCGACTCAGGTGGCGCACTCAGGTGGGTGAAGACCTCAACCAACTTGGCGTGCGAAACTGGAGACAGCTAGCTAGGGACCGAGCTGGCTGGAGACAGATGTTGTTTGAGGCCCAGGTCCGCCCGGACTGTAGCGCCACCTTAAGTAAGTAAGTAAGTAAGTAAATTATTTAAGCGGTAAAATAATTTTATTAGTAAAATATTCGAGATGAACATTTTCTTGCTCGTTAATTGAATTTTTCAAAAGTATGATATAGTTTGTTATTACCTACTTCATATTAAATAATAAAAACTTTAATTGAAGTCGAAGTCGCTATACCGTTAATAGTTCGTGAGATATTTGGGGTCAACCGAAATGTTCAATTTTTTTAAATTGCTATTGTTAAAAAAAACGTCTACTAAATTTTGTTGAAATTCCTTTTTTGCATCTTTTTGTCTTATTATCTGCATAACAACATTTATTTGAAGTTTATATCAATACCTACTTGTTCTTCAGATATGGACGATGAAAAAAGCTCTCTGAACGAACGTACATATATATATACGGACGTATGAAACGCTTTGCAAATAAGAGATATAAAGTGGCTTTTTTCTCCAGTTGGATTTCTGCTTCATTTCACTTTGAAAAAGTGCAATGGGGCCGAACGATGTGTTATTTCACTTTCTGTAAAGTGCTATAAAGTCGAATTCTTAAATTCGTCTATATAACGCTCCTCGATATTTTGTGACAAAACTGCCAACTTTATGCTTTTCAATCATGTGCCTGAGCCCTACTTTGTTTATTCCAACCTTAACATTGAAGTCTTCTATTAAAACAATTATAGATACTACAAATGAAAATAGGCAACTGACAACTTTAAAATGATCGTATATGTATAAGTATATTCTACTCAAGTAAAAAACACGCTGTGTAATATAAATTTCTTTTATTTTTCACTTTGGATTTATCTCATGAATCTAAAGAAATCTTTATTTATTTCTTTTATTTAGTTTGACTCTCATTTTTTTTTTTTCAAACGTATTCCCTTTGGTGTAAGCATTATAAATGCGTAGGTATATAAATTGACATCGAACATCTGCACTCTATTAAATTAGTTCTGGGATTTCTTATAAAAATGTCAAACAATACTGTTTAGATTTTTATGATCAGAAGCCGAACATTTGTTTTATATTGTTTGAGTTTATTATAAAGTTATAAGCATGTCTATGAGATAAATTTTCAGCCACATTTATAATAATAATTTAATTCTCAAATGTCTACTAAATAAAGCTAAAAAAATACCTTAAGCTTTAATGAAAAATTATTTTTTATATACCATTAAACGAAAAATTGATTTTAATGTTAGCTCAAATATGCAGTCACCATTTGTTGGAATTTGTTAAAACATTCAAAACGAATTTAATTTAATCAAAAATAAAATACAAACAGTGTTTGTTTAAATCTTTAAACACTTAAAAGGATTTCAAATGTACTAATAATACCCTTGTTTTTTTTTCGGAAATTGCTAACAAAAGACCCTTTAGGGCAAAGCAAATGAAATAATGTTGAATTGATTCAACACGTTTTCTATGAAGACGCGACAGAGTTTTTGCTGTGATATACAACAATCAAATACACTGTCGATTCGTTTTAAGTAAAATTTATCGCCCATGTCTTCATGTCATAAGCAAAAATGAAATACGTCGTTAATAGACAGGTTGAACAGGAAATGGCCAAGATGGCTTCCCTGGGGAACAACAGATTGAGCAAGAAAAGGGTTTGAATGACAATTTATAAATTTTACCTCATAGGATCTGTTTTCAAGTTATGATTTGATCCAAGCTAAGAAAAATGGTGGAAAACCAAGAGCTTTAAGTTTATATAAAATAATTCCGTGGCTAAGTTGGTCAAATGCTTTAGAAAAGTATAAACAGTAAACTTCATAAAATTTTTCTAAAGCGTTTGAAAAGTATTAAAAATCGATTACGATTGTGACTTTAGGGTTTTTCACGAGGGTGCAGCGAGTGCAACTTTGATCGTCTTATCGTAATTAATGACCGTGTCCAATTATTTATTAACTTCCCATAGGAAGTTATTGTAATGGGTCCGATTTGTCAAATTGAAAATTTTGACATTTCTCGACGTTTCAAGGTCCCTAGAGTCGAAATAAAAGATTTTTAGAAAGATGTCTGTGCGTGCGTGTGTACGTACGTCCGTACGTCTGTACGTCCGTACGTCCGTACGTTCGCAACGTTTTTTTCGTCGTCCATAGCTCAAGAACCAGAAGAGATATCGACTTCAAATAAATTTTGTTGTACAGATAATAAGGCAGAAAGATGCAGGAAGGGCTCTCAAGAAAATTGCGTGGGTGGTTTTTTTACCATAGCAGTTTGAAAAAAAGGTGAAAATTTTGGTTAACCCTAAATATCTCATGAACCAATGACGTTAGAGACTTGAATTAAATTTTATGTTATATATTGTAACGTGATACAAAACAATTATATTTTTGGAAAAAAATTCAATTAACGGTTTTTTTTATAAATCAAAAAAACTGAAAAAAAAAAATTTGTCACTTCGAAAATTTTACGACTAAAATATGATTTCATCTCCAAAACAATTTTGTGCAACGAAGAATAATGTTTTTGACATCTCATAAAATTTTGAGAAAAATCGAATTGACAGTTTTTTTTACAAAAAATAATAACCTAAAAAAAATAAAAAAAAAGTTGGTAAAAATTGAGTTTTGACTCAAATATCTTTTCAAGACTTTGAGATATTGGCTTTAAACTACTTTTATCTTTCAAAAAATATTGTTTTCAACATTCAGTAAAATTTTGAAAAAAATAGAATTGACAGTTTTTTTACAAAAAATTAAAAACCGAAAAAAAAATTGAACAAAAGTTGGTAAAAATTGATTTTCGACTTAAATATCTTTTCAAAAATTTGAGATTATGGCTTCTAACTAATTTTAACTTATAAGAAATATTGTTTTCAACAATAGGAAAAATTTTGAGAAAAATCGAATTGACAGTTTTTTTACAAAAAATAAAAACCTAAACAAAAAAATTAATAAAAGTTGGTAAAAATTGATTTTCGGCTCAAATAGCTTTTCAAAAATTAAAAATATTGGCTTCAAACTTATTTTATTTCACAGAAAATATTGTTTTTTATATTCAATAATTTTTTTATAAAAATCCAACAGTCCGTTTTTTCATAAAAAAAATAAAATCTACAAAAAATAGAACGCAAATTTGGTAAGAATTGATACATTTAGACAAACTTTTAAGCAAGACAAATGGATAGACGGGATGGGAAGTTATCAGTGTGGGTCGCATCCCAGCCTCTTTTTTATTTATTATTTCAGGACAATAAATGTATAGAATAATATTTGTTTATTTTATTTATTATTTTTAATATTTAAATAATTGGCGCGGGTAGATTTTGGTGCCCCGTGGCGGCCATTTTGTCTTGGTGAGATTTGTCAAATCTTTTGTTTATTATTTAATTGTTTATATCAAATCATCATGACAAGTTACACGATTGAGCAGCACGTTTAAATGATAAAACTTTATTATCAAATGCGCGCAACACTCATTCGTTAACAGAAACGTTGCGCGCATTGCGCCCATTTAACGGTAGACGTGGTGGCCCTTCACAGTCGACTCTTCAACGTTTGGTTGCCAAATTTGAGACGACCGGTTCAGTAAACAATCAGCCAACACCCGTACGTTCAAGGAACGCCTTTCGCAGACTTCAAATTGGCAAATTTTGCGCCGTTTGTTCGCTGACTGGGCACCGAATCGTTTGGAAGAGGAACCCAATTTTAGCCGAAAAATCATCTTTAGTGACGGGCGCATTTTTGGATGAATGGCTGTGTTAATAACCTGGGATGACACCAACCCACGCGAGGTTCACCAGATAATAATGGATCCTCAAAAAGTTACCGTTTGGTGGGGATTTTGGGCCGGCGGCGTAATTGGACCGTACTTTTTTAAAAACGACGTTAATGAGGCGGTCACCGTCAACAGCGAGCGCTACATTACGATGATAACTACTTTCTTATGGCCCAAATTGAACCATATGGACTTAGACGACATGTGGTTCGAACAGGACGGCGCTACGTACCACACAGCAAACACCATGATTGACATTTTGCATGAACGATTTGAGGGTAAGGTTATCTCTCGCAGGGGTGATGTGAATTGGCCACCAAGGTCATGCGATTTGACCCCGCTAGACTTTTTCCTGTGGGGTTTCTTGAAGTCGCAGGTCTATCGACCGATGCCCTAAAGGTGAACATAACAAAGGCCATCGCTCAAATTCAGCCGCATCTATCTATCTATTCCCTAGAAATACTTAATATGTTTCCTGAAGCTTCATCATTGCGATCTCAACTAAGAAAAAGACTTTATGCTGATGTATGTCCTGAAACTATATTAGACCCGAAACAAAGATTTAAAGTAGATTTTTTTTTTCAAAATACTTAATTAAGCCATTCAATCAATTTCAGTAAGGTTTGAACAGCTTGATACATATAACATCAATTTTTCATTTTTAAGTAATGAGCGAATGTTTAAAAAATAAAAATGTACGTGCTTCATGCCTTAATTTGCAGAATGTTATAACATTATTAAGTTTTAAAGATTTAGATGGAGAAGAATTGTTTCAAGAGTTAACCGTAATATCCCCGCTTGTTACAGCACAAAGCTCAAGTTTAGATGTGTTAAATTTTATTTTTAGTTCAAACCTTGAAGATTTTGCTCCGAATTTAGTAATTGCTCTCCAAATCCTTAGTACAATCCCGGCCACGGTAGCTTCAGGAGAACGTAGTTTTTCTAAACTTAAAATTATTAAAAATTATCTTAGGACGACCATGACTCAAGAGAGATTGGTAGGCTTATCTATAATGTCCATTGAAAAGGAATTTTTAAATTCTTTAGACTTTGATGATCTCATTTCTGAATTTGCAAAATGTAAGGCCAGAAAAGTAAGTTTCAAAGTTTAAACGTTTCCCCTCTGCTCATTTCATCGCTGCGTTTTAGGTTATGGTTTAGGGTTACTTGGGATACCTCATTAAAAAAACGCACTGAAAGTCTACCTCTTGGGTAATATAAGAAAGGCTTATGCTTGTGTATCAGTTTATGTGTGTAAATATAAAAAAGGGCGCTTTCTACTAATCTTGCACAGGGCGCAAGTTTGGCTGGGGCCGGCCCTGGTGGGAACCCATTTATTTGGCGTACTCTAAAGCGTTGTAAAGAGCGGGGGGTTTTTTGGAATCCTGCGCTGGTTAAGAATCATACCCAAATCGGAATGAAGCGGTGAGCAAAATGAGTCGTATATTTTGCTTCCTAGTCGAGATGTTAGTAATTCTCTTCTTTTATTTTTTATAAAGGGTGTGATAAATGCCTTGAGACTGGATCTAATAATGTGTCTGCAGCATTTGAATGCCACTTTTAGCAGATTTGCCGTATATTACTAAGCTATGGTCTATTTTGAAAGTAGGTACGATTGATTTCGTAACGTTAATTAATGTATTAATGCTATGCTATGTTTAGAAGCTAAATATCTTATAATACTAAGCCTGGCAGCTAGATTTGTTCTTAAAGCTACACAATCTTCCTTTAAACTACATTTTTTATTACATAATATACTAAGTATTCTTAAACTGTTAAAAAATATCGGTAAAGGCTATTATAAAAAGCACTACATAAAGTGGTGAACCTTGGGGAATACCATTGTTAAGGTTGTAGGTGTTGGAATGAAAGTTATTCGCTTTTGCCCTGAATTTACAATGCATTCAAAATGATTTTACAAACTTGTACATTTTTGGGCCAGTTTGCCATCTTGTCAATTTGCTGTCAAATGCCTTCTCGAAGCCAAGAGACAGAATGGAAACATGTTAGTTGCAAGACAATTAATGCATTTTAAACATGTAACAGAGAGTTAATAGTACTCCGACCACGCTACTTGGTACGTACACAAAATTGTTCGTTTCAATGAACCAAAACAAAAAAAAGTTTGAAATAATTATTTATAATATTTTGCTCGTGCACGATAGGAGAGATATTGGCCTAGTTGTTTGGATCAGTAGAATTTTTGTTATGTTTGGGAATGGGTACCAGAATTATATATTCATTTCAAATTTTATTTTTTTTTTCCTGATTCGACAGTACGCACTTATAGGCCAACTTAGGCGTGTAGTCATGTCTTCATACCTTCTCCTTAGCTCAAAATCAAAATCGTAATGCCATACTAATATAAAATAATTAATTTATTGTTTTGGATAATATTACTCAAGAATATTGATAAATAACTGTCCTATATTAAATAAAAATTATGTCATACGAATGTATGAAATATTAAGTATTTAGTTTCCTGAGTCACAAAGTTGATGTATTTACCAAGTAATAAACACGTCTTGGTCTCTTTTTTCAATATCAAATGAAAATAGAAAAAAGATACTCGATACAAACATGCAAAACATATGGAAGGGTTCTTACCATAAACATACATATACCTATATACATAATAACAAAATATTATAGAAACTCTTCTATTGAATATCATCGCTTGTAGCTTCAAGACAACATTCACTGATAATATAATACATTTGTAATTTTATGCCTGACTGTAAAACTTTTCGCAGTTTCTGATCTGGACAAAATGGATAAGACGTTACTTGACAATAATATATATAATGTTTTGCATAATTTTGGGTTTTATATTGTTTGCGTTTTGATGTCCTCGTTCTTGGAAGATGTTTTATGTTAATCTTTCAGTACAAAAAAAGTCAGCCAAGGCATCACATGGCAAAAACATCATAGCCACAAAAGTTCTTTATTGGTTTAGCAGGAAATAAATTAATAATTTCCATCCTCTCTACAAATATTGGGATATTAAGTGGGTATGAGCCAACCTTTCTAGCATTTGCAATATTATGGAGTACGTTTTCAAAATATTGAGTTGATATATTGTAATAAAGGAACTAGCAAGAGAGAAGAAGGTACATTCATCCTATCTTATCCAAAGATGATTTTAACATGCATTGTAATACATATCTTTATTGAATAGTATTAATGTATCAGGCGTATTTGTGCTGACACGTACAGTGTTGGCCAAAACTAAAGCAACAGTTTGCTTCAAGGAACGTCTTACGATGTAGTACGTTGTATTGATCATGAAATCATAATTTTTTTCTTATTTCCTATAGCCACTCTTGTTGTTAATTATTTTACTAAATCTGAAAGCAGTTGGCAACAATGCAAGAAAAAAAAATAGCAAAGAATTATCTCCAATTCGTTTTACCGTTGGCCAAAACTAAAGCAACTTTTTTGCTGCTCTTCTTCGAACTCGTCACATGACATCAGGAGATAAAAAATATCGTTACTTTTAATCAATCTGAACAATAGAAACGTAACAAAACCTAAAATAAAAAAAATAGTCATTCACTGTATGCAATTTGTGGAGTAATAACCTGTGAAGTATTGGTCTCTATTTTTTTTTTTTTTCAATGGCGCGAAATAAATATCCAACAACGTTTAAATTAAAATTAATTAACGATTATAGAAGTGGAATTAAACAATTAGAGCTTGCAAAAAAGTTTAATATTAATAAATCAGTGATATCTAGCTTAATAAAATCATTTAACAGAATAACACCGTGAAAACTATCCACAGAGGTGGTAGGCCAAGGGCAACGACGCTCAGAGAGGATAAACTGCTTGTCCGAGCAATAAAAAAAAACCCTTTTTATCCTCCAGAGAACTTAAAACAGATCTATCATTGAAAGTGAGTGAAAGAACGATTCGCCGGAGAGCGGTGGATGGTGGTTTGAAATCGTTCAAAATAGTGAAAAAAACCTTTTATTTCGCTCAAAAATAAGAAGGCAAGATTAAAATTTGCCAAAGAGCATTTAAACTGGACAGTTTCCAAATGGAACACAGTGTTATTTTCTGACGAATCCAAATTTAATTTTAAGGGTTCAGATGGTGTGCAACGTGTTCGTCGTCCAATTAACAGAGGGCTAGATCCTTCGTTTACAAGAGGAACCGTGAAACATGGATAAGGATGCATTATGGTCTGGGGATGCTTCTCTGGACAGGGAGTAGGGCCTATTCATAAAATAGATGGGATAATGGATCGCTTTGTATACAAAGACATTTTGGGAAACATCATGCTCCCCTACGCAGAGAGAATGTTCCTCTTAAATGGACTTTCCAGCACGACAACGATCCAAAACACACCGCCAAGGTTGTAAAGGAATGGTTTCGTGATCATAAAGTTGAGGTGATTGAATGGCCAGCAAAGTCTCCGGATCTCAACCCCATAGAGAATCTATGGGAGATTGTAGATCGGAGAATTGTACGCGAAAGCTGTAAAACTCCAAATGACCTCTTTGCCCAAGTCAAAGAGGCTTGGAATAGTATCCTTAGAACTATTATCACGAATCTTATTGAGAGTATGCCTAGAAGATGCAGAGCAGTGATCGAAAATAACGGTTTCTCCACAAAATATTGATTAGAAATCACGTTCTTAAGTAGATTATTTTATTTGTAAATGAAGTTGGCAAACAGAAAACTATACCAATGGACAATGGACATTGAGGATAGAGTAACAGTACTTGAAGTATCATTCAACAAGCCGAAATGCATGGACACATAGAAAAAAGGTGCATGATTAAAGTACTGAAACCCCTGAGTGGAAAATCTCTTAAAACGATACGATTTGATAAGAAAAACTGGGAAAGAGCTTACTATTACTTTACACAAGAAAACACTAATCCAGCGGCTTCGAGTTCACTTGCTAAGACCAATGAAACGAAGTAATATCGAACGAATACAAGTTCCAGGGAGAACTTTCACTCCACTTGCTGGAAAATCCCTTAGGTCAAATAAATACCCAAACAAAAAGTTTGTAAAATTTTACTTTAATTTAAAGGATTAATATTAAGAAAAATTAATTAAAAATTCACATGAATGGATTGAATGTTAACTTACAAAGTATGGATTAGAGTATTGGTGGCGATAACAGCCATTTTCAGATGATGTATATTATTTTATGCTACTAATTTACCCTATTAAAAACAATTCCATTTTGGCGATATCAAATATGTGATCGCTCTTGTATCACACTTGAAATGAGCATACCTAGAACTGAAAGCTGTTTAGTCTCCTTGAGGCTAGTACCCAATGGCGGATCCAGGGGGTGGTCGTAGGGGTCATGACTCCCCCCTCCCTGGGAGATAATTTGTTTGTTTTTTCGTAGGAATTCCCTTCAATTCAAAACTTATCGTATTGCATTAATGGATATGACCCCCATTATATTTTGAATTACGAGTGTATATTTTGTGTATATGAAAACAAAATTTGTATTTTACTTCCGCTTTGTTGCTAAAAGTACTACTTTTAACTGAAGACTGGACCACGAACATAATATGAATCGGATATTCAGCCTTATTCCAAAAAAACAGCACAAATTCATCAACTTTTGACCAATAGACGATCCAGGGGGGGGTCATATGAGCCATAAAGCTTATACAGTTAAGTTGTATAAGTAAAGATTTCATCTCAAAATTTGTTAGTAATTTAACGACATTAACCAAAAAGTGGTTTGCTGTCAAAAACAACTAAAATTATTGTTTTCACTCAATTTAGAATTTGAAAAAAAAGTTTAGTCATGCTTTAAATTATTTTCATAAAATTTGTTTTTAAGAAAAAAAACAAATATTCAGATTCTTAAGAAGAAACCTTGAATAAGAAATCGTCAATTTGATATTAAGTTGCCTTTAAATTCCTAAAACTAGCCTTTAATTTTATTATTAAATTTTTTGACACACATAGTGATCATTGAAGTGATTTTTACTTGCGACGTGTATAGGAACTACATATGTTTCAAGTTTTGCAATAGTTACAAAATTCGAACTAGAGCTTTTAATCAAACATGACATTACGATGGTAGAGAAGTCGAAAAAATTGGGTACCCCAATTATGTCCATCTGTCTGTCTTTCCTGGCTCCTATACAGTCCAAACAATTGTGTTGATTGAAATTAAGGTTTTCAGCCGATTAGCGTAAGGCGTTTTTTTTTCATTTTTTTAATACGAAAAATAACAGCAGTCCCCATACAAATTTGTTGGTTAAAACATGTGATTTTTCTAAAACTTTCTCTAAATTTTGTGTTCTTAATTTGGCTTCTTTCTACAAGAAAATCATATTTTGGTATTGCTTCAGAAGGGTACCCCTCGCAAAAACCTCTATTTTGTTTTTAAGTTTTCTCAAGAACTAATGGACCGATTTCAATTATCTGCTCTTTTTGTGCAAGTTCTTGTCGATGATCAAATGATCAAATTTATGATGATTTTTTATGATCAAAAATGTCATTTTTTTAAATTTTAAAAAATAATATTAATTTTGTTTACAAAACTCGATATCTCAGAAAGGGGTCAACATTTTTTAACCAAATTTAAATGTAATATAAGCACTTTATTTAGTGCTTACCAAAAATATTTTAAGACAAAATTTAAAATGATTTTCGAAAAAAAATAAGTTAATCTAGAGTTTTTGAGAAATGAAATCGCAATTAAATTTTTGAGAAAAACTTATTTTGCAGGTACATTTTTAAATCTTAAAATATAGGATATATTTTTAAACCGACTTTTTGGAAGAAATCAGCAAGTTCTAAAGACCCAGTCGTGCATTTTATTTTGTTCAAAATTGATTTTCTGTTGAATACAAAAGATCTTAAAAAATTAAATAAATCTACTTTTGAAGTGAATTTGCTTCGGATGCTCTAGAACTGAGATTTAAACACGAATTTCAATAATATAAATGTCCCAAAAACTGCAAAAGTGACAGTTTAGTTAAACTAATGGCTAAATTCAAGAACCAAACAATTTTCTCTGTACAATTTTTAAGTTCTGTTGACTAAGATCAAAATACGAGTAAACAGACTGATAGGGATAGTAATAATAGAAAAAAGCCCGACAATTCTTCAAATCAGATCCTCTCTCATTTTCTGGATTTTTCAAGTTTTGTAGCGTTGTTCGCATTAAAATAGAAATGGAAACACGAAAAGTATATTTTATTTTTGGAAAAAGCTACTTTTCCAAACAATTTCTTACATTGCACCAAAAACCCTCTAAACTATTGTGATTAAGCTCTTAAATATGGCATATTTAGAAAACTGTTGGAATCTTGGATTGCTTTCATATGTAGCGAGTCATCATAAATTGCTGTACATTGTACAACAGTGTTCTATAATAATTTGATAATTAAAGTTGTCACTGTGGCACCCGTGGTCTTGGGTTCGATTCCTGCCTATTCCATTTAAAGTTTTTTTCCCGCGGGTACTGCCTCTTGCGAGGAAGTGACAAATTCTCCAAGAGTAATTCTTGTCATGAAAATTGCTTTCTCAAATTCGGCTTAAAACTAAGGGCCCCTCCATACCTGACAACAGTACTCGCACACAGGAATGGTTGAGAGTTGTAAGTCACAGGGCCCTAGTTCTCAACGGACTGTTGCGCCACCCAATTTATTTAAAGTTGTTACTTTAGCCCTTGAAATGTGTTAACGTAAGGTTAAGATGCACATTATGCTATTTAAATTTTGTTAGCCTCCTTTACAAAACATTAAAGAACATTTCTAAGCTGTGAGTGAAAACTCATCTAAGCCATACTGCCGGTCATTAAGAAGCTTTCGTTCTTCAAGATATTTCTTAAGGGGAAAATTAAAAAGGGTTTCCATAACCTTGGAAAAAGGTAACGTAAGTGCAATTGGACCATAGTTAGAAGGGGAAGAGGATTAGCCTTTTTTAGGAACAAGCTGGACAAATGCTGTTTTCCATTCATTTAAAAAGAGACCAGTAGAATAAGACAGATGGAAAAGCTTACGCAGAGGTATATACAATATACAATGCAAAATATATGGTACTTTAACATTTATAACATACACACTAATTAAATAAATGAAAAAAAAGTTCAACAAACAATCATTTTCATATTTTCTTGCCTACACAATACACATTCTCTTTCATGAGCATAAAAGATTATTATTGTGTCTATGTGCACATGCATACATAAATATTTAATAACGATATTTCAATTCCTCCCCTATTAAATGTATATTTTTGGTTGTTTATTTTGTGTGGGCGTTAAGGTCAGATGTTTAACAGGATAGTGTAACATACACTTTTGCAGAGTATTTCGGATGTTATTTTCCTGCTAGTCGATTACTTTCAATATATATGTTATTTTAGGGCATAGCAGTCTAAAAGTAAAGTTAGTTGATTTAACATACCCCCAAAAGAAATTGATCAAATTGGCAGTTTTCCAGCTGACTTCTTAAATCGAATCCAAAGAATGTTTTTTTTCGAAAGACAGACCAGTAATAAATGGCGCCAAAAGCACAAGACGATAGAAGCAACAAAATTGATGGACAAACCAAAATCCACAAAATTGAAAGGCAGTGATGGGGACCCCAAACCCTGTAAGGAAACAGCTTAATAAAGATAAACTGCTTTACTTCGAATAACCCAACAATTTGCTCAATGGGGTCAATTAGTCATTTATAATTTGAATACAAGCCCTTTCGGCACCAGACAATATTTTCTGAGGAACTTATTTGTATATTGTGTGAGCCATATCAAATTGAGAACATTTTTCAATTTCTGTTTCAATTATTTATCAATTGATTTATATCTCAGAAGTAAAGCCACCCTTTTAAATATGTAATAAATCAATGAATATTGATTAAATACTATACGAAACCTTTATTCTTTAAAAGTGTGTGTTTCAGATACTAATGCCCCAGTGCAACTGGTTATAGAAAAATTTGATTGTTTGTTTTAATGCATTAAGAAATCAATCAAGCTTTTGACAAAAAATATTACTTATGGTGTAATAATTAACATTAAAATTTGAGAAAGTTAGTCTTTGAGAAAGATTATATACTTTTTGCTTTATTTAGTATAATAGGAGCCATTAATATTAAACAAGAATCACTTGTTTTCATAATGATTCACAAATTTTATGTATATCCAATAATCCTGCGAAATTAAACAGTAGCTGTGTTTTTTGATAAGTAAACATGCTACATCGCAAACTTTAATACAGAAAACAACTACAACGGATTAGTTAAGAAAAATAAGTTAGTAGGTACAAATATTTTAGTGAAGATAAAGTTTCGGATTGTGAAATGTAAAAGCAGTTAGGTGGTTCAGGGTGTGTCTGTTGATATTTATTCTATTGTTGTACTTAATTCAAAATATGATTTTTCTACAAGACTTTCTTGTGATTTTCACATTAATTCATAACAAATAATTTTAATCATATGTTGAAAACAAATAGAGGACAAATTTTTCCTATCAGGGTTATTAATTTTGCGGTTTCAAAAGTAAAGTTCTTTTTTATTATAAAGTTTGAGCGTTGACATTGTGAAAAAAGTCGGTTATCATATGACCATAACGCTCCGAATTGAAGGTGACAGTCATTCCATCTGCGTTTTCGAAGAAGTAAGGTCCAACCACACCTCCAGACCAAAGAGCGCACCAAAAAGTGACTTTTTGTGGATGTTATGGCCTCTCTTCAATTACTTGAGGATTCTGAGAACGCCAAATACGACAATTTTGTATATTAACATACCCACCGAGTGAGAAATATGCTTCGTCGCTGAAGAAAATTTTGTTTGAAAAATCGCCGCTCCCGTCCACTGCCTGTTGTTTAAGCACCCATTCGACGTACCTACGACCGACGTTGTGAATGGTCAGCTGGTTTCAGTTTTTTTTTTCGTTTTTCAATTAACGGCCACTCAAGGGGTTATTAATACCCTTAACATGTTTGAAGCTTAAACACAGTGCGATCTTTAGGAAAATAGGGAAGGATTAAAGAGGAGATACCGATGCACAATTGCACATTGGTCTTAAAGTTTTGAATATCAAAATGATAGGGAAAAACAGAGCTGGGTAAAGCATTCCACATTCTCGATGTGCGGTTAAAAAAAGAATCTCTTTACTTGACAGCACGTCCGAAATTGAGCTCAAGGTAAAACTGATGTGCATTCCTAGAAGTAATGCACATCAGTTGAATTGGTTGAGGGGGGGAATGCAACTGGCTAATTCGATAGAACACTGTTTATAGAAATATCGGTAGAACAACGAAAAGCATGAAACACTGCGGCGATGTTCGAGTGACGTAATTTTGTCGGTTAAAGTTCTATCGCCTATCATTTTCAAAGCTTTTTTCTGGATCCTGTCCAAAATACTTAAACTTATTTTAGGTGCACCTGCCCAAATAGGCGAGTTTTATTCAAGTTTTGGATGAATGACGGCTTTGTAAATTACAGCCAGATCAGAAGGGGTGACAAATTTCTTACACCGTTGCAGAAATCCTAAGCACCTAGCAGCATTTTTGGCAATATCGAATATGAGATCATTCCATAAGAGGTGATCTGTGATACACATACCGAGTACTGAAAGTTGATTAGTTTCCTGGATGCAAGTGCTGCTCGTGGATATCGGCATTGGGAATGGGTTACGCTTTAACGACAGGAGACAGCATTGAGTTTTCGAAGCATTAAATTCTACAAGGTTTTTGATTCCCCATTGTACAATGGTGTCGAGATCAGAATTTAATGCGCTTATCATACGCTGTCGTTGAAGTTTCACATCCGAAGGACAAGGATTTGAAGAAACGAATATGAAAAGCTGAGGGTACTGTACTAGAAGCAGCAGACAAGAGATCGTTTATAAATATGAGGAAGAGAGTTGGAGATTAAACGGAACCCTGGGGAACACCAGCATTTATTTTATGAATTTCAGACTTGGAACCATCCAATACAACTTGTATTGAACGGTTAGAAAGTTAATTTCTATAGTCCAACGAAGAAGCGATTCGTCAATACCAAAAGCACGCATTTTCAATAAGAGAGCTTGGTGCCAAACTCTATCAAATGCCTTTGAAATATCAAGTGCAATAATCTTACTTTCTCCAAAACGATGTAAATATTTGTTCCACTGTTCGGTGAGATAAACTATGAGATCACCAGTGGACCTATTGCTACGAAAGCCACACTGCCGGTCATTAAAAACTTCCGTTCTTCGAGATATTTCTTAAGCTGATAATTAATCAGCGTTTCCATGACCTTGGAAATAAAGGACAGGAATAGGAGGACTCAGAACACTCTCTAGTAGCCTCGAATTAACAGCAAACTGTGCTGCAAGCAAATTATCTTTATCAATCGAGCTTACATAGGGAATGTCATTGTGGACGAGCATTGTAGTATTTTTTGTCTTAATTTCGGGTCATGGACAAATTTGGTTCGTCGAATATGGCCGTTACAAGTCTTTCTAGCTTGTTTGAACTTATTACGGTGTTCCTCAGTAGGGTTGGCTTTATAAATCCGGAATCTTACATCTCTGATCCTAATTACCTCTTTACAGCTCGAATCAAACCATGAGTTCTCTTTAGGTTTGATAAATTTTACCCTATTGATGTTGTGTGAACTGGACTTTATATGGATGTAGGTGTAGATCAAAATGCAAAATGCGCCATAATGTGCCGTAAGACAGTCCTAATTCCTGAGAACAACGAGGAATCAACACATTCGGGTCTTGGGCAACACTTTCACAGTAGCAATAATTTTAATATTACGAGCGAAAAGATGATGCACAGGCCTTACAATATCTGTAACCGATCCAGTCCCTTCAAATTTCTTAACAATTTTGCCAATTGCTTCCGTAGTTGGACGATTATAATCTCCTCTTACAGCACGACATGTGGCTGTGGCAGAATCACCATTTCTGTAGTCGGTTTTAGCTAAGCGATCCATTTTCGTAAATGTCAAACTTTCAACTGAAAAAAAATGTGTTTAACAACTTAGTTTGAAAGATGTCGAATTCCAGCCCTATACCTTTGAAACCGCAAAATGAATAACCCGTTATTATTGGGAAGTGAACATTTAATTAAAAGAAAACTCAAGCATGGTACTATTTTCTCGTAGCTACCTACTTTTGTAAGTTGTAAACATTATATCATAAACCCTCTTCCAAAAATGCTATGCTTATGAAAGCCGGCTAAAATATTTGATTACTCATGCGAACCAAAACCAAAAGAAATCACACACATATTGAAGCAAGAAGGGTATTTTAAAAGTAAAATGGAAAACCGAAATGTCATGATTTTCGGTTCAGTGCTGGAGAATAAAGTCATGTTTCCCTTAAAAGGACAATTAGATACTTTTTAAGGAAGTATTAAAAAATACTTTTAAATCATGTACCATGTCATATATGTGTTGATGTTAAATATAGAATTATATAGAATTTTTTGGAAATCGAACACAAAACCTAAATCACGTATAGTGATATAAGGCAATATGGTATTACCAGAGTATTCTAAATAAGAGGTTTCATTGTAAGAAGTGTTTAAAAGTTATAGATAGATAGATTTTTATTTGTTCGTATTTTAATTACATTTGTTAAGCTATTGCGCAGGCTACAATACACAAAGATTTGATATAGGGTAAACAATTATTATATATCTTTCTACTGAATCAGTATTTATGATAAAAAAATTATGAATTACATGGTGATATAAATATTTGAAGGAAAGTACAAAGAAAACCTTCAATGTAAGGGCTTCATTCTAACCTTAAAAAAACGAATATTTTTCAAGAGAAGGCAATGCATGTGTATTTCATAGTAAGAAGCCAAGTGGCCTGACGGAAACGGTTACAGCACTAAGCCCTTTTCATGAAATATTCATGACCTTCATTGGAGCATTGCCTTATCTTTTCCGTGGATACATAAAAGTCTAAATCATTAGGTCTCGGTGGCCAACTATGATCACCACACTTCAAAAACTACGAGGGTGGCCCGATAATTACTTAGCCGCGTGCGTCGTCGTCGCCTGAAACCGCCACTATCGCAAGAGAAATTTACTATTGTATAGAACATTCTCGTAGACTGCTACTGTTTTAATTGGTATAACGAGTTTCAGCGTGGTCGCACATGAGCTTCCTATGAGCCACGTCCAGGTGCCTCAAAAACAACAGTGAAATTGCGATCGTTGCTAATATGACACTTAACGCCACATTCTTGCCCAAAATTTCGGACTATTTACAAAACCCTAGATAAGGTTGTTCGCGGTTGAAATTCCTTACGTAAGATGTTACAGAAAAAATGTATTGAGTAGAAAATAATCTTTTCTAAATCCTGCACAAAGTTCTAAAGTGATGTTATTTTTGTCTGCCTACTTTTGAAACCTGTCAAATAGTACTCTACAAAATGCAACAGTAGTTTTTATAAAAGTTTATATCAGGTTTTTTAGTATTGGAGCTTCACTTATTTGAATTTTGTTAAACTAGTATCTCCTGGAGTTTTCCCATGTTTTGCTTTTTAAATAGCTAAGAATACTATCGCATATGCATAAATGGTTCGAGATATGAAAACGAAATATGCGATTTAATATTCGATGATCTTGTGAAGAGTACTTTAGGTTTGATTTAGTCCTCAGTTCATAGCTAAAGAACAAAACAGCTTATTTTTAAACTCAAAAACTATGTTATATAGATATGTGTGTAGTGTATATATGCAGTGGCGTCTTTAGACATGGGCCCGGTGGGCCAGGGCCCAGGGCCCGCAATTATTTGGCCTCCAAATCCACCAACTCAAAATGAATGAATCTATACAAGAATTAAATATAAAACGAAATAAGGTTAGTAGACAGTAACAGAAAAACAAGTTTCATTTTACTCTCCGTTCCGTTGAAATTCTCCTCCTCAACATCTTAAACTTCTGGCAACATGAATCTTTAATCATACACCTGCACACGCTGTCAATATTATTTTAACAACTCTGCTTTCGTTCTACTCTACAGTTCTGCACACATGTTGACTTTTTAACTCACTCCATAAACAAACACAAAGTTGTCCCATGATGATTCATTCATCGCAGATCATTTACAAAAATGTGAGAACTCAGGAAAGGGATACACTTCCTATTTATCAGCAAATGTTTGCAACGAATTCATTGATATAATGGGAAAACAAGTTTTAATGAAAATTTTAGGTGAAATTAGATCGGCAAAATATTTTTCCCTAAGTGCTGGCAGTACACCCGACCTTTCTCATATCGACCAGTTGACTTTTGTAATCGGTATGTCAAAAATTGTGCTCCCATCGAAAGGTTCTTAAAAGGTTCATTAATCTGAATACTTGGTTGACACAATCTTGACATTTCTGGAAAATCATGATATTTCAATAGAGGATTGTAGAGGACAAAGCTATGATAATGCGTCTAATATGTCGGGAAAATATTCTATTTTGCAAGCAAGATTAAAGAAGAAGTGTGAATTTGCTACCTTTGTACCTTGTGCAACACATTCTTTTAACTTAATAGGCCTTCATACGCCTGGTTGTTTGAGGGAGGCAACAAGTTTCTTTCAAGTGGTTCAAAAAATATACAACTTTTTTTCTGCTTCTACCCATCGCTGGAATAAATTGAATGTATGTTTAGGTTCACATAGAGTTCTTAAAAGCCTTTCTGAAACAAGATGGTCTGCACGAGCTGATGCAGTTAACGCGCTTAATCATGGTTATAAGCAAATTACTGAAGCCTTGACATCTATGTATCTCTAGAGATCCAGAGCAAGATCCAGACACAAAAAGCGAAGCGCTAAGCTTGTCTAAGAAAATGTCAAAACTGGAGTTCCTCATTTTAACAGAAGTTTGGATCACAATATAAGAAAGAATTCATAAAACCAGCAAGAGCCTTAAAAAGAAACAATAACGATTGACGTTGCTGCCAATTTGCTTTGTTCTTTCATAAATGAATTTGGAGAATTTTGATAAATTTGAAGCGTGTGCCAAAATTCAGAATCTGGATGCTTAATTATAAAGACTTATTGCAACGAAAAATAGTACGAAGTTCGAGTGCCACATATTTTGATGGTCCTGCACCATCCGTCCAGCTAATTGGGAAAGAAAAGTCTAAAATATTTATCCAATTATTGACACTATTACTTTGCAATTAAAAATACGATCCAATTGCTATCAAGAAATTAATGCATTGTTTGGCTTTTTTTGTCGATTGCAATATTTGACTTCAGTGGAGTTGCAAAATTATGCGAACAGTTTTCAAAAAACCATATAGATGTTAATGCAGAAGAACTTGAGGTAGAATGCTTGCACCTCGAACAGTATTTAAAAGAATTCAATAAAGATGTAAATGAAGATCTTATTACAATATCAAAATTGTAAAGTCTAATTAAAGTGGATGAAATTGGGAACACATTTCAACTATTGAAGGTGAATTAAAAAAAAATAATAAAAGTATACAAAAAATACCTGTTTTATGTTTTTTTTAGTTCTTTTTACAAAGTAACAATATGTATAAAAAAACACAAATTAATTTTAAAATGATTTTTTTAACCTAAAGAATTAAAAAAAATATATTATACCTACTTTTTTTGGCCCCCAGATCCTATTCGGCCCAGGACCCCCAAAAGTCTAAAGACGCCCCTGTATATATATTATGTACGTACAATGCATGTTAATATCCAATATCTGTAATCTGTACGTTGGTTACATACCTATAGAATTGTGTGATATAGGGAAATTTTTATAAATTTAATGTGCACTCGAAGTTTACTATAATCGAAAAATTTAATATACGTGCTCTATAAAAGTATTAAGGTATTAAGCTTTTGTATTGCAAAATGAAAATAAACAACAACTATACTCGTACCGTACCTATATTAAAAGCGCTCCTTAGAATGTTTCGAATGCGTTTACACAGAGTTTATTTTTGAATCTTGAATCTTGATGGCGCCATATTATATTTTCGGGAACTTAACTATGTGGGGTTTTATTGGTGTCTGTTAGGGGAGAGTACGATAACAAGGTCGCGACAAATTGATAACGATAAAAAATACTTAAAATGACCACAAATTATACTGAGAGCCAGAAATCTGTTCTATAATATTAAATTTGAATTGCTTTTGAAATATTCATGCATGCAAAAATTTAAAATTCTGATAGAACAAAATTTTTTTAAGGATTAGAACAAATTTTCGGAATTGTAAAATGAAGTCGTAAATTCAAACTATTATATCTGAATATAACACAAAAAACCGAAATGTCATCTTCCTTAGTGCTAATGTCACGTTTGTTGAGTTCTTCGTTGACGGTGATAAGTCGAGGTTGTTTTGTCGGTAACACACCCTTGAAGTCATCACTGCCAAGAATGGGCATGGGTCGATATCCTAAAGTTGCAAACCCTTACTTTTTTTTCCATCGATATAATATACATAATATAATAAGGGTTTCACTTCGGACTGAGAGATGGTTAGCTGGACATTTGTTTACATCTTCTTTTTGGTGTTCTAAACCTTGTGTAAGAAGTCTCATAAGGTCTCGTGGTCGCGTCGTTAGTTATGTTGTTAAATAGCCTTCTCCTCCGTAGTTATTGTACTCGTGCCACGTATTAAAATGTATGCCGTAGCCAATTTAATTTTTTTTTTCAATTATCATTATTAAATATCATATTCTCACTATAGGTATTACCTATCAAAAAATATGTGTATTCTGTATTATGTACAGTACATATATGTATATGTCCAAAACGTACGCATGAATAATAAAACCTATAAAATATCACAACAAACAAACCAATTTTCTGAAAGCCAATTCGTGGTATTCGACCATAATCATTTTGAATTCCATAAAAAAGGAATATCGTTGGCATCATATACTGGTCATCAAAAGTATCTCTTTCAATTTCCATAAAAAAGATTACACACAAAATAAATCGGTTCGTTTATTCCGTACCAAGTTCCATGATAACTCAAGATGGATCATCCCTTGCAAGCTCTTAAATTTTGTTCATATAAAAACATAGAGCTTGTTTTCCCTTAACATCCCCCACTCCATTAATATACTAAAGTTACTTACAACTTTGTGGAGTAAATTTTTGATAAAATATTTAGGTTGTTTTTTAGCATACCTTTAGGTTTATAATCCATTTATATTTAAAATTGAAGTAGAGTTAATCCTGTATGAATTAATTACGGCCTTCGTAACTTTTCTACATTTAATGCTAATTTAAGCACTCATAATGATAAGAATTTGCACAGCTTTTCTTGATATTATCACTTTCATGAGGAGTAAATAATATTTCAATTACATTTTTTTGGAAACTAGCAAACACTTATAGTTGAATTTTAAATTTGAAAAAAAAGTCGATGCGATTTATATTTTCTGAGTAAGATTGAATTTCGAATTTTTAAAACACTTCAGCTGACGTCATTAACATTTATTATTAAAGGCTTAAAATATTAGTTTCTACCCAATCACAGAGTTCAATATACCGAATTTTTGAATCTCAGTTATTTTTTAACACCAATGAATAGATATAAACAAAACCGTCGATGGTGACGGTGACGGAACAATACAGTGATTTGGAATTTACAAGGTCATCGTTTCAATACAATTGCCGTTTAGAGATCTGCTTTAAGGAGGCAAAAACCGTTTTTCCCGATAGTCAATCTATAGCCAAATAATGATTTACCGTTAGGATCTTATTTAAATGGATGAACATAAGCTTAGTAAACAGAAAAACAGATTTTTCGCGAGATTATGTCAACACTCCCATCAGTCCTAAGATGACAAAGACCGTAGATATAGGACAATTTGATGATGGAAAATTCCGTAAAAGAAAAAAGAAATCTCAAACCACATCAACTAGTATTGTGCTCTACTTCTTTAATGGCATTTTGCTTACACACCATAACAACATAAGCCAATAAACTTCGACCGAAAAATACGAATATATCTTATGATAGATACTTTTTCAAAGACCGACACTGCGACCCACGTTTCGACACGATAAACGTTAAATTTCAACTGCTCTTGGTTTTCTACTTAATAGTCACAGCATCCATCTGATTGCCGGCAAAACCATTTTTATTAAGACCAAAGATTTTGTTCGTATGTATGTTAATGTTATACTCTCACGAGTAAGGGATTCATAACTAGGCGAAACCCAGTTTCCATTTTCCTTACTCTTTTGGAATTGTGTTTTGTTTCTCTTAAACTTTGAAACACATTTTATCCTTACACGGATAAAAGCTCTTTCAGAACTTCACGCAATATTACACTCATTTATATATAATGCTATAAGTATTAAAGTAGAATTTCAGCAGAAATAAGGTAGAAAATCAGTTTGAAAACGATTAAAGTAAAAATTGTTAGTGCTATCTATTTCACTGTTCAGAATGTTTAAAAACGTACGGCCAAAATTAAAAAAAAAGGCTGGGATGCGACCCACACTTATAACTTCCCATTCCGTCTGTCGATTTGTGTTGTTTAAAAGTTTAGCAAAAATACCCTTAATAATATTTTGTGTGAGATAAATAATATTTGAAGTCAATATCTTTCTTTGTTCTCCTAATACTTGTGTCGAAAACCCATTCTTGTTAGTTTTTTGGTGTTTTTGTATGTGTTCGTGTTTTTTTTTTAAGTGGACAGTTAAATTTTTCTAAAAGACTAGCAAACCCGGCGAACTCCGTTTCTCCACCAGATGGCTTCGTTTTTTGTAACTTTTCGTTTGGGGATTAAAAGATGAAGACATTTTTTTTTTTTTAATATTTAAAAAGGGAACATTTTATTTCATTTCACAACAGTAATGTTTTCATTTCGATTACAAAAATGAAGTGTAATTTAGTTGAATTTCTCTAAGTAAAAAATGAAAGTGAATCCAAAGTATGTAAATACTGAATCGAAGCGTTATACTTGTCCGCAAATTATGTGTTTCATTGAAGTGATCTTTGGTAAACCACATTTTTTTTTGGTCTGACTTTAACACAAACAAAGCGGATGGATTCCCAGCTCGTGAATACGCAACGTATAGCTGCCCATGTGAAAAGCAATGATTTTCTAAATTTATCCCGCAAACACCAAGTTAATTGTCATTGCGAACGCAAGGCGAACCGGAAGATCAGTCGGAATCATTGGTATTCGAGGAATACATACATTTACACCTGCGTACTTTCCGTTAATAATGGTTGCCTCAATCAAATTCGGGATAAGTTTTTTCACCGCAAGTCGAGTACCGTTGCAAAGTCGCGGTGGTTTCAAATTACGCAATATCATAATAACTGAACCAACTTTGAGTTATGTGGTGGAAATCCTGGTAACTCCAGAGAGTTCAAAAACTCCGTTGGATAATTTACTACATCATCGGGATTTCTTATGGAATCAACGGATTTTTATGTCACCAAATCGCCAGCGATTTTTGATTGAATGATGAAATTCAGTGCGTGTACATCATTATTCTTTGCGGCGAGAATTGCTCGTTGACTTAACCAAGCATAATTCTGATAATTCTCACTAATGTTTGGGAAAACATTTTTAATAAGAGCTAATTGTGGTCTACAAATCGGCAAAAGTCGTTGGTAAGAGTAATTAATCCAGTTGTCGCATCAACTGGCACTTTTCCATTTCCAACAGCTAACAATTGTTTGGAAAATTGTGCAGCACTTTGATCATTTTGAAGTTGAACTCTCATATTAGTGGTTAGCGATAATGTTTTTACGTTATTTCACAAAAGTGATGCCTTCAAGCAAGCATTCAATTCAGCTGCAGGCGTTCCACGGGGAATTACTGGCAACGTCTGCCTGAAGTGGTTGGAATCGGGATCACTTCCATCGAACAATGGTTTCAATGGCTGTGGTGGCGTAAGTAATGGATCCAGTTTGACTTTTCCACTTGCGCACCACAATCCAACCGTTTCTATTTTGAACTTTAACGCATTGCAATATCGGCATACAGTCGTCATTGGTCCAATATCTAAATTGTCATCATCACTGTAGTTCGCTGTGGGATCATATTGGAATGCCAAGCGATTGTATGATGCCAATGATCTTCGTGTGCTCACGCGTTGTCTCAATCGGGCATTTTCTCTTAATATATTTTGTCTTACTTAGCTTAAGTTCTGTGAATACACTTGTTGCTGGCTTGCATGTCTTGTGCGGCGCGCGGCCGATGTTCGCACGTCGTCGTACTCTAGGCATTTTATATTATAGATTATTTTATTGTTCTCAAAATATTCTACGTGACAAATATTTTGTTTCAGTTTTTTGACAAAAAAAAAAAAGAGAACTGATTTTTTCGAAATTTGCTCAGAATATGTCATACAGAATTTTATATAATTGGATTTGGGGTTAACCAAATTTTTCACTTTTTTCTTAAATTGCTCTATGATAAAAAAAACACTCACTAAATTTTTTAAAAAGTCGTTTTTGCATTTTTTTCTTAATATCTTTAAAACAAATGTTGTTTGAAGTCGATATCTCTGACGTTTCTAGAGATATGGTTGACTAAAAAAAGGTTGACTAAAAAAGTAAGCTTTGGTTTAGAATATAGGGCCCTTGAAACGTCAAAAAATTTCAAAAATTTCAATTCCACAAATCGGAACTTTTACAATAGCTTTCTATGGGAGGCTAAGCGGAGTTCACCGCTTTTCTGTAAATTTTTTTCCTGAATTTTGTCTGCTATAAACCTCATGGAGCCCGAGACCTTTCCAACGAATGCAAAACCGTGGAAATCGGTTCGTGCGTTCTGGAGTTATAGCGTCAGGAAGGAAAACCCGACTTATTTTTATATAGTAGATTAACTATACACGACCAACAATATTTATTTTGAATATGATGAAATAGTTTGATTTCAAAATCTATTTTTGTCAACGAGATTTTAGTCAAAAACCACTTTTAGCAGCATTTCCTGAAAGTTTTTATTTCTTATATAAAAAAATATACTTACAGATTGAATTTTTCTAAGAAAAATTATCACGGAATGAAAAAATGTTAAAGTCAATAACTTCATTAATTCATGAGATATCTATTTTATATTTTAATTTGTATGGAAAAACTGATTTTTGGATTTTTATACAAAATTAACTAAATGTCGAAAACAATATTATTTATTAGATAAAATTAGTTTGAAGCCAATATTTTGAATTTTAAAAAGGATATTTCAGTGGAAAATCGTTTTTTACCAATTTTTAGTAATGTTTTTTTTTAGATTTTTCATTTTTTTTTAAATAATGTTGATTAGACTTTTCTCAAAATTTTACCCGATGTCCTCGTTGCTTAAAATTATTTTCGGCATAAAATCATTTTTTGTTCGTAAAATATTCAAGATGACAATTTTTTCTTCCGTTTTTTTTTTGTATATACATATGTATAAAAAAACGTTATTTGAATTTGAGAATCTCAGACCGTTCTTTGAGGAGAATTCTTCAACGAGATTTATCATTCCATCCAGACATTTTCAGACATCGCCCACATACCATAGAGAAATTAAACAGAAAATCACCGCGGAAATCGAGGTCATACCAGTCGAAATGTGCCGAAAATCATGTGAAAACTTCAGAGATCGTCTACAACAGTGTATCAATGCTGACGGCCGCCACCTTGGAGATATAATTTTCAAAAAATAATTTTTACAAATAGGAAATTTACTGTTCGTTATTTATAGCCCATCAAAACTCGTCAGTCGGCTCTGCCGCACCCTGTATATAATATTAAAATTTAATTCAAGTCGCTAAAATTTAAATTGCTATGGTGAGAAAACCACTCAGTCAATTTTTTTGAGAGTCCTTTTTGCATATTTCTGCATTATTACCTGTATAACAAAATTTATTTGAAGTCGATATTGCCACTAGTTCTTGAGTTATGGACGTACGAACGTACGTACACACGCACGCACAGACATCTCTCTAAAAATCTCTCTAGGCACCTTGAAACGTCGAGAAATTTCAATTCGTCAAATCGGACCGATTGCAATAACTTCCTATGGGAACTTAAAAAATTAATTTGGTCGTGGAGTACAAATTAAGCTCAAAACTTTTAAATGCATGCATAAGCCATTCAAAACGATACAATTTATTCAATTGTGCAATGCGTAATGTTTGACTTAAGTTGATGGAAATCCTATTAAACTACCATATGAGAAGACACTTATACCAACAGGACATAGTATTAGCACAATGATATACATATGTTTTTTAAACAAATATTTTTATTTCATGACGTGACATATTATAGCTTATAATTGCAACAGGTGATCCAAGGAGCAGGAGAATTACCCATGAATTTGTATTAAACTTTTAATAGCTATATTAAGTCCTTCACTTTGATCAATTATTATTATGCATTGTGCTTCTCACATCATTTGTTTGATTTGTTGATTTGATTTTGAACCTCTTTATTCTAGCAATAGCTTTAGGAGATTTAAAAACAATTACTACATTTTCCTTCAATACGATTTACAATATTAATTGATTTTTCACAAGTTTCAAGAATTATTTCTGTTGATAAGTTGTTGCATTTGTTGTATTTGTGATCAAGGAAAAAAAAAGCTTTTTTTCTACTTGATTGAATCTTAACGGCTTATAATTGAAAGGTTGTAGTCTTAACAGCTTATAATTGAAATGTTGTAGTCTTTCCAACGTGAAAGAAGAGGATGTTCTCAAGTTCTGATTGTTTATAAAATTTTATTCAGTTGGTTTCGACAATATTGATACAGTTTTTTTTTTAAGTCAACTCTTTCCCATACATTGAAATCTATTACACACCTCGTCTTTCCGTTGAATTGGAAGCGAGCTAAAACCATTTCTATACCAAAACAACATAACGAGTACCGTCCTATAACTATTTTAACAATCTAATCGAGAGTTTGAAAAAAATTAAATTTAAAAATACGATATTACTTCAACCACAATAACCTGATATTCCAAAACAGTCTGGATTTCGTCTAGGTCATAGCACTTATGAATGTAATCATAAAAATAAGGGAGCATGTAGAGAGGAAGAATGTTCCTGAAGCTATTAGACTTTAAAATAGCATTTAACAATCTTGACCGCCATATTTTATAAATTGAGTTTTTGAAGAAATTTGAAAACAAATCTTTTTTTTATATTATTGTCAATTATAAGCAAACGTCATCATTTCTTCCACTAAGCATAGTTGCCCTCAAGGGTCAATTTTGGGACCTCTTCTATTTACAATTTATATAAATGAGCTTCCATCTCAAGGTTTCTAATCGTCCTTTCATATGCATGTATGCTGACGAATGTCAAGCTTTGATATAGTTTTCCTTTTGCTGAAATGGTGCCTTCAATTTTAGCTATTTCTTACATTGGTCACAATCTAATAGACCATGTCTGAATCAAAACGTTTGTTAATTGCTATTTTTTTTTAAGAAAAAAATGTTCTTAAGTTATAACACAAAGAACAAAAAAACAAAAATATTCTTACACAATTTGAATGAAAAATTGAAAAACGACGAGCTCGATAAATATCAATATAAATAGCTGAAATTTTGACAGGTGTATTATTTCGGGTTGAGTACGATAACTTTGGCGCCAAGATATAATAAAAGTTTTTGGTAGAGGACCTTAGTACAAGCTATGGGAGGGGGATCTATCACCACTCGTTTAGGCGGGAAGGGTAATTTTATAAAATTTGACTTAAAATCTAAAAACAAATATTTAAAAACAACGACAAAACTTACAGTTATAAATTATACTTTTTTCAAAAGCCAGAACTCTAAAATTTATAACAAATTTGAAATGTAGATGTTTCCTTCAATAGTTATTTAAATAATTGATTTCAATGTCAACATTTATGAAAAAAAAAATTTAAATCGCTTTGAGTAGTATTATTCTCATGATTATGGATGTTGATAAAAAAGTAACTGATGTAGTTGATTCCTATAATTATTTTATTAAATATTAAAAACAACTTCTTTTGATGTCCTCTAATTTTTGAGATAATTGAAAAACAGATAAACTATACTTTTTCTTTAAATCCAAACATTTCTTAAATTTTAAAAATAAAATTTGCATAATTATAATAAAATTTGCACTCACCGCAAAGCTTATAGTTGCTCAAGCAGGGAGGTTGCAAGGAGCATGATACCCCTCTTAGGCGTCTCACTGTTTCTATTGTAAATTTCATATACCTACATACCTATATATATCTTCGTAGTTTTAATACTGTTAATGCGGTTATTATTAAGTGTTTCTTTTTTCTATACGCATAAAGCTCCTATTTCTAACAAGATTTACTTCTCTGAGTAAAAGATTTTTGCTTTATTTTTGGTTTTTAAGATTGTTAAAATTACTTTTTTAGAGTTTTTTTGGTATTTACTTTTATTATCAATTTTAATGATAAGTTCTTCTTTAAGCGTTAAGTAAAGTAATTCATTTAGCGTAACTCTGAAGGAGGTAGAATTGCATAGTATCCCGCGTCCCAGTCCAATGGCGGATCCATTCGTAGGGGTCATGACCCCCCCCCCTGGGAGATAATTTGTTTGTTTTTTTCGTAGGAATTCCCTTCAATTCAAAACTAATCGTATTGCGTTAAAGGATATGACCCGATTATATTTGAATTATTTATTTTTTGTGTATGTATACACATATGAAAACAACATTTGTATTTTACTTCCTTAAACTTTTTTGTTAAAGGTACTACTTTTAACTGAAGACTGGACCAAGAAAATAATATGAATTAGATTTTTAGCCCTATTGCAAAAACACACCACATGTGCGTAGCGTCATAGGATAGGATACTGATAGGATAGGAACTAGGAACACATGTGTACACACAAATACCCAAAGATATCATGGGGTGGAAATGTGAATTCTATTTTTATCAGTATCTTATCTCATGTTCCTTAGATTTAAGTAGGTATAAATAGTTGGTAATAGTTTTAGAAAAATTGAGTCGAAATAAAAACACAGACGAATTAAGACGTGTTTTTATTTCTTTCCATAATTATTTTCTTTGGTCCTTCGAGCCTAATTACTAGTTAGCGATTGAACCAACAAGAAAAAATAGTTTGTATTTTCAATAACCAATAAGGTAAAGAAATTCAAACTAAAACAAAAAGCCTTGGTTAAAAACTAAGCTAGGTTGGTATTTTGAGCACAGAAATTGGGCTCAGCCAACATAACAAAAAAGACTTAGAAAATTCTAAGCAATACAGAATGATTTTGGATCGTTCTTAAGTTTTCCCCCACCAGTGGTAAGAGACTAAGAAACAAAATAATCATTAATTAAAACAGTGTTGTCAGAACTAAATACTGACAAGCGTAAACGTGGCTAAACAACGTTTGTGAACAAAAAAAAAAGTGCTGTGAATGTAATTAAAATTAATTCAGTGATATCCAAAAAGTGCCTCTGTAAAAATAATAACTTACGTTGATCAACGAGTTCTGAGTCGAGGCACAGCTAGGTCAACCTGGCGACCAAAACAAAAAAACCTCCAACGAAAATTAACAAATCAACATGGGTTTAGAAAAGATTGCGGCAGCAACTCGGGACCTTGAGATAAACCGATTTAAAAGGATAATAATAGAAGAAAAATCGGCGACTTTCGAGTACTGGAAGAAGTTGGTACACACAAAATAAGGTATTTGGAGATTTTATTTGAAGAAATGGAAAATCTCTATACCAAAAAACTCTCCAAATATAACAGAAGTGGGAGATTTATACTACGAAATGCTAGAAGAGTATTTCGAAGAACTTCCCAAACTGAAATATGGTTTGAAGAATGAAGGGTTAAAAATTATGGACAGTGCAAGAGAATCAAACATAGATGATCTCAAAGTTAATGCGCAAACCATAGAGAAGCATAGCAAAGTTGAGACTATACACCAGGATACCCTTGAACCCCAGTACCAGAATACGAACGCAGTAAATGATGAAAAGTCGCTATTCGAATTAGTATCAGAGGCTACACTAAATGTATCCATCAATTGTGAAGAAGACGAAGAAGTGATTTTTCTACATTTGACCAGATTGCAGACTGATGAATCGTTTAAATATGATATAAAACAATTAAAGAATAATGTATTGCTAACACCAAATACAATGGCTTCAGCGAATATTCAACTGGAGATCGAAGAGATACGTACCGAAGAAACAAATGTTGACGAAAATGGTGTGTTCTCATCAAAGTCCAAAATAATTGAAAATCTGGACAAGGCTGATTTAATTCTATTTAAAGAAGAAAAAGAACTTGGGGAATCACGGAAGCAGGCAGTCGCTCGTTTAATGTCCATGCAAAGAAAATTAAAGAGAAATGAAAAGTTGTATAAGAGTTATACAAAATGTATGGACGAATATATTCAGCTCGGAAACATGAGGAACATTACAGACACCTCACTTGGAAGATACTACCTTCCACATCAAGAAGCTGTATGAGAACAAAGTACCACGAACAAGCTCCGGGTGGTATTTGATGCATCAGCAAAATCATCAAATGGCAAAAGTTCAAACGATATTATGTACACAGGACCCAAATTGCAACGGGTTATTCTTGATATCATATTAAAGTGGCGATTTTGGAAAATTGTGTTAACGGCTGACGTTGAAAAAATGTATCGCCAAATACAAATATCTGATAAGGATAGGATATACCATCGCATTTTATGGCAAGATGACCCAACAAGCAAAATAGAACTTAAGTTACAACGTGATATCTCTGCCATAATTTTGAAATGGAGGCTTTGGAAATACCGTCGCAAGGTATTTTTCATTGAACGCAACTTGGACAGAAGCTGAAGATTGACACCCCGCAGGATTTTCATAAATGAACATATATTCCTGGACCAGCATTTAAAAATTAATAAAAGGATACATTTCTGGCCGCTCGCAGAATGTTCATAAATGAACATGATCCTTGCATGGGTGCAGCTGCGCATTTTCACAAGGCAGATAAAAAATAATCTTGTGATAGTGCGTAGCGTCATAGGATAGGATACTGATAGGATAGGAACACATGTGTACACACAAATACCCAAAGATATCATGGGGTGGAAATGTGTATTCTATTTTCATCAGTATCTTATCTCATGTTCCTTAGATTTAAGTAGGTATAAATAGTTGTTAATAGTTTTAGAAAAATTGAGTTGAAATAAAGGCATAGCCAAATAAAGACGTGTCATTTATTTCTTTCCGGATTTATTTTCACCACAAATTCATCAACTTTTCAATTTTGATCCAGGGGGGGTCATATGAGCCATAAAGCTTATATAGTTAAGTTGTATAAGTAAAGATTTCATCTAAAGATTTGTTAGTAATTTAACGACATTCACCAAAGAGTAGTTTGCGGTCAACTCGGACGAAGAATGCAACCAAATTTATATTGGAACCACCAAACAAAAATTGAAAAATAGACTTTCAGGACATAAATTAGACTTAAAAAGTAATGACTCGCACTGTATTACTCTAAACCACACTCCTGACTTTGAAAATGTTAAAGTACTGCAAACAGAAGACAACTATAATAAGAGAATGATAATCGAAACGCTGCATATCATCAACGCCAACAACACCATGCCATGAACCAAAAAACTGACATGGAAGAGATAAGCCCTCAGTACAAACACTTGTTAGAGAGTACGAGAACGAAAACTTCTAAATTCTAATAATATGATCTCTTGACACTAATTTTCCTATGCCTGTTACTTGTAAGTTGAACTTTGTGTAGTTAGGTCTAATTTTTAATTCTTAAATTTTTGTAAAAATTGTTGTGAATCAAATGATTTTATTCTTAAGTGCAATATTCATGTAACAAGTGTAAGTTTTCATAGTTTTTTCAATGTTATCAAAATTGTAACCAATTTATTAATGCAAATATAGATTAATTGCCACACTTGATGATGTTCATAGACATGAACGAAACGTCGTGACAATATAAATAATTGTGTTTTTTCATTGACCTAAAGCCCGTCATCAATATTGTAAAATGTATATTTATAAGCACTTTATTTAGTAGGTACTTACCAAAAATATTTTTGAGACAACATTTAAAATTTAAAATGATTTTCGAAAAAATAAGTTAATCTAGAGTTTTTGAGAAATATAATGGCATTTAAATTTTTGAGAAAAACTTATTTTGCAGGTAAATTTTTAAATCTTAAAATATAGGAAATATTTTTAAACAGACTTTTTGGAAGAAATTAGCAATTTCTAGCGACCCAGGCGTGCATTTTATGTCTTTCAAAATTGATTTTCTGTTGAATACAAAAGATCTTAAAAAATTAAATAAATCTACTTTTGAAGTGAATTTGCTTTGGATGCTCTAGAACTGAGATTTAAACACGAATTTCAATAATAGCCGCGTATTATTATCACCATATGATCTGATCCGGATCTTGGATTTACAGGCATTACAACATCAACACAAGATCCTGCTTTGTGTTTGGATCTCAATTTGAGATCCAAAATTTAATTCTTTTTTTCACACAAGGAGGGCTTTATCATTGTAATTTAACATGTAAATGTTGGTATCATTGCAACAAAATTGTATAGAACCTGTATTGCCATATAAACATTTCCATCTGACTGAAATAAAATATTTTTCAAATAGAAAGCGGGAAGCTTTATATTTATTTATTTTGTATATAATCCATGAAATAATGAGATATTTTAACAAAACTAGATATAAATTGGTGAAATTAAAATAATTAAGTTCAAAAAAATGTATATTTCACATAATTCATGGGTATTATTTTTCCCAAAAAAAAGTTTTTTGTTCTTTTTTTTGGGAAAAATAATACCAGAGCTTGAGAACTTTTTTTTAAAAAAAACGCATAAAATTTGCGTAAGCGCGAAACACATTTCGAACCGAACACTGATTTTGGTAATAAAATTCAATGATTTGCAAGCGTTGCTCGTTAGTAAGTCTATTCCTGATGAAATGTCAAAGCATACTGAGCATCTTTCTCTTTGACACCATGTCTGAAATCCCGCGTGATCTGTCAAATACTAATGCATGAAAATCCTAACCTCAAAAAAATCACCCGATATAAATGTCCCAAAAACAGCAAAAGTGACACTTTTGTTTAACTAATGGCTAATTGAAAAACATAATAAACTTTTCATATTTATTGATATAAAAGCTTTAAATCTCTTGAGCTTTGAAGTAAAAAGAGATTCTGAAACGTGTAATTTATGAGTGCCACACAAATGGTTCTTCCCAACTTATTTGTTTACCTTAATTTGTTTTAATTTAATTTTTTAGAGAAATTATGTACTTAATCCTCCTTATGTACCTATAATTCAAGAACCAAGCATATTTCTCTCTACAATTTTTAGGTTTTGTTCACTCCTTTAAGGTCAAAATACGAGTAAGCAGACTGATAGCGATAGTAATAATAGACTCCCAAAAATTGAGTCCGAAAAAACTACGTCAATAAAAGCCCAGTTCTTCATATCTCTCTCTCTCTCTCTTGAATTTTTGTAGCGTTCTTCGCATTAATAGAAATAGAAACAAGAAAAGTATATTTTATTTTTCGAAAGAAAGCTACGTTTAAAAACAATTTCTTATATCGGGTGATTTTTTAAGAGCTTGAGAACTTTTTTTAAAAAAAAAAAACGCATACAATTTGCAAAATCTCATCGATTCTTTATTTGAAACGTTAGATTGGTCCATGACATTTACTTTTTGAAGATAATTTCATTTAAATGTTGACCGCGGCTGCATCTTAGGTGGTCCATTCGGAAAGTCCAATTTTGGGTAACTTTTTCGAGCATTTCGGCCGGAATAGCCCGAATTTCTTCGGAAGTGTTGTCTTCCAAAGCTGGAATAGTTGCTGGCTTATTTGTGTAGACTTTAGACTTGACGTAGCCCCACAAAAAATGGTCTAAAGGCGTCAAATCGCATGATCTTGGTGGCCAACTTACCGGTCCATTCCTTAAGATGAATTGTTCTCCGAAGTTTTCCCTCAAAATGGCCATAGAATCGCGAGCTGTGTGGCATGTAGCGCCATCTTGTTGAAACCACATGTCAACCAAGTTCAGTTCTTCCATTTTTGGCAACAAAAAGTTTGTTAGCATTGAACGATAGCGATCGCCATTCACCGTAACGTTGCGTCCAACAGCATCTTTGAAAAAATACGGTCCAATGATTCCACCAGCGTACAAACCACACCAAACAGTGCATTTTTCGGGATGCATGGGCAGTTCTTGAACGGCTTATGGTTGCTCTTCACTCAAAATGCGGCAATTTTGCTTATTTACGTAGCCATTCAACCAGAAATGAGCCTCATCGCTGAACAAAATTTGTCGATAAAAAAGCGGATTTTCTGCCAACTGATTTTGGTAATAAAATTCAATGATTTGCAAGCGTTGCTCGTTAGTAAGTCTATTCATGATGAAATGTCAAAGCATACTGAGCATCTTTCTCTTTGACACCATGTCTGAAATCCCCCGTAATCTGTCAAATACTAATGCATGAAAATCCTAACCTCAAAAAAATCACCCGATATTTGTGCGGCAACGGCCTAGTCACTGATAAAGCTTCGGTTCGCATCAATCACCGAAATCAAGCATCAGTGAGCGTGGTTAGTAGACAGATGGGGGACCGTCTCGAAACCTACCGTGTGCTGTTGTCATGTGTTCTTTCTGTCTGTTGTTCTTTCTCTTCTGTCCTTCTGCCTTGTACTCGTATTAATGTCTTGTGTTGTTATCACCTTACATAGTCTAGTCGCTCAAGGTGCTGTGTTCTCTACTCTGTACATTTATGTGCTGAGTAATGTGTAATTTAATGTAATGTGTACATTTCTGCGTGAAATACACCAAAAACCGTCTAAACTATTGTGCTTAGCTCTTAAATATGACAAATTTAGAAAACTGTTGGAATCTTGGAATGCTTTCATACGTAAATTATAATTAAATAGTTACAAAACATTAAAGAACATTTTTAAGCGGTGAGTAAAAACTCATCTAAGTGTATGACCCCCCCCCCCCCTGATTAAAAGTCTGGATCCGCCCTTGTCCCAGTCAGTCAGTTTCAATGTTTTGAAGGTATGTATGTATGTATGTAAGCCTAGTCAATAAATTCATAGTGGGTACTAGTTTCAATGTGAAGTTTGATTCAAGAGCCAAGGTTGTTTTGGCAAACTGCGAATGTCGGGAGGGGTCGAAGTCGTTTAGTTGCAGTAGTTTGCGGTATAAGATTGTGTTTTTTTTTAAACCTTGTTCTGATTTTTAAGATCGTTTATTGTGTTAGACGTATCAGTTTTGTTGACGTATTCGACTTTACTGTGGTTCGTTCCTTCACGGCTCGTAAGGCTGGAGAACATTTTTTTAACAATTGTGTACTGTCGTGCGCTGTCGATACAGATGCGACTAGTGTTGTTTTGGTCAAGTACCTAACTGTATATTCAGAAAAAAAGGGATTGAAATGTACATGACATACATACATATGTACATACATACATTTAAATGTATAATATCAATTATTTTTGCTTAATCCAGATTCTTTAGATGAAAAACTAACTTTACTTCAGCCACTGATACAAAAGTATATTGTTTGTTTTTCAAATTTCTGAAAAATTAGAAAACTAAGAAACGAATAGCTTGATAAACAATTAATCAAAACAGTTTTCTAAATCAATTACTTCTTTATTGGTATTTAAAATCATGAGAAAAAAAATACTGAAAGTGGCACCAAAGTTATCGTACTCGTGCCATTATTTCACTAAACTCTAAAGCATTAAAAAGGGAAGGGAAGACATTTAAGATTTTTTCGGCACGAGTACGATAACTTTGGCGCCAAGATATAATAACGGTTTTTGGTAGAGGGGCTTAATACAAGCATTTTTTACTATGGGGGGTCTATCTCCCCCCGTTTAGACGGTAGGGGCAATTTAAAAAAATTATTATTTAAAATGGAAAAAAATAATTAAAAAATACCGGTGATACTTACAATTAAGTTTTATAAATTTTTCAAAGCCAACATTCTGTTTAATTAGCCAGTTTTTAATTCAAGTCAAAACTTTGAGTAGTTTTTGAAAAATTTAATTTTAAACTCAAAATTTGAGTAAAAAAAGTTAAAAAAAAACGTTTAAAGTGTAATTTTTTAATACTTTAAGATTATCTACCATTGTTTTTATTTCAGAATTTATTGCTCTCATTTGTTTTTGATCAAAAACTGAAAACTAGATGATTTTATGTCTTTTAGTTTTTGAGAAAATTGAAAATAACCACAACTATTATTTTAATTTAATTCTTTTTTTTTGCTTGAGTGGTCTTATTTTGATAGTAACAATGGTAGGTGTGAGTTTGGGTGTATGCAACAGTAAGGTGTGTGCGAGTTTGGGTGTATGCAACAGTGGGTTCTGCAAGGGGGGGGGGGCATGCTGCCCCCTGCAACCCCCTGCAACCCCCTGCAACCCCCCTGCAACCCCCTGCAACCCCCCTGCAACCCCCCTGCTTGGGAACACTATAGGATTTGGGGTGGGTGCAAGTTGGAGTGCGTGCAAGGTGGGGAGGGGGCAAGGTTCGGTGGGTGCATGATGGGGTGCATGCAAAGTTTCTTTTGCATTTAAATAAGCTGGATTTAAGAAAAATTAATTTACCCTAGGTGTATCTTAATCCATATTCGATTATTACTATCAAAATAAGAATACTTTAATACTTAAGCAAGGGGAAAGTAATTTAATTAAAATATTTTTTTTGGTAATTTTCAATTTTCTTAAGAACTAGAAGACATAAAGTCATCTAGTTTTCAGTTTTTGATCAAAAACAAATAAGAGCAATGAATTCTTAAAAAACAACAGTAGATAATTTGAAAGTTTTGAAAAACTACACTTTAAACCTTTTTTTTTAATTTTTTTTGCATACATTTTTAGTTTAAAACAATTTTTTTCAAAAAATATGCATAGTTTTGACTTGATTTAAAAACAAGCTAATAGATAAAAATGTTGGCTTTAAAAAAAGGTGTAATACTTAATTGTAAGCATTACCGTTATTTTTTAATTATTTTTTCCATTTAATGTACATATTATTTTAAATTGCCCTTACCGCCTAAACGGGGGGAGATAGACCCCCCTCCCATAGTAAAAAATGCTTGTTTTTAACTGTTCTATACAAATCCGTCATTAAACTTTGTCGCCAAAGTTATCGTACTCTCCCCATTTTTTCAATCAGTGTTATGGAATATAATTTTAAAAGAAATATTGAAATTACCAAGAAAAGTTTCCTTGTAAACGTATTAGTTCAATACTTGTTAAATAATTTATTGTTTTATACAATAATAATTGTATTGTGTCATGTTTTGTTATACATTCAATAGCAGTAAGCATTCCACAAGACTATTATTAAAATATAAGATTGATACGCGGAGCTCAAAATGAATAATGCCTCATCATAATCAATCAACCAAAGCAGAATGCGCTATACGTGATGTATTGATGCGGACATATTTGTTGTTGTTGGTGTGGTGGCATTTAAGCTATAAAAATGTTTAGAAAAAAATAAACAAACAAAATTTAAAAAATTGAAAATAAATTTTGTCTGCTCTAAATTTTTAATTTTTTAATTTTCCACTTAAATCAAGAGTGTGTTTTTTTGTAATACACCTGCTTTAGAAGGGATATATATATATAGGTATATGTATAGTGTATACATACATTTGCAAGAATATAATTGAGAATTTAAGAATGTCATTCAGTAAGGGAGTTGATGAAGCTGATACATTACCGTGACCTGCCGAATATTCCTTCTTAATTTATGTTAAATAATAATTAGAATCTCTCATACGTCTCGTACTGTCTGAAAACCCAAAAGCCTAAAACAATTTTTAGCCAAAGTTCATAAAGCCGTTTTTGATATATTGTGCATTAAAAGGTAGATTTAGATTTATTTTGTATGTCTGCACATTGCAACGATTGCGTAGTTACGAGTATGTTAGTTAGGTAAGGTTAGTGAGCTTGTTATGCCTGACTTAGAGGTTCACACAAATTCAAAAGGAATTTATCTTCAGGCCAGGTTTCTGTTGGGTTGGGTACTCCCCCTGGTGTTTCCGTCCGACGTTTTCTTTTTATCTTTCTTGATGAATATTTTAAATGATGTGTGTAGTTAACACTATAAGAAACAAGAAACTTCCCTTTTCTTTACTTGAACGACAAATTTAATTGAAAGTGAAAAGATTTGTTTCTTTATTTTGAATATATTTATTTATTAACTTGAATGATCGACGACAATAATACTTTAACGTTCTGATTTCTAATAATCTGCCTTTTTTTGTTTTGCACCTCTATATATAGTTAGATTGTGCTGACAAATACATAAAATATTTCATGGGAATTCAAGTAACCTACTCATAAATATTTGTATGATGACTTTGCGTCTGGGAATAATAATAATATGCATAACATGCATAACACGTCCCCCTTTTAGACACATCTAAGGATACTTTATCCTGAGATTGGTTTTATGTGTTCTTAGCTCCAGGGCCTCTGTTGATGTACTCAAGTGGCTGTCATCTCGGACTGTTACTGTCATTTCTGGGTTGGTTCGATGCCTTTTGTTAAAACATCTATTAAATAACGATATAGTGGTCCTTCCACCCGATCCACATTTCCACATAGTGTAACCAATGAATAAGATTATTATCACTCCAGATATAGACATCAGAACTCCTTGTAATCGCTCTGGTATTGCTTCAAATGTTTTTGCCCAAAAGCTCCTTTGATTTTGAATTTCTGATGAGAGATCCTGTAACTCATGAATATCATTTGCTGTTATTTTCGACATTGGTTCTTGATATATTGTTACTTCTCGCAGCTTGATATTTATGCAACAATCTTCGAGATCTCCATATGAATGTTTGTCATTTAATGGTAGTTCTGCATCAATATCTAATGTTTTAATTGTTGTATCGTACGTTTCTAACACGCAACTCCTATTAATTGTTATTATTCCAGACCCTACTAAATTCCCACGTTCTGTTTCATTTTTACATTTACAATTATATTTAGTTTCTTCAGTGATTGTATACAAATAAGTATTTTCTTTAAGTTTATAAAACATTTCAACTTTAGAATTTACAATTTTAGCATTACAATTATCTGCTCTATTTCTCATAAAAATATTTACTTCACAATTTACATCACTAATAGTGCTTTTTAGCAATAAAGGTTTACAAATATATTTTTCATTTATATTTTTGCAATTGGTTAAATCTTTTATTAAAGTATATTCTTCTCTGTTTTTATTTACGATAAGAAATTTATTACTTAAGCCTAAAATTACAATTCCGTTTTCTACAATTTTGGGCATAGCAATCGTTTCATATATGTCATAATTTTCTTTTGATATTATAGGAATCTTTATAATTATTACGATCTTTTGATTTCTACTAAAGGCCGTTATTTCGATAATTTTTAATATTTCCGAATAATTTTCCGTATTAGGTTCTATAGCTAAAATTTCCTGGTTCTTTAATTCGCGCAACTCATTGAGTAGATCTATTGGTTCAATAATTCTTGGATGAATAATTCCTGCTTGAAAGAATAACAAACTGTCAATGATCTGTTCTACCTCTATTTCTAACTGGATTAATTTATGGTTAATTTTGCTCACTATTTCATCAAAATATGAATTGAGAATAATTGTTCTATTGAGATTAGTTTCTTTCGAATTAACTTTATTGATTTCGTTGATAGCTTCATTGATTTTGTTTATTGTTACATTACTGTTTTTTATATTATCTAAGACCTGTCTATTAAGGTGACTTAAGACTTTAATATTTTCTTCCATTCCATTTTTAATTCTATCCTCATTCTTAGAGATACTTTGAATTACCTTCTGATAATATTCAGCGTCTTCATTGTCCATGGTTCCAAAGAGAACTTTAAGACCTGTACGGCTGTACCTATAACATTTGCTAACCCTCGTCTTTGCCGTTTTGAGTTTCCTATTATTCCTGAAATTATTCTGATTCTATGATCTAATTTTATTACCTCCCGTCTCGCTGACTGTTGGAATTCCTTACACCCTGCCTTAGTTTCTATACAAAAGTTGTCTATGGAATTTAACATATTTTTAATAGTTACAGTTGATTCTTCTAATGGTGCTAAATCTAAATTTATTACTAATGCTACGTTTTTCAAAATTTCCTTTCCATCTCCTACATGATTAAAATATAGCCCAGTGTGATTCTGCAAGCTTCTTATTTTGATATTCTCCTGCTTGATTCGACTCACGAACGAACGAGATCCTGGAAAATAAGGTTTCAAATTAGCTTTATTGACTTTCTGTTTTTTATTTTGTAGTTTGATTATCAAATAATCATCGTATACTTCCAGTATAGTAAAGGGTCTCCTGTATTGGCTTTCAAATTTCCCTCTCCTATCATTCCTTATCAAAACTTGTTCACCTACTTTATAATTAATGTGTCTTCCTATTTTCTTGTCATATCTTATTTTAGATTTCTGTCTACATCTTTTAGTATTTGCTTTAACGTTTTCTTGTGTTTGATACAATTTAGCTTTTAATTCATCGATATAATCAAACATCGACTTTTCATTATATGGGTCAACTCCACTTGGTTTATTTGCTTCAAAACCAAATACTATTTCATACGGTGTATATCCAGTTGTGGCATGTTTAGTATTATTGTAACAAAATCCTGCATAAGGCATTCGAGTATGCCAATCTGCGGAATTTTCTAATTCTTTCTCAGTAGATTTTAGATATTCCAATAATCTACAATGGGCTCTTTCTACACTTCCATTGGACTGTGGATAAGCGACACTCGTTGTAATGTGTTTTATATTCGAAATTTCACACAATTCTTTAAATAATGAGTTGCAGAGTTCGGCGCCATTATCTGATAAAATAATCTTTGGCATTCCATAATTCATTACCCATTGTTCCAATAAAGTATTCGCCACAGTTTTGATTTCTTTGGATTTCAGTGGAATGAATTTAATGAATTTAGACAAGTCATCTTGGATTGTTAGTCCAAACCTATAACCTTCTTCTGTTTCCTTCATTGGACCTATCATGTCAATCATGATTTTTTCTAGCGCTCTGTCGGCTGATGTTATAACTTTCATAGGGTTTCTTGTCGGTGCTCTATTTACTTTTTCAGTTTGACATTGAGGGCAATTTCTGATAATTTCCTCTACGTGTTTTTGCATTCCTTTACACTTAAATTTCCCACTCATTTTAGCGTGTGTTGCTTTTTGACCTGTATGACCTCCTAATAAACCGTTATGATACTCCCGCAGTATTTCTTGTCTTCTGTTTGGATCGTTTACCTCTTCTTTATCTGTTGTTTGTCCTGCTTCTACCTCACAAAATTTACTTATTAAAATATTTTCGTTATTTTCTCCTGAGTTTTCTTCATCTACATTTAGTTCTATATTATTTGGATTTTCTCCGTTTTCTTTATTTACTTCTATACCTTCTTCCTCTAAGAGACTTAATAGGTCTTGCCATGTTTCTTCCTTTTCTTGTTCAGTTATTCGAACATTTCTACTCAATTCGTCTGCTACCACGTTTTCTTTACCTTTTTTATAGACGATAGTGTAGTCAAACTCTTCGAGCTTGACACGCCATCGCACTAACCTACTGCCTGGATCCTTTACTTGAAATAACCACGTCAATGGTCTGTGATCTGTCATAATGACGAATTTTGTCCTCCCATAAATATATGGATGAAATTGTTTGGTTGCCCAAACGATAGCTAGGCACTATTTTTCAGTAGTGCTGAAACTGGTTTCAAACTTATTTAAAGTCCTGCTGGCGAAATGGATTGGCAAGTCTTTTCCTTTGAATTCTTGGCTAAGAACGGCTCCAATACCTCGATTGGAAGCATCAGTCGTAATAATAAAAGGTTTACTGAAGTGCGGATATTGTAATATCGGATACTTTGTTATTAATGCTTTTAATTTTTGAAAACTGTTTTGTTGCTCTTAACCCCAAATGAATTCAACATCCTTTTTAAGTAGTCTAGTCATTGGTTCGGCAAATCGACTAAAGTCCCTTATGAACTTTCGATAGTACCCTATCATCCCTAGGAAGGATTTTATACTTTTAGTATTTACCGGTGCCTGCATCTCAACGATACTCTGAATTTTCTTCGGATTTGGTTTAACTCCCTTATCAGTAATAACGTGCCCTAAATAATTGACTTCCTTTCTCAGAAATTCGCATTTGTCGGGTTGAAGTTTTAAATTAGCTTTTCTTAATTGCTTAAGAACTTCAATTAATTTATTTATTATAGTCCTCCAAGTTTTGTCCATATACGACAATATCGTCTAAGTAGACGAAGCATTTTATGCCTTGGAGTCCTGCCAGAACTGTATTCATTAATCTCTGGAAACAGGCTGGAGTGTTCTTCAGTCCAAATGGCATTCTTGTATATTCAAAATGACCGTATGGAGTGCTAAAGGCCGTTTTCTCTATATCCACTTCTTCCATTGGAATCTGGTGGAAGCCGGACGTTAAGTCCAAGGTAACTGATCGATTATCTCTGTTATATTTGGCAATGGATAATTGTCCGCAACAGTCAAATCGTTTAATTTACGGAAATCGATCACCATTCTCCATTTCTTTTTACCGCTTGCATCGGTTTTCTTTGGAACTATCCACAACGGCGAACTTTTGGGTACATATAACTTTTAGTAAATATAGGCTCTGCCCCTGGATTTGTACGTATCCTGTGCTTTACTGCAGAGGTCATTGACAATTTTTCATCTTCAATAATGAAAATGTCACTAAACTTTTCTGCTATTTCTATTAAGCTTCTTTTTTCCTCTTTATTTAAATGGTCGGTTCTAATATTTCCCGATACTATCTAAGATCTATTTTCACGAAATTCGAACTCGCTTAAATTTTCTCCAATAATTCTTACATTCTTAAGACAGCATGGTTTATCTGTAATATTCACAATGGAGACCAAACACTCTCCATTTTCATTTAAAGTGACACAATTTGGAACTATGATACCGTCGGCGACTTCCTGTCTAGTTATAACAATTTCCCTTTTTAAATTACCATCAACTTTAACAGTCCTAAAGACTTCTGACCTTCCTTTTATAACATCTTCTTCACTGAGATATCTTAACGGTATCTCCCCGAATTTTCCACTGATAGTATTGTTTACATAGTTAATTGAAAAGCCACCCTCTCGAAGGAAATGATTTCCAATTAACCCATCGTACTTTCCTAATATATTATTTTCTATTACTTGGAACTTTATGTTTTTAGGTTTTGATTTTCCATTAAAAGGAATAAATTTGACCTCTACTTCTGTTTTTCCTAAGGTTTCACGCGTTTTACCGCCTATTCCACTGAACTTAATTGTTTTTTGTTCATCTATATCTTCTTCATAAACACACTTAGCTTTGATGAGAGACACCTCAGCACCTGTATCTATTATTAACTTCTTTCACCATTGATTTCAACTAATACATGAGGACTTTCAAAGTTATCCAAGGACCTAAGCTGCACGGATGCCTCATCGACCATACAGCTTACTGAAAATTTGTCTGCTTAAAATCTCTATTACCAGAGGACGAGGTACTTGGACTTTCCTTAGTTTCATCGAATCGTTTGTTATTTGAGTTTTGGTATTTTTTTGGTTGCCTGCAATATTTAGCAATATGCCCCGGCTTGCCGCAATTATAACAATTTCTCTCTTGATAATTAACTCTGGCTAAATTTTTTGAAGTATAATCTTTCTGGGTATTTGTTCTGAACAAATTAATTCTTTGTTCTTCTTCACAAGCATATTTGCTTGCTTCTGAAAGATTCTTAGGGCGCTGAGTTATCACATACGTTGATAACCTCTTACGCAATCCATTGATAAAGACCGTTAAGGT
Organism: Eupeodes latifasciatus; assembly: GCA_920104205.1. Classification (NCBI taxonomy): domain Eukaryota; kingdom Metazoa; phylum Arthropoda; class Insecta; order Diptera; family Syrphidae; genus Eupeodes; species Eupeodes latifasciatus. The sequence continues at coordinate 84,913,122 of OV049925.1, forward strand.
CTCATTTTGGATATATTCTAGTTGCCCTGCTTTATGCTCGCTTTTTACATCTGATAATTTGGTTTGTAATAGACGCCTCTGCAAGGTTTCGACCCGCTGCAGATAATGTACTACTGATTCTTCTCTATTCTGTTTAATTGAAATTAATTCTCTATGTAATTGGAGCGCACTATGAGGTTCTCTAAAAACTTGGGTTAATTCTTTCTTTAAGGAATCCCAATCTGAAATTTCTCTATTCATAAGAATAGATGTGGCATTGCCACGTATTTTTGTTTTGATATATTTAAAAAGTATATCTTTTTGTGCATCGGATGCCAATTCGATGGCGTCGTTACATGCATCAATAAAATTAAACACTTCTTCACTTGTTCCAGTAAGGTGGGGATAAAAGAAATCAGTACGTTAAGTCGAACTTCAGCCATCGTTTCAATCGAATCTTCACTGTCACTATTTTTAACACTATTTAAATTATCTTTATATTTGCTAACCTCTGTATTTCTTCATACGTTTCTTTCACTATCACTTCCTATGTCTCTGTCTTGACTATCTTCACTATCAGAATTATCTTTATGACTCACTGTGTTAAACGATTCTCGGAATTTGGAAAACATGTATTATATTTCACTTTACACTTATATAAAATATGAAACAATTGCTTTACAAAGAGATTAGTTACTCACAATGATAATAAAAATATGTTGAGAATATCCATCGATGATAATTTAATTATTCCTTTATGTATCCCACCGCTGCCACCAAATTAAGTGTTATGCCTGACTTAGAGGTTCACACTAATTCAAAAGGAATTTATCTTCAGGCCAGGTTTCTGTTGGGTTGGGTACTCCCCCTGGTGTTTCCGTCCGACGTTTTCTTTTTATCTTTCTTGATGAATATTTTAAATGATGTGTGTAGTTAACACTATCACACAAGAAACAAGAAACTTCCCTTTTCTTTACTTGAACGACAAATTTAATTGAAAGTGAAAAGATTTGTTTCTTTATTTTGAATATATTTATTTATTAACTTGAATGATCGACGACAATAATACTTTAACGTTCTGATTTCTAATAATCTGCCTTTTTTTGTTTTGCACCTCTATATATAGTTAGATTGTGCTGACAAATACATAAAATATTTCATGGGAATTCAAGTAACCTACCTAAATATTTTTATGATGACTTTGCGTCTGGGAATAATAATAATATGCATAACATGTATCGGGTGATTTTTTTGAGGTTAGGATTTTCATGCATTAGTATTTGACAGATCACGCGGGATTTCAGACATGGTGTCAAAGAGAAAGATGCTCAGTATGCTTTGACATTTCATCATGAATAGACTTACTAACGAGCAACGCTTGCAAATCATTGAATTTTATTACCAAAATCAGTGTTCGGTTCGAAATGTGTTTCGCGCTTTACGCAAATTTTATGCGTTTTTTTTTTAAAAAAAGTTCTCAAGCTCTTAAAAAATCACCCATTATGTATTTATTGTCCTCCATTGAAAAGAGGACATTGTTTAATATAATGGGTGATTTTTTAAGAGCTTGAGAACTTTTTTTAAAAAAAAAACGCATAAAATTTGCAAGAGACAGCACCCGTGAAAAAAACTTTAGATGGTACAGGCAAGAATCGAACCCAAGACCTCTAGCATGACAGTCCATCGCACTTTTTTTTTTTTTGTAAATTCATTTTTATTAATTCAATCTTAAACCTATCTTAAAGCTAGACAAAAAATCCTAAAACTAGCCTAATTAACTTACAACTAACTTACTGGTCCCATACGGACACTCTAAGTTAAACAATAATACTTAATGCTAATGCCTTTCGGCACTAAGATCTATTCAACTTCAATTCCATTTTATTTTTTTTTTTTATTCATTGGAAAATTTTAAAAAAAACTAATATCAATATCCTTTTTTATTTTTACTTAAAAACTACTTAAAATAAGGTCCTTAATATAAAACTTAAAGCTAACTAAAACTACCTATTCTACCTATAAACTACTTAAAACTAGAACAACCACAGCAGCAAATATAACTATCTAACGTTTTTTGTTTTTCATATTTTGTTGTCTTTTTTTTTTATTCCATGTTTTTTTAAATTTTTTTTTTGTCAAACATTTTTGTCAAAAACGCCATTATATCCGAACTTCGTGCAAACATATAACTTTGCGAACAAAAATTACAAAAAAACACCTTATTGTTTCACACAAACAATTAAGTCAAATTAACGAAAAACAAAACAAATTAAACATTAATTATAAACGACTTACACGTGAATGCATTTCAAACGCTTCGGTGGCGCTCATCATCAGCACTAACTCAATTGACACAAACAATTATTAGTTTTGTACAATCGGGACGTCATGGCACAAGGCGAAGCAAAGCTCCTTCGGTTCAGTAGGGCTGTGTCCGAAAGGGACCGAACTGATAGGGTGAAGCAGGAGAACCAGTTTTGATGGCTTCAATCGGCACTTGATAGTGGGCAGTCGGGATGGGGTTTAAAGCCTTGGCCGGCTTACATACTTGTTTTATAGTTTTAGGGTTTAGTTTTAAGTAGAATAGGCATGGTGGCACAAAAAAAATACAAAAAAAAACAAAAAAGGAAAATACAAAAAATAACAAAAAATCATTCTTGCGCCAATTCTTGCACGTATCCTTCGTGGCTCTAGCCAACGGAGTCCGGAACAGAATAGTCTCCGACTTCCGGACGTTTATTTTCAGTTTCCAGTCGTCGCAATATCGCTGAATCTTGTCGAAATCACGCTGCAAGATAATTCTAATAACCTCAATCTTTCGGCCGTTCTGTACGCAATAATATCGTCGGCGTACGCTATTCCCTTTGTAAGACTACCTATCAGATCGCTGGTTTAAATGCTGAAGAGAATCGCCGAATTCACCGCTCCCTGTTGAAGACCATTTTTAATTAAGAATGTTGTGGTAGAAGTTACATTGCCACTTTTGACAACAAACTTTCTACCGTTAAGCATATCATAAAGTATAGCTATACAACAATGGTTTGCTTATGCCAAGCCTGCTCAGTTTTAGGTAAAGACCCTCTAACTATACGGTGTCAAAGGCCTTTTCCAAATCAACCAGAACAGCAATGTTGTGCATTGTTGTTTTGATTTATTTCATTGGATATCAGAAACGAGTTTAGACGCAGCATGAATTGTGTCATGACCCGCCTTGAACCCGAACTGTTTATTCGGAATTATTTTGTTGTCCGCAGCCCACTTAGTCAGATCCCTATTGATGATCTTTTCGAAAACTTTGCTGATGCTGGAAAGAAGACTTATCGACCGAAGATTTGACGGGTTGGAGTTGTCCTTTCCCTTTTTCGGGAGAGGATGAACCACAGCGGTCTTCCAATGCACTGGATAATATGCATTATTCAGTGCATTATTGAAGAGTGTGGTGTAAATGTCAATTGCCTCCATCGGTAAATATCTTAGTACAACGTTGGATATACCATCGACACCTGCTGACTTTTTGTTTTTTATTGAGTTGAAGATGAGCTGAAGCTCAGCCTTCGTTACTAACAAGTGACTTGGTCCCGTTTGCTCGGCGATTATGGCATTTGCCAAGGAATCGTCATTGAACCGAATGAAACCGCGGTTCTCAGATCGCCATTGTGTTATATCATTTCGAAGGTAAAAGTGATTAAGTAGGGCTCTGTTTTCCAGGTCGTGGTTGGGGCGAATGCTAAAATTCACCATGTACATTTTGGCGCAGGGACATAGGGCCCAGGGACATAACGCCCAACTTTTTTTTTTGGGGCTTATGTCGCACTTCGGTGGGACATAAAACCGAAATCTTATTTAGGCCCTAAGTCCCACCCAAGTAAGAGCGAAGCCCCAAATAAAAATTTTGGGGCTAATGTCCCACTTAATAAGAATCACCAAATGACACAACTTGGAGCACTTCAATACCACAAGACTTTGTTTTGAGGAGTTAAAATCCTGAGAACCCGCGAAGCGGGCCACCCTCAGGTGCTTTTATTGAAAGTAGTTGTTGATATAGGTGCCTGCCTGGCGACTTTAAATACCCTAAGCGGAGCAACGGAGTTGCGTGAGCGAGTGTGACCCCTAAAAAGGGAGTTAAAATCCTGAGAACCCGCGAAGCCGGCAACCCACAGGTGCTTTTATTGAAAGAAGTTGTTGATATAGGCGCCTGCCTGGCGACTTTACAAACCCTAAGCGGAGCAACGGAGTTGCGTGAGCGGGTGTTTTTCCTAATTTTTGTATTATCACCGTATCAAAAAATTATTGTTCATTGTATTGAAATACAAAACTTTTTATTCTTTTTTGGCTCTGCAAAAATTTGGGGACAATGTCCCATTTTTAACAAACAAATTTGGGACTTAGGTCTTACTTGGGTGGGACTTAGGGCCCAAATTAAATTTCGGCTTTATGTCCCACTCGGGTGGGACATAAGCCCCAAAAAAAAAATTGGGCGTTATGTCCCTGGGCCTTATGTATGTCTCTGTGCCGTACATTTTCTGGAAAGTAGCTCCCACCGGCTCAACTTTCTCCTTCGGATCTTCAATTATATAAAAGTCATCGTCAAAGATGGCTTCTTCTGGATCTATTTGCGCTGTCCTGAGTACGTTTGTGTTCTCTTCAGTTCTTTGGAGTTTCAGACTCGGAAGGTCATTGTCGTTCTTCTTCCTGAATATCTTGTTGATTTTAGGGAACATACTAGGGTACTGGAATTAACTGACCGGATCTTGCGGTGCCAGTACTTGTTAATTGATAACCTGTAGTTCTCCTTAATCAACAGATTGACATTTTTTGTTGACGACTTCAGTGTCCTAACCTCCAAGTCGTGTGGGTCTGTAAGTCGTCTTAACAAGTTTTTGAGTCTTGTCAGTAAGCCACTCTTGTGCCTACGTAGTGCGTCAATAGTCGCGTTTCTGTAAACGTCCATTTGGTCCCGTTCATTGTACTTTGGTATTGTCCGTTCCATTGTTCGTTTTATTGTTTCGTCCATCTGTTGTAAATGGTGGTCAATTTCTGTATTTGTCAGGTTTCTGTTGTTTGGTGGGGCTATGTCACTCGAACAAAGTTCTCTCGCTAGGGCGTTTGTGAAACGAGGCCAGCGCATCTTACTGTAATTGTAAGAATGCGTTGCAACGTATTCCTCCAACTCCACGCGTTCGTTCGGAATTTGCATTACAACAGCCAGTCCGCAGTGATCACTGTCCTACCCGACTGTCTGTAAGCAGTTTCGAGGGTGATTACCCACTTTGTCTGTAATTGTCAGTCTTGTTTCGTATAGCAAAAGATCCATAAAGGAGCCGCTTCTTGGATACGATGGCTTTTCAGTAGCCAGCAGGTCGACGCCATATTCAACGCTGTAAAGATTCATCAAATTAAAAAGATGGTTACCTCTGGGATTACTATGTTGATTTCCCCAATCTTCATGTTTTGCGTTCAAATCACCGGCCAAGATGAAATAGTTTTCTCCGGAGCTCAGTTTAAGTTCCCTGAAAAGAATCTCGAGTTCTGAAGCAAAGTAATTAACCTGCGGAGCTCCAGCCGCATAAGCCGCAATCATATATGTACATCCGCTTCCCTTGAGTGAGAGAGATGCATACAACGCAAACTTCTAGCGTCTTGAGCTTTCGCAATTCATTGTTGTATATGACTTTATAATTAATTCTTACTTACTTAAGGTGGCGCTACAGTCCTGTGTGAACTGAGCCTCACCCAACAAACTTCTCCATCTAGCTCGGTCCCTAGCTAGATGTCTCCAGTTTCGCGCTCCAAGTTGGGTCAGGTCACTTTTCACTTGTGCGCGCCACCTGATCCGCGGCCTTCCTCTACTGCGCTGTCCTGTGGGTGTGGATTCGAAGACTTTCCGGGCCGGAGCATTGGTTTCCATGTGCTCTACGTGACCCAGCCATCTTAGTCGTTGAACTTTTACCCTTCTGGCTAAGTCTACGTCGCTGTACAGCCCGTACAGCTCGTCGTTCCATCTTCTCCTCCACTCCCCTTCGATGCATACGGGACCGTAGATCACACGAAGAACCTTTCTCTCGAAACGACCCAAGGTGCTTTCATCCGCTTTTGTCATAGTCCATGCTTCTGCACCGTATTGCAGGACGGGGATGATAAGGGTCTTATATAGCGAAACTTTGGTCCTTCGAGAGAGGATTTTACCACTCAATTGCTTTCTTAACCCAAAGAAACAGCGGTTGGCAAGAGTTATTCTTCGTTTGATCTCAGCGCTGGTGTTGTTTTCTGCGTTTACAGCGGAGCCTAGGTAGACGAAGTCCTTGACTACCTCAAAGTTACGTCTGTCGATGGTGACGTTTTGACCAAGACGTCGGTGTTGCAGGTCCTTTCTTGATGACAGCGTATACTTTGTTTTGCCCTCATTAACCGTTAAACCCATTTTTGCCGCCTCTGCCTCAATACTCACAAAAGCCCCATTGACATCATGCTGAGTTCTTCCGATTATGTCAATGTCATCAGCATATGCTAGTGATTGGACAGACTTTTGAAAGATAGTGCCTCTGGTGTTGACGTGTGAGCTCTGCACTATTCTTTCAAGTGCGATGTTAAAAAAATCACATGACAGCGCATCACCTTGTCTAAGACCTTTTTTGACATCGAAAGGTTCTGTTAAGTTGTTTCCAAACTTTATGGAGCAGCGTGAATTCTCCATGGTCATCCTGCACAAACAGACGAGTTTGGCAGGGATGCCAAAACTAGACATGGCTCTATACAGCTCGTCCCTGTAGATGCTGTCATATGCGGCCTTAAAATCGATGAAAAGATGGTGGGTGTCGATTTGATGTTCTTGGGTTTTTTCCAGGATCTGCCGTAATGTGAATATTTGATCGACTGTGGACTTTCCTGGTCTAAAACCACACTGATAAGGTCCTATCAGGTTGTTGACGATGGGCTTTAGACGTTCACATATTACGGCAGAGAAGATTTTGTAGGCGATGTTAAGTAGACTGATTCCTCTATAATTGGTGCAGTTTAAAGGGTCTCCTTTTTTCAGGATCGGGCAAACAATACTGAGGTTCCATTCATCGGGCATGCTTTCTTCCGACCATATCTTACAGATAAGTTGTCGCATGCTCCTAACCAAATTATCTCCAGCTGCTTTAAAGAGATCGGCATTCAAGTCATCCGCTCCAGCAGCTTTATTAGACTTGAGCTTAGATATGGCAATCTTTACTTCGTCTAAGTCGGGAGGACGGGATTGTTGGCTTTCGTCGTCTATGTTGAATGGATCATCCTGCCTGACAGCGGAATTCGGTTCGTCGTCGCCGCTATACAGTCTGCAGAAGTGGTCCTTCAATATCCTCAGCATTGACTGCGGTTAAACTAGGATGTTTCCACTTTCGTCTTTACAGCCTTCGGTTCAAGGTTTATGTACCTGTGAATTTCGTTTCACCTGTTCATAAAACTTTCGAACTTCATTCCTGCTTTTAAACCTCTGAACATCTTCGACCGCACGCTTCTCATGTCCTCTTTTTTTCTCCTGAGAAGTCGGTGTTCCTCTCGCCTCTTCTGCTCATAGAGCTCATGAGCAGCTCTCGTCCTTTTATGCAGCGCCGCTTTGCGTGCCTGTTGTTTGGCTGCATTTGCCTGCCGACATTACTCATCAAACCAGGGGTTCCTTGTTGGTGGCTTCTTGAAACCCAGCACGTCAGAGGCGGCTTCTCTGATGGCATCTTGGCAATGTTGCCAGTGGTTTTCGATACATTGTATTGGCGGCAGAGAACTTCGAGAGAGGTTACTTGTAACTCGGTCGGAAAAGAATTTGGCGATCTTCTGCGATTGTAGCCGTTCGACGTTGTACCTTTTCCCAGCATCTCCCTGTTTTGCCTTGGGTCTAGAAGCCCGAAGTGCTACCTTGGCTACAACGAGGTAGTGGTCCGAGTCGATTTTAGCTCCTCGGAAAGTTCGGACATCCATGATGCTGGAAGCGTGGACGCGTTTCTGGCGTCGATCGCAATACGGTCAATCTGGTTGACGGTAGATTGATCTGGAGAACTCCAAGTTCCTTTGTGGATGTTGAGGTGTGAAAAACGCGTACTGGCTACCATGACTTTTTGCCCCGCAACAAAATCTATGGGCCTGAATCCGTTGTCGGAAGTATTGTCGTGCAGGCTGTTTTTCCCGATTATTCCACCAAATATGTCTTCCCTTCCTAGCTTGGCATTAAAATCGCCCAAGACAATTTTAATATTGTAGCTAGGACACTGCTCATATGTCTAAGAGCTCGAAGAACATATCTTTGGTGTTGTCATCCTTCTCTTCTGTGGGGGTGTGCGCGCATATCAGGCTAATGTTGCCGAATTTAGCCTTGATGCGGATGGTCATGAGGCGCTCGTTGATGCACCTATAGCTCAAGACTTCTTGCCTAAGTCTGGCTCCAATGACAAAGCCGCATCCAAATAAGCGTTGTTGGTTTTCTCGGTAGCAGTCACCATAGTAAATATCGCAGTTTTTCATCCTCTTTTTGCCCGGCCCATCCCATCGTATTTCCTGGATGGCGGTGATGTCTGCTTTATAGCAGTCTAGGGCCTCCGCTAATTCTTCGGCTGCACGTGGTCTGTTAAGGGACCTAACATTCCACGTGCATATCCGAAGTTCGTTGTCCTTAATTCGTTTGCGTAGGTTGTCAACAGTAAATCCGTCCGTATCCGAGGCTTGTTGGTGCTTCGCAACTTTATAATTAATGCCTTTTCGTATAAAGAGAGCGACACCGCCCCCTTGAGTGGAGTCGGGCCGGTCTCTTCTTACGATATTGTAATTTTTATGAGTCAATTTGTGTTTGTGGTCTTAACTGCGCCAGGCCAGGCAACAAAGAGTAGAGATGATCTACCCTTTTGCCTTGCTCCTTTATCTGACTTTGCAGCCCTGTAAGTTGACCTTAAATGCTCAACAAGAAGGCTACAATGTCAGGCTGCACCTCTGGTACCTTAGGCACGGGGGCCTTTGGGACAACCGTTGGTGAAGCCCTTCTCGTGTTCCCATTCCCTGACACCATTTGGGCGTATAAGAGAATGTGGGATCCACGAATTTTTGTGTTGGATCCTGTCGAACTGTTCGACTTCCTTCGCCTTTTTGACTGGCCTGTTTTTGTTTCATTTGATGGACCTTAGGGCAACCCCTATAGTTAGCCGGGTGCCCTTGGTTTCCACAAAGGAGCTGGGTCAAATCCTCAACCCGCTCATTCCCCAGCTTGCATTCTCCCTCGTTGTGGGTTTCGGAGCACCTGACGCAGCGCAACTGCATATTGCAGTTGGCTTTGGCATGGCCGAACCTCTGGCACTTCGTGCATTGTAGAATGTCGTCGTGCCTTTTTAATGTGTCCCAGTGTACAGTTTGATAGTCGAGGGATTTGATTTTCTTCACACTATCAAAACTGCTTTGGGCGATAATGTTACGAGGAACATTGGCAGCCTATAACCCCCTCACCTGAACTTCACAGTAGGGAAAGACCCCGATAAAATGGAGATCATCAGTGGCTTTTCCACGGAGCTCAGCTAAGAGCGCCTCCGGTTCCGTGCAGGAACTTATGCCCTTCAGAAGTACCGTCTGAAATTTTTCGCTTTTAGGCGTGTAGCTGAAGAACTCAGCTGTGGCCTCTTTTAGTAACCCTTTTACTAACTTGTAATCGGCCAGTGAGAAACACTGGACCGAATAATTCTTTTCTTTTTCGTTTAAAATTTTTATGAGAAATTTGCCCTTAGTGGCCGACTTACATACCTGTTTTATGTCGTCCAGGTCAACTCTGTGTGTCCTAATTGGTGACACCTTCTCCTTCTTGGGCTGTGGTTGTTTCTGGTGTTGCTGCTGTTGCTGCTGCTTCTGCTGCTGCTGCTGCTGCTGCTTCTGCTGCTGCTGCTGCTGTTTCTGTTGCTCCTGCTGCCTTGGTTGTAGCTGTTGTTGTTGCTGCTGTTTTGCCTTAGCCGAAGTCGATGGGCCCTCAGCAATTGGGCCTGTCGCTGCTGCCGGCGTCTTTTTATTTTGCTCCGCTCCTGTGTACTTGAAAGCGGGCTTGGGTTGTGGTTGTTTTTGCTGCTGTGGTTGTTGTTTCTGTTGTTTTTGCTGCTGTTGTTTTTGCAGCTGTTGTTTTTGGGCTGCCTCTTGCTTTCGGCGCGCCTCTTGTTTCAGCTTAAGCTGACTGAGGAGGGGCTCCATTTCCTCCTTGAGCTTTCTGAGGTTTCCCTCGTATTGCCTGATGGCTGCCTGTTTGGCTTGCAGGGCCTGCACCAGTTCTGTTTCTTGGAGGTCCACCTCTACCTCCAAAGCCTTCCTTGTCGGCGGGACTGGCTCTGGCTCCGATAGGATTAAATCCATATTCGGAGGCCTGAAGAGCCCCTCTCCACCTTCGGACATATATTCAGTTTTCTCAGACTCGACGTAGTCTGAGAATTCACTGTCTGTGGTGATTCCTTCCCTCTTCTCCGAATTGGTTCTTTCAACCTTATTTGGGTTTTGCTTTTTTAATTTTCTTTTTGGTCTGGGCGTTGACTGGTCAGATGCCTGACCTGATATTGTTGCTGTTATTTCCGGTACCGCTGCTGGCGCCACCGTAACATCACCTAATGTGTTGGCAGAGGTATCTTTCGATACCCCTGCTTTTCTCTCCTTCTCCATCAGCATTTCCTCCCAATCAATAAAGTCCACAATGTCTCGATTGTGAAAAAAGCTAGAATATTTTTCGTGCACTCCGCACGGGATTCGAACTTACGACCTCTGGATCCGTCCTCGGACGCCACTTTTTTTTCAAATTCATTTTTATTACTTCAATCTTAAACCTATCTTAAAGCTAGACAAAAAACTAGCCTAATTAACCATAACTTACAACAAACTTACTGGTCCCATACGGACACTCTAAGTTAAACAAAAATACTTAATGCTAATGCCTTTCGTCCCTAAGATCTATTTAACTTCAATTCCATTTTATTTATTTTTTTTGTATTCATTAGAAAATTTCAAAAAAAACTAATATCAAAATCCTTTTTTATTTTTACTTAAAAACTACTTTAAATAAGGTCCTTAATATAAAACTTAAAGCTAACTAAAACTACCTATTCTACCTATAAACTACTTATAACTAGAACAACCACAGCAGCAAATCTAACTATCTAACGTTTTTTGTTTTTCATATTTTGTTGTCTTTTTTTTTATTTTTTTTTTTATATTCCATGTTTTTTTTTTATTTTTTTTTATTTCTTTTGTATTTTTCTTTTTTTCTATTTTTTGTATTTTTTTTTGTATTTTTTTTTTTTTTTGTGCCACCATGCCTATTCTATTTAAAACTAAACCCTAAAACTATAAAACAAGTATGTAAGCCGGCCAAGGCTTTAAACCCCATCCCGACTACCCACCCATTTTGCCGCCTCTGCCTCAATACTCACAAAAGCCCCATTGACATCATGCTGAGTTCTTCCGATTATGTCAATGTCATCAGCATATGCTAGTGATTGGACAGACTTTTGAAAGATAGTGCCTCTGGTGTTGACGTGTGAGCTCTGCACTATTCTTTCAAGTGCGATGTTAAAAAAATCACATGACAGCGCATCACCTTGTCTAAGACCTTTTTTGACATCGAAAGGTTCTGTTAAGTTGTTTCCAAACTTTATGGAGCAGCGTGAATTCTCCATGGTCATCCTGCACAAACAGACGAGTTTGGCAGGGATGCCAAAACTAGACATGGCTCTATACAGCTCGTCCCTGTAGATGCTGTCATATGCGGCCTTAAAATCGATGAAAAGATGGTGGGTGTCGATTTGATGTTCTTGGGTTTTTTCCAGGATCTGCCGTAATGTGAATATTTGATCGACTGTGGACTTTCCTGGTCTAAAACCACACTGATAAGGTCCTATCAGGTTGTTGACGATGGGCTTTAGACGTTCACATATTACGGCAGAGAAGATTTTGTAGGCGATGTTAAGTAGACTGATTCCTCTATAATTGGTGCAGTTTAAAGGGTCTCCTTTTTTCAGGATCGGGCAAACAATACTGAGGTTCCATTCATCGGGCATGCTTTCTTCCGACCATATCTTACAGATAAGTTGTCGCATGCTCCTAACCAAATTATCTCCAGCTGCTTTAAAGAGATCGGCATTCAAGTCATCCGCTCCAGCAGCTTTATTAGACTTGAGCTTAGATATGGCAATCTTTACTTCGTCTAAGTCGGGAGGACGGGATTGTTGGCTTTCGTCGTCTATGTTGAATGGATCATCCTGCCTGACAGCGGAATTCGGTTCGTCGTCGCCGCTATACAGTCTGCAGAAGTGGTCCTTCAATATCCTCAGCATTGACTGCGGTTAAACTAGGATGTTTCCACTTTCGTCTTTACAGCCTTCGGTTCAAGGTTTATGTACCTGTGAATTTCGTTTCACCTGTTCATAAAACTTTCGAACTTCATTCCTGCTTTTAAACCTCTGAACATCTTCGACCGCACGCTTCTCATGTCCTCTTTTTTTCTCCTGAGAAGTCGGTGTTCCTCTCGCCTCTTCTGCTCATAGAGCTCATGAGCAGCTCTCGTCCTTTTATGCAGCGCCGCTTTGCGTGCCTGTTGTTTGGCTGCATTTGCCTGCCGACATTACTCATCAAACCAGGGGTTCCTTGTTGGTGGCTTCTTGAAACCCAGCACGTCAGAGGCGGCTTCTCTGATGGCATCTTGGCAATGTTGCCAGTGGTTTTCGATACATTGTATTGGCGGCAGAGAACTTCGAGAGAGGTTACTTGTAACTCGGTCGGAAAAGAATTTGGCGATCTTCTGCGATTGTAGCCGTTCGACGTTGTACCTTTTCCCAGCATCTCCCTGTTTTGCCTTGGGTCTAGAAGCCCGAAGTGCTACCTTGGCTACAACGAGGTAGTGGTCCGAGTCGATTTTAGCTCCTCGGAAAGTTCGGACATCCATGATGCTGGAAGCGTGGACGCGTTTCTGGCGTCGATCGCAATACGGTCAATCTGGTTGACGGTAGATTGATCTGGAGAACTCCAAGTTCCTTTGTGGATGTTGAGGTGTGAAAAACGCGTACTGGCTACCATGACTTTTTGCCCCGCAACAAAATCTATGGGCCTGAATCCGTTGTCGGAAGTATTGTCGTGCAGGCTGTTTTTCCCGATTATTCCACCAAATATGTCTTCCCTTCCTAGCTTGGCATTAAAATCGCCCAAGACAATTTTAATATTGTAGCTAGGACACTGCTCATATGTCTAAGAGCTCGAAGAACATATCTTTGGTGTTGTCATCCTTCTCTTCTGTGGGGGTGTGCGCGCATATCAGGCTAATGTTGCCGAATTTAGCCTTGATGCGGATGGTCATGAGGCGCTCGTTGATGCACCTATAGCTCAAGACTTCTTGCCTAAGTCTGGCTCCAATGACAAAGCCGCATCCAAATAAGCGTTGTTGGTTTTCTCGGTAGCAGTCACCATAGTAAATATCGCAGTTTTTCATCCTCTTTTTGCCCGGCCCATCCCATCGTATTTCCTGGATGGCGGTGATGTCTGCTTTATAGCAGTCTAGGGCCTCCGCTAATTCTTCGGCTGCACGTGGTCTGTTAAGGGACCTAACATTCCACGTGCATATCCGAAGTTCGTTGTCCTTAATTCGTTTGCGTAGGTTGTCAACAGTAAATCCGTCCGTATCCGAGGCTTGTTGGTGCTTCGCAACTTTATAATTAATGCCTTTTCGTATAAAGAGAGCGACACCGCCCCCTTGAGTGGAGTCGGGCCGGTCTCTTCTTACGATATTGTAATTTTTATGAGTCAATTTGTGTTTGTGGTCTTAACTGCGCCAGGCCAGGCAACAAAGAGTAGAGATGATCTACCCTTTTGCCTTGCTCCTTTATCTGACTTTGCAGCCCTGTAAGTTGACCTTAAATGCTCAACAAGAAGGCTACAATGTCAGGCTGCACCTCTGGTACCTTAGGCACGGGGGCCTTTGGGACAACCGTTGGTGAAGCCCTTCTCGTGTTCCCATTCCCTGACACCATTTGGGCGTATAAGAGAATGTGGGATCCACGAATTTTTGTGTTGGATCCTGTCGAACTGTTCGACTTCCTTCGCCTTTTTGACTGGCCTGTTTTTGTTTCATTTGATGGACCTTAGGGCAACCCCTATAGTTAGCCGGGTGCCCTTGGTTTCCACAAAGGAGCTGGGTCAAATCCTCAACCCGCTCATTCCCCAGCTTGCATTCTCCCTCGTTGTGGGTTTCGGAGCACCTGACGCAGCGCAACTGCATATTGCAGTTGGCTTTGGCATGGCCGAACCTCTGGCACTTCGTGCATTGTAGAATGTCGTCGTGCCTTTTTAATGTGTCCCAGTGTACAGTTTGATAGTCGAGGGATTTGATTTTCTTCACACTATCAAAACTGCTTTGGGCGATAATGTTACGAGGAACATTGGCAGCCTATAACCCCCTCACCTGAACTTCACAGTAGGGAAAGACCCCGATAAAATGGAGATCATCAGTGGCTTTTCCACGGAGCTCAGCTAAGAGCGCCTCCGGTTCCGTGCAGGAACTTATGCCCTTCAGAAGTACCGTCTGAAATTTTTCGCTTTTAGGCGTGTAGCTGAAGAACTCAGCTGTGGCCTCTTTTAGTAACCCTTTTACTAACTTGTAATCGGCCAGTGAGAAACACTGGACCGAATAATTCTTTTCTTTTTCGTTTAAAATTTTTATGAGAAATTTGCCCTTAGTGGCCGACTTACATACCTGTTTTATGTCGTCCAGGTCAACTCTGTGTGTCCTAATTGGTGACACCTTCTCCTTCTTGGGCTGTGGTTGTTTCTGGTGTTGCTGCTGTTGCTGCTGCTTCTGCTGCTGCTGCTGCTGCTGCTTCTGCTGCTGCTGCTGCTGTTTCTGTTGCTCCTGCTGCCTTGGTTGTAGCTGTTGTTGTTGCTGCTGTTTTGCCTTAGCCGAAGTCGATGGGCCCTCAGCAATTGGGCCTGTCGCTGCTGCCGGCGTCTTTTTATTTTGCTCCGCTCCTGTGTACTTGAAAGCGGGCTTGGGTTGTGGTTGTTTTTGCTGCTGTGGTTGTTGTTTCTGTTGTTTTTGCTGCTGTTGTTTTTGCAGCTGTTGTTTTTGGGCTGCCTCTTGCTTTCGGCGCGCCTCTTGTTTCAGCTTAAGCTGACTGAGGAGGGGCTCCATTTCCTCCTTGAGCTTTCTGAGGTTTCCCTCGTATTGCCTGATGGCTGCCTGTTTGGCTTGCAGGGCCTGCACCAGTTCTGTTTCTTGGAGGTCCACCTCTACCTCCAAAGCCTTCCTTGTCGGCGGGACTGGCTCTGGCTCCGATAGGATTAAATCCATATTCGGAGGCCTGAAGAGCCCCTCTCCACCTTCGGACATATATTCAGTTTTCTCAGACTCGACGTAGTCTGAGAATTCACTGTCTGTGGTGATTCCTTCCCTCTTCTCCGAATTGGTTCTTTCAACCTTATTTGGGTTTTGCTTTTTTAATTTTCTTTTTGGTCTGGGCGTTGACTGGTCAGATGCCTGACCTGATATTGTTGCTGTTATTTCCGGTACCGCTGCTGGCGCCACCGTAACATCACCTAATGTGTTGGCAGAGGTATCTTTCGATACCCCTGCTTTTCTCTCCTTCTCCATCAGCATTTCCTCCCAATCAATAAAGTCCACAATGTCTCGATTGTGAAAAAAGCTAGAATATTTTTCGTGCACTCCGCACGGGATTCGAACTTACGACCTCTGGATCCGTCCTCGGACGCCACTTTTTTTTCAAATTCATTTTTATTACTTCAATCTTAAACCTATCTTAAAGCTAGACAAAAAACTAGCCTAATTAACCATAACTTACAACAAACTTACTGGTCCCATACGGACACTCTAAGTTAAACAAAAATACTTAATGCTAATGCCTTTCGTCCCTAAGATCTATTTAACTTCAATTCCATTTTATTTATTTTTTTTGTATTCATTAGAAAATTTCAAAAAAAACTAATATCAAAATCCTTTTTTATTTTTACTTAAAAACTACTTTAAATAAGGTCCTTAATATAAAACTTAAAGCTAACTAAAACTACCTATTCTACCTATAAACTACTTATAACTAGAACAACCACAGCAGCAAATCTAACTATCTAACGTTTTTTGTTTTTCATATTTTGTTGTCTTTTTTTTTATTTTTTTTTTTATATTCCATGTTTTTTTTTTATTTTTTTTTATTTCTTTTGTATTTTTCTTTTTTTCTATTTTTTGTATTTTTTTTTGTATTTTTTTTTTTTTTTGTGCCACCATGCCTATTCTATTTAAAACTAAACCCTAAAACTATAAAACAAGTATGTAAGCCGGCCAAGGCTTTAAACCCCATCCCGACTACCCACTATCAAGTGCCGATTGAAGCAACCAAAACTGGTTCTCCTGCTTCACCCTATCAGTTCGGTCCCGTTCGGACACAGCCCTACTGAACCGAAGGAGCTCTGCTCCGCCTTGTGCCATGACGTCCCGATTGTACAGGAGTCGCCTATCCACGGTTCGTCGTCTGACGTGGTAGATTAGCGGAACTGCCAATCTATCCTGTATCAGACCGGATCTGTCTATAAAGAGGAATGCCTCTGGTGGAATGAAGCCGCTCAAGCGTGCACTCTCAAAATACTCGTCGTTCGGATAGAACGCCCCGAAAACTAAATTGTTGGTCGAAGACATAGCTCTTGCAATGTGACCTCGAACGAGTTTTATCACGAAATTGTCAATTCTGTTGATTCGAGCCCCGTTGTATAGGACCTGGTTGGAATAGTAATGCACGTAAGAAGATTCGGCTGTTCGATATAAGCCGGTACAGCGTCGTAAACACTGCCGCTCGAACACCCGAAACCTCTCCATCTGGGAAGGGGCAACGTTGAACCACTCAGGACAACCATAAACGATCATCGGCCGTATGAGGGCCATGTAGAAAATTACCTTCACTCTGGGGTCAAGCCGACTGCTGTGAAACAGCCGTTTCGTCAGAGCGAAGGCTCCTCTGGCCCTGGTCAGAGCAGCATTTATATGTCTGTCGAAATATAAATACTTCTTCGGACGCCACCTCCACTGGGCTACCGATTACTTGTTAGTAGTAGTGGCAAACCACCGTCTTAATTGGAAAACCCTACAAATGCACTTTACTTTACTTTTTAATTTAAAATTAACTGGCAATCACTTTTTAACACTTCTTCACTCGCTGGAAGTCAAATAACGACTGAGTCCATCGCACTAACCATCATGCCACAGGCACGGTTGCCAGTTTGGTCTTTTACGACCAAATTTGGTCATTATTTTCTCACTTGGTCGCATGGTCACTTTTTATTCCATTTGGTCCCTTTTTTAAGAAATCGAAAAAAAAATAACTCGATTCTATTCCTTTTATAATCTCAAAATAAAATACATACCTAAAGAATTTTGGGAAAAATTCAATTATCATAAAAACGCTTAAAATGAATATTGTTTTCAAAATTTAAGTTAGTTCGTTTATAACTTGATGTTACCTTCTCACAGCTCAGCTGCTGCTCAGAGGAATTTTTTTGAATTAACTTTGATAAAAACGAAAGGCAGACTTAATTTGGGTACCATTAATAATGTAATGCTGGCCAAAGAGCGTCAATATGACAAAAATAACCATAGCGTTTGGTCTGCAAAAACATTTGTTTGAATTAATTTTATATGAATTTTATTTAGCGATAGTATTCGATCTCCTGACTTATTCGATCTCCTGACATAATGTTAACATATTGTGATCTTAAAAGAAATGAGGTTGGGGTGCGTCCCACACTGATAACTTCACATCCCGTCTGCCGATTTGTCTTGCTTAAAAGGTTTGTAGGCTTTCGTGATTTGCTAGTTGTTAGTTGAATTATTCTAAAAAAAATTAAAGACTACCAACAATATTTTGAGTATGATGAAATAGTTTGATTTCAATATCTGTTCTTGTTAACGAGATTTTTAGTCGAAACTCAATTCTTACCAAATTTTCGTAGCATTTGCGTACTATTTTTTGTAGGTTTTAATTTTTTATGAAAAAAACTAACTGTTGGATTTTTATGCACAATTTACGGAATGTCGGAAACAGTATTTTCTGTTAGATAAAATTAGCTTAAAGCCAATATTTTGTTAATTTTTGAAGAGATACTTGAGTCGAAAGTAAATGTTTACTAAGTTTTACTTTTGTTTTTTTAAGGTTTTTATTTTTTGTAAAAAAAATGTCAATTCGATTTTCTCAAAATTTTACCAGATGTCAAAAACGTTATTCTTCCCGAACGTACGTACACACGCACGCACAGACACCTCTCTAAAAATCTTGTATTTAGACTCTATAGGAACCTTGAAACGTCGAGAAATAACTTTCTATGGGAAGTTAAAAGCCATTGCGGACACAAATTATTTTGGTCCTTTTTTGGTACGATTGGTCATTTTTATTTTCAGCTTTGGTCATGCAATTTTTTTTCAAGTGGCAACCGTGGCCACAGGTACTACTGAGGTGATGGTTGGTCTTATTAATAATATACTTAGGAAAAGCGTCCAATGAGAGAGTCCATCAAAGGCGTGGGTTTAGTTTCAGCGGACTGCAAGCCACAATTGTTAGAAAGCATTGTTTGGCATAGTCACTTGGGTGAGGAGAGCTGCTCCACTCCTTTAATTCCAAAGGGAATATCAACTTGTTGTTGTAGTAACAAAATCGTTGTGCATAGTGGTTACGCTCACGACGCAGCGTTGCCACAATGTTACAAGTGTATCAAAAGTGTTACACTTTTCTTAATTGTTTTGTATTTGTTACTTTGTTACTTTTTTTTTCTTTTTGTTACACTTTTTTCTCCAAACTTTTTTTTTCTTTAAAAATTTACTTTATGATTTTTTTAATCAGTGTGAAGTGCGCTTAAACAACACTTCCACCTTTTTGTACACCTACGTCCTAAATTGGTTGAAATCACCTTCATTCGACTCGATCGAACTCGTTCAGTTACAGTTAAGTCGAAATCTTGCTATCTTTCAATTCAAATTCAAACTCGATCTCACTCACTTAAGAAAGTAGTAGATAGAATTTTAAGTCAGTGAACAGCGCTTCAACTGTTTTTTGTTTCTTCAGCTGCAGAGGATGGATTAAACACGTCAAAAGAAATAGCTGAACAAATAGGAAATCCAAATTATAAAATGTATTTATTTTTTCTTTCCCATATACTTGACATTGTTACAACTATGAATGTAGAGTTTCAAGCTGAAGGTTTTCGGCTCCATAAAATGTATCACACCTTTGAAGACAATTTTATATTGATTCTTTCCTTTTTTATCACAGAACACATATCTGAAATAGATGTTTCTGAAGATTCTAACTATTTACCATTAAATGAAATTTACATAAAAAATAGTAAATGAAAATGTTTCCATCTTACCTTTACTGACTAATTTCCCAAATTTGAATAACTTTGAAAAAAAAGAAAAAATTTGTACTGAATTCAGAAAGCTACAAATACAAAAAAAACTTAAAATATACAGAAGATGTTGAGAAATTTTGGGGACATGTTGGCTCTTTGTAAAATGCTCAAAAAGAAAATCTTTTTGAAAATATAACAGAATTTGTTTATAAAATATTAAATTTACCACACAGTTCTGCGGCAGCAGAACGTATTTTTTCAGAGCTAAATTTGATAAAAAATGAATTAACCAATAGGTATCACTTGAATACCATTGAATCAATAATGTTTGCAAAACAAATAAAAGATCAATTCTCTTAATTTGCCTAAACATGTTTTATGTAAAACTTAAAATGTGTCTTACTTATAATAATTTATTAACTTATTATTAACTTCCCATAGGAAGTTATTGTAATGGGTCCGATTTGACAAATTGAAAATTTTGACATTTCTCGACGTTTCAAGGTCCCTAGAGTCGAAATAAAAGATTTTTAGAAAGATGTCTGTGCGTGCGTGTGTACGTACGTCCGTACGTTCGCGACGTTTTTTTCGTCGTCCATAGCTCAAGAACCAGAAGAGATATCGACTTCAAATAAATTTTGTTATACAGATAATAAGGCAGAAAGATGCAGAAAGGGCTCTCAAGAAAATTGCGTGGGTGGTTTTTTTACCATAGCAGTTTAAAAAAAAGGTGAACATTCTCGTTAAACCTAAATATCTCATGAACCAATGACGCTAGAGACTTGAATTAAATTTTATATTATATATTGTAACGTGATACAAAACAATTATATTTTTGGAAAAAAATCCAATTAACGGTTTTTTTTATAAATCAAAAAAACTGAAAAAAAAAATTTGTCACCTCGAAAATTTTACGACTAAAATATGATTTCATCTCCAAAACAATTTTGTGCAACGAAGAATAATGTTTTTGACATCTGATAAAATTTTGAGAAAAATCGAATTGACAGTTTTTTTTACAAAAAATAATAACCTAAAAAAAATAAAAAAAAAAAGGTGGTAAAAATTGAGTTTTGACTCAAATATCTTTTTAAGACTTTGAGATATTGGCTTTAAACTACTTTTATCTTTCAAAAAATATTGTTTTCAACATTCAGTAAAATTTTGAAAAAAATAGAATTTACAGTTTTTTTACAAAAAATTAAAAACCGAAAAAAAAAATTTAACAAAAGTTGGTAAACATTGATTTTCGACTTAAATATCTTTTCAAAACTTTGAGATTATGGCTTCTAACTAATTTTAACTTATAAGAAATATTGTTTTCAATATTAGGAAAAATTTTGAGAAAAATCGAATTGACAGTTTTTTTACAAAAAATAAAAACCTAAACAAAAAAATTAATAAAAGTTGGTAAAAATTGATTTTCGGCTCAAATAGCTTTTCAAAAATTAAAAATATTGGCTTCAAACTTATTTTATTTCACAGAAAATATTGTTTTTTATATTCAGTAATTTTTTTATAAAAATCCAACAGTCCGTTTTTTTTTCATAAAAAAAATAAAATCTACAAAAAATAGAACGCAAATTTGGCAAGAATTGATACATTTAGACAAACTTTTAAGCAAGACAAATCGATAGACGGGATGGGAAGTTATCAGTGTGGGTCGCATCCCAGCCTCTTTTTTAATGTATAGTTTTGTACTGAATTTAAGAACTGTGATGAAGAAAACTTATGTTCCTATTAAAAATAAAAAAATTGAGTTCAAGAGCATTCTTTGATTTAAATCATTTTTTCAATTTGTTACATTTTTTCGCTTTTGTTACTTTTTTTTAAAAAATGTGTTACACTTTAGTGAAGCCCAGCGGCAACGCTGCTCACGAGAAGGGAGAGAGGTTTTTTGATCAGTTGGATAATGTTTTCTGTTTTATGTTTATTAAAGTTTGGCTATAGTGTTATGGTTGTAACAAAGGCCAGATCAAGAATTTTACTTTTGATTAGCTTATTTAGACTACAGGGTGACATTTGAATGGTTGGGTCTGTCTTATTTAAGTCCAAGTGTTGGTCCTATTCTTTCCAGTTCATCTGCATTTTCATTTTTTGTAGCATCAGGGAAAAACACCATCTATTCTTTCGACCACATTGGTAATGTGTTTACGAGGCAGGGTTCCACCTGTGGATCCCTATTAGCATTATAGAGGTTAGAGGTGCAACCCTGAAAGTGAGCGTTTACTAGAAGTTCTAGTGTATCACTTCACGATTCTGTCCAATGTTTATTGGGTTCTTTAAGGGATCCCTGAACAATTTGTCCCTTAGTCTTGCTGATTTCTTTATACTATCGACTTGACTGCAGAATTTTATTCACGAGCTGCCTTCACCTCTTTGTGTTTTCCCCTTCGACTTCTTATCACTAGATTTTATAAAGTAAAGAGTGGTTTCTATTTACCTAAAGTCCACAAGGTTTTAGTGGACATCCAAAGCTAAACTGAGAAGTTCAGTGAAGCTATCATATACCCCATCCAAAAACTGGGGTTCTAGAATCACATTAGTCGGTTCAATCCCTGCCTGTGCCACCTAAGGTTTTTTCATTGGTACTGCCTCTTACTATAGAAATGAACAAATCCTCCTTTCTTTCTCCAATAAGTCGTTCGGATTCCGTATATAAAATGTAGGTCCTCTCCTTCCCTGACATTACTCGAAAACAGGAATGGTTAAGACTTAAGAGTTGTAAGTAACTAGAACCTGGTAGTTTCCGAGTTGTTACATCGAGTACTTCTTTTTGTTTTTTCATTAATAAAAATGGGTTTGTTGTCACTGTTGAGTGTCGAGTTCCCAACACAGTCACCAGGCAAAGACTTGCTCCAACCTCACCAAGTGGTAAAGCGACTTGAGTGAAGCTTTTAATGATATTTTGACCATAAATGAGTCAACAAAATTTAAGAAATCATTAATATACTTTCTGTTAAAATTTGAGCACAAACTAACGTGCACAAAAATATTGTGATTTGTGCAATAGCTTCGCAAGGTTCAAATTCAAATAAAAAATATCTTGAAGTGAAACTCCTTAAGCTTCAAAGTTTTTAACATACAATTTTAGATGTAAAACAGTTCTGACGTATCAACGAAAATCACTTTATAATTATTATTTCACGAAAAAATATCAATATGTATTTCTGCAAATGATATACAGTATGAGATAATTACTCCTTTCATACTGGATGGGCGCAAGGTATTCATATTAATAAGTTTATCTAACTAACACCTCCGTCTATTTAGGGAGGAGCTGGAATAAAAAAGAACATTTAAAATGATAACAAAAAAAAAACATTAAACATATGTAAATGGAATCAACCGGATTAATGCTCCTCTCCTAAGTGTCTAACCCATATGAGAATCTTTTTTTGACAGTCATAATTCTGAGGACTTAAGCCATTTCTTTGTATCGTTATATTTTTATCATATTATTTATTTTATCTATTAAAACGAGGAATTCAAGGTAATTCATTTATCCTGGGGTGGAATCGGCTAAGGTGGTTGTTGATTGTTGACAGTCAATTGGATCTGTGTAAGGTGATAATAGACCCCCCCTCCCATAGTAAAAAATGCTTGTATTAAGCCCCTCTACCAAAAACCGTTATTATATCTTGGCGCCAAAGTTATCGTACTCGTGCCAGTAAAGTCTTGCTCGGAAAATATCTGTTGAAAATTGAACCCCACAAAGTCTAAATAAGTTATTGGTATAGACATTAACTCGAATAAAATTATTTTATTGCATATACATACATACATAATGTACTGTACATTGGTCACAGAAATATATTTTGATATGTAAATAGAATCAAAAACTTATGGATCCTGTTCAATTCCACATCAAACTTTGATTACCACATCCAAAGTATAATTGGGAAAATGTACAGAGTACAGTAGCCTTCCGAGTTCGTCTTGTTCGTTTTCAATGTCTCTGTCTCTCGGCCACAAATTTCCCGTTCAATGTCCTGTTTTTAGACATGATTTTTTTTTTGAAGGTAGTTACTAGGCTGGAAAGTGTTTTAAGGTACTTTTTCAACGCTGTTAAATATCTCATTCCCAGCTGCTTTTGGATCTATCATCGTTGTCTATCAATAGGGACTGCTTCTATTGCAAGAGAAACCTCAATCAATAAAAGTAGGTAAATATTGTTGTCTTTCGCCTCTATCTAATGTGAGGAACGCTTTTCAGTAACATTAGCTCTGGCCAATTAAGGAGTTGATTACTTTTAGTTAATTTTTAGATGGAAAATTCATTTTTTAATGAGTTATGCATAGAACAATACTTTTTATGGAAAACGCTTCTTACTTACTTACTTACTTAAGGTGGCGCTACAGTCCTGTGTGAACTAGGGCCTCACCCAATAAACTTCTCCATCTAGCTCGGTCCCTAGCTAGATGTCTCCAGTTTCGCGCTCCGAGTTGGGTGAGGTCACCTTCCACTTGTGCGCGCCACCTGATTCGCGGTCTTCCTCTACTGCGCTGTCCTGCGGGTGTGGATTCGAAGACTTTCCGGGCCGGAGCATTGGTTTCCATGCGCTCTACGTGACCTAGCCATCTTAGTCGTTGGACTTTTACCCTTCTTGCTAAGTCTACGTCGCTGTACAGCCTGTACAGCTCGTCGTTCCATCTTCTCCTCCACTCCCCTTCGATGCATACGGGACCGTAGATCACACGAAGAATCTTTCTCTCGAAACGACCCAAGGTGCTTTCATCCGCTTTTGTCAAAGTCCATGCTTCTGCACCGTATAGCAGGACGGGGATGATAAGGGTCTTATATAGCGACACTTTGGTCCTTCGAGAGAGAATTTTTCCACTCAATTGCTTTCTTAACCCAAAGAAACAGAGGTTAGCAAGAGTTATTCTTCGTTTGATCTCAGCGCTGGTGTTGTTTTCTGCGTTTACAGCGGAGCCTAGGTAGACGAAGTCCTTGACTACCTCAAAGTTACGTCTGTCGATGGTGACGTTTTGACCAAGACGTCGGTGTTGCAGGTCCTTTCTTGATGACAGCATGTACTTTGTTTTGCCCTCATTAACCGTTAAACCCATTTTTGCCGCCTCTGCCTCGATACTCACAAAAGCCCCATTGACATCACGCTGAGTTCTTCCGATTATGTCAATGTCATCAGCATATGCTAGTAATTGGACAGACTTTGGAAAACGCTTCTACTTTGGAAAAAAAAACGCATCTCTTAAGTTATAGCAGTCCAATGCGATTTTTTCTTCAAGATGGAGATAGGAAAACTTGGACTTTTTTGGACTTCTTTTAATGCTCTTTCCCAGAATATTTTAGACTGTATTATTTTTCGAAGAGGTGATCACAAATGGTAACAGAGATCTTTTGATTTAACAACTTTAAACTTCTATTCTTTGAGAAAGATATAGATTGTATGACAATGCTCCACAATCAAGATATTAAAATATCATAATATGAGAACCGTAACCGTAGGGGCCATTTGGCTAACATCCATTTTCTTCAAAAAAAATAATAAAAATACGTTGAAAATACTAGTTAATTTCATATCAAAATAAAACCTCTCATTGGAAAACTCTGTCTAAATCTACCTGTAATGGACTGTACTTTTCTATAAAATGAAGTATAATGTTGCAAACATTAATATTTAAGTAAATAATAAAAAATTAAAGTACATTTCTATTATTTTACCTAAGAAAACGCATGATGTTGGATTTTTTTTTTTTTTTTAAATTTCTTATCTGTCATCAATATAAAGGTGGAATTGATAGGTATACTAAAAATCTCATCAACCATTTACTATTTTTATAAACAAGAAAACCTCACCTTAATAAATATTTCCATCGCCTGCATACGGAACATCCTTATTTCCATAACAAGAAAATCATAAATGTATGAATTCTATATATGTACAATGTACATATGTAGCTAGATGAATCACATCAACAAAATAACCGCTAAACCTACATATGTACATATGTATGTATGTCGAAAAAAACGTTTGCATGGAAAAGGATAAGTGAATAATTTTGTATGGTATTTCATAAAAGTTGATAAAAACAAATGAACTTTTTTTTATTGTATGTAAATCTATTAATATTCTGGTCCCTTATTCAATATAAAATTTAGGTTCAGGATCCTGTAAACAATTATTGCCATCGTTTGATACTATTTTACCGGAAAATGGCGCTAGAGCTAGTATCTAAACCCCAACCTTTATTGGACCTACAACCACAAAAATATCTTTTTTATCAACAAAAAATTGTGAATTTAAATTATTAAGCCACGTTATACCCCATTGTCCCGTTGAGCATTTTATGAACACGTACGTATGTAGGTACATATATGTATGTATATGTTTTTACAAGAGCAACAAAATCAATATTAAATTAAATATTTATTTATTCATTTTATCTCGCTCGTATCACAGCAGGTGTAGAATTAAATCAAAGTGGTTTACTCAATTTCGATGTTGGTCGTTATTGTGTGTTTTATAGATACTTAGATACTATGTATGAACAACGCTGTGCCAACTAAATTGATAAGGATTTATAATGCAATCCCTGAAATTTTGCAAATAATATTTAATGAAATGTGTAGATACCTTTGAAATGTTAAAACAAAGTCATTGACTGTAGGATGGAGCTTACCTTACATTTTTCAAAGAAAAAGCTTGCTAAGCAAACGAACTCAAGAACATCAAAGGCAAAATGATGTTATTTGCATGAAACTAAATTTGAATTCTCTACATCATGATGTAAAACCATATTCTTTAAATGGTTTCGCGAAACAATTTAATTTTTTTGTGGTAATGTTAATTATATAATTTAAACTATATGTTTCAAATGTAATGATTTTTTGAATATATACATTTTTTCACGATAACAACAAAATAAGTTTGATCAAAAAATAATTAATTATGCTATTATGGTTTCGTATTTATTTTGTTTTATTATTAAAACTTAATATCAACTTGGGCTTTGAAAACAGCTGTTCTTGAAATAGAACTTCATAAAATATTTAAACATATCTACGAATATGAAAATTTTTACCAATATATAAATTATCTCAGCTTTTTCGCATGCTGTACATGTACTCGTACAAGTGTATGAATCCATTCAATTGATTTATGACTGTCGGGTGCAGTTGTGTGGAAAACAAACGTTGATATTGAATATTTTTCCTTCCAACATTTTTAAAGCTTTAAATCAAATAAGAAGTAAACTGTAAAACATTACTCTGCGGTAAAACCGTATAACTTAAGCACTCAAACAAAATGTTCATTCGATGACTATCCGCTTTAATAAATATTTGTTTTTACCATTCCTTATTTAAATTGTCTTGTATTTATCTGTCCAATTGCTTTAAAACAAATAGCTACATATCAAAGCGTCATTTTTCGTACCTAGATAGTGTACAAAGGTAATATGATTTATTTTGTTCTTTAAACACGGTGTTCCCATTTGATTCTTGGTACCTTGAAACGGAGAGAAATTTTGTTGAAAAATCGAACTGTCAAAATCAGAATAAGAATAAAAAACATATTTCGATCTTCTGACTTAAGTGGGTACATAATTCAACTCTGTATGCAGTAACCCACTTTAAGGATTTTTGAACAATTTTTTACTTTAATTGAAGTACATATAACTTTCTTCTTTTTTTGCACAATAAAGTAATCCAAAACTGAAATCTTAGTTAATTAATACAAATTTAGAATATAAGATACTTGGAAAAACAAATTATGTGATAATTTATCTTAATTCTTAGGAGAATCCTTGTTTCTAAAACTAGCAATTAATAAACGGTTTTCTTGTTGTTGGTTCTTTAATATTGTTTGGCAATTGTCATTGACACAATAATGAGATTAAATATTGGAATATGCACTCAGCAGTCTGTTTATTTATATAATCTTATTTATTTCAACAATATATACATCACTGTTAATTGATTTATCCTCAAAATGCGAAGAATAAACTTAGACTGGTAATCTTGCTAATGGTAGGGCATTAGTCGTAAAAAAAAATGTATAAAGGACCATTGCATGCAATCTCAATTGTAAAGAATATGGAAGAAGGAAATTGTTTATGTTTGTGCTTATTTAATCTCTCTTAGAGTCATATAAATATAAATATATGTTATAATGTGTGTGCTTAGGTCTAATAATATTAAAACAAGCATTATATAGTATATTTAAAGAAAACAAAATTGATTCTTTCCATGCCAGGTTAAAATAATATACTCCTTTCGGAACCTTACTACATGTTCTTTAATTGTTCGGTATCGAAAGTAAAACTAAAAAAGAGGCTGGGATTCGACCCACACTGATAACTTCCCATACCGTCTTTCGATTTGCCTTGCTTAAAGGGTTGTAGGTTTTCCAGTTTTCTTAAAAAAGTTGTCAGTTGAATTTTTCTAAAAAATTACCAACAATAATTTACATATGATGAAATAGTTTGATTTCAAAATTTTTAACAAATTTTAGTAGCATTTCTTGAAAGTTTTAATTTCTTATATAAACAAATACACACTGGTTTTTTCTAAGAAAATTAAGCACAAAATGAAATCATTTTGAAATCAATACCTTCATTTATTTACGAAATATCGAGGACCGAACATCAACTTTACCAATTTTGCGTACTATATTTTTATGAAAAAACTGACTGAATGTCCAAAACAATATTTTCTGTGAGATGAAATTAGTTTCAAGACAATATTTTAAATTTTAAAGAAAAATATTTGAGTCGAAAATCAATTTTTAACAAGTTTTAGTGAAGTTTTTTATACGTTTTTATTTTTTGTATAAAAACTGTCAGTTCGATCTCTCCGAAAATTTTACTGAATGTTGAAAACTATATTTTTCAGTTTTTACCAACTTTTGATAATGTTTTTTAAGGTTTTTATTTTTTGTAAGAAAAGTGTTAATTCGATATTTCTCAAAATTTTACCAGTTTTCGAAAACATTATTCTTCGTTGTATACAATTATTTCGGAGATCAAATCGTTTTTTGTTCTTAATTAGGTATTAGTATTCTTAGTTTGGTATTACGTCACATTATACACTATCTATAAAATTTTATTGAAGTCCCTAGCATTATTGGTGAGATATTTTGGTTTACCGACATTTTCATTGCTATGGTAAGACTCAATTTTTTTGAAAGCCCTTTCTGCATTATTATCTGTATAACAAAATTTATTTGAAGTCGATATCTTCACTGGTTCTTAGATGACGAAAAAGCTACGTAAACACGCACGCACATATGTACATCTCTCTAAAAATCTTTTATTTATATTGTAGGGATTATTGACAGAAAACAATCTAACATTGTCAAATCACATGATCTTGGTGGTCAATTGACGTCGCCAAAACGTGCAATGACGCACCCAGGAAACTTGTCACCCAATAAAGCCGTAATAGATCGTGTTGTTCGACTTGTTTGCCAGTCTTACTTTAACCACATATCGTCCAAGTCTTGGTCTTCAATCACAGCACCACTGGCCGCCACAAAAACACGTGTAAATCATGCGAAGACGACGGGGTTTAGATAAATTCGGATACACAACAACCCTTGCAGGCAAAATGTTCGATGGAACGTGAGTAGGTAAGGGGTCGCATGAGACTGGGAATTCGGCGTAAGAAAGAGACAGCACTATGTTTTGAGTGAGAGAGGTGATAAGAATACCTACATTTTTAAATAGTTGTGGTTAACGTTTGCGGTTATAGTTTGAATATATATATCTGTTTGTCATTATTGTGGCGCTAAGATACATGATAAGAAATGTTTAAATGTACCATGATGTGTAGTAATGAGAGAGTCGGTTAGAAGATAAATTGAATTTTAAAAAGATTAAAGGGGAGTTGAGAATTTAAAAAATTTAGGGTGAGAGGTGATAA
Source organism: Eupeodes latifasciatus (assembly GCA_920104205.1). NCBI lineage: Eukaryota > Metazoa > Arthropoda > Insecta > Diptera > Syrphidae > Eupeodes > Eupeodes latifasciatus. The sequence continues at coordinate 84,942,366 of OV049925.1, forward strand.
TAATAAATTTTAAATAGTTGTGGTTAACGTTTTCGGTTATTGTTTGAATATATATTTGTAACGAATTTTTATAAAGGCAATGGCAAAGCAATTTTTTAACAATTAATATTAGTAATTAGTTTACATTTTAACTGTTGTATTGTTTACTATAAATTAAAAAAATTAGTCAATATTGTCAGCAGTCTTTGAATATCTTTTGGTTAGCAAACATTTCATCAGTTTGATAAAACATTATTTCTGAAAATGTTTAACTATTTATCGCTCGTTATATATAGCGTAATATTGCCATATTTTATACTGGGGGTACCAATCAGCGTTGCCAAAATGTGCCCGATCGGGCCATTTGGCACTAAGTTTTTTATTTTGGCCCGTGGCCCGGGGCCAACATGAAATGGCCCGCATATCATATATTTTCTTTTTTCTAAAACAACCAATCCAATCTTTTTATTCCATCAACAAAATTATCAATGTGTTTCCTCCATATACAACTTCCCCTATTGAACTCATTCATTCAGACTGACATGACGTTTGCTTTTCATTTGTTTTCGCCAATCGCCACTTTATTTTTTTTCACCTACCTAGTACGTATGTATCTCGTCTGTTTGTTTTGTCATATCTACAATTTCTTAAAACACAGTCCAAAACGGCAAGAAGAACTTAAAGTTTTTCAAGAGTACTTTGATTTGAAGAACACCAAAATAAAGAAAGTTGTTGCAACGCAAACAAAAAATTTGATGTTATTTTAAAAAAAATTGTTAAAGCTGAGTACTTAGAAAGCCTAGACAATATATTTGAAGTTGAATTCGAACAGTTCTCTTTGAAACCCTTAAATGGAATATATTTTGGCTACGGATTTGATGACTTATTCGAAAATTTAATTTAATTAATTTAATTCGAAATATAATAAGTTTATTTAAAAAAGATAAATTGTTATTATTTTCTTAAACAAATTTTTTCTAGGGTAGAGGGCTAGTGACCCGCACATTTTGGAAATGGCCCTCAAAATGGCCCTTAAAATTTTTGTCTTCGCGGCAACGCTGGTACCAATGCCGATTGATTTAAATCTATCTAATGCTTCAAATAATCTGTCGTTTGCGCTAAACTTGCCTAATAATGATACAGTAACAATAGGATTGTCATTAAAGCTGTTATCATATTATCCTGCTGGACTCCTTAAAAACGCGTCAAATTTAGTTCCAGTATTCCAAAATGACGCAGAAGATTCAATGACTACACAAAAAATAACAACATTGAAAAATGAGGAAAACAAAGTCATAACTGTGGACGAAGCAATCGAAAAATTTAGGCAAGACCTGATAAAAAAGGAAAGCGAAATATCAGGAATCATTCAAAGTAAAGAAATATTTTATAGGCATTTTAAACTCGAGTTCAACGATGACCAGGCACTCACCATCCGATGCTCATATGACAGTAATTTTAACCTACGTACACTGAACATTAAGTGTTATGAATATCATTAATACGAAATAGAGAGAGTGTTAAGTAATGGAGAAGTGGAAGTCTTTATGAAAGAGGATCTTGAGTACAAGTCTGATGTAGAATTGATAGATTTTAAAACAATGAAACAAACTTACACGATGAGTTTTTCTTAGATATTAAGAATATCAATGTTTATTTTATGGAAATAAAAACAATTTTTGTATGTTAATAAACATTTATTATTAAAAATTAAATAAGATTTTTTATTTATTTTTGATTAAAGGGATCCAGGAGTTGTGATCGGGTGAAAATCCCAACCATTTAACAAATATTTTGTCTTTTTTCTTTTGAAGCACCTTTTCAATTAAATATGTATTATAGAAAATTTTGTTTTTTGTAGTTCTAGTTCATAAAACCCACCTTTAATGGGGTTTCCCTGATAATCTTCTAACAAATATGTAACTGGATTAGTGAGTTTTGCTTTAACTATTTTAAAAATTTCTGTTGTCCAATTGGGAGTGTATCCTTTTTCAAATACATGTTTGTATTTACTTATTCTGACCAAATCACCAACCTTGAACTTTGGTTTTAAACGAATTTTTATGTAATATGTTTGTGAGTAGTTGTTTTTCGTTTGCAGTATTATTTCAAGTTCACTGTTTCAAAGATGATTGGTGTGATTTTTAGGGTTTTTCATGGTTTTATTCAATTCATTTTGAAAGTATTTTTTAATCATATCTATTTCTTGATCAACATAATGTTTTGTAGCACCGTCTGAATTTTCAATTTGCTCGTGAAGATTTTGTAATCGTTTCCAGTTCATATTAAAATCGTTGTTTTCGGTTTTAAGAAAACCCTCCCCAGATGGCCCAGGAGGTCCAGGTAACCCTTGCTTTCCCTCTATACCGGGTGGTCCTCTTTCTCCTCTGGGACCCCTCGGTGGAGTTCTATGTGAATAACGACCGAACTTATCAACACTCATTTTTGGTTATTCAATAATACTGGATTCTTTGAGTTCTTCAATAATGGATATAATTTCGTTAGAATGATTACTGTGTCCAGCTTGCTGTGAAGCAATAAGAAGTCTTATTCGATCTACTAGCTCATTGGGATCATCCCAATATACTATATATTGTTTCTTGAAATTTGAAAATTGCATAAGGTCACTTCCTGAAGCTAATAGCTGATGTGATGATGCCGGTGATATTGGTGATAACGATTGTGTTACATTATCAGATAATCCTAATAATTTTTATATTTATATCCACGATTTCCATGTATTTGATTTTGTGAATCATACCCTATTCGATAGGCATTGGAGTCATTTAATATGGTTTTGTAATTTTTTAAATCTGTTTCAGTGTAAGCGTTTTTAACTGTTGTTCCTTCAAAGGTATTGTTTTTAATTTTAATTTTTTTCTCACGAATACTTAGTTCTTCGTTACCGATATACCATTTCCCATTTCTGAAATATACACCATACGTTTTATCAAGCTTAGTTGAATTATTTCTAAACAAATCTTGATATTCTTGGGGTAGTTGATACATTTTTTCTTGTGATATCTGGTCGACCAATATTCGACGTTTTCTTATTTTATCCTTTGAGCTATTGCTCCTTGAAACAGATAGCAAACTATCCATAGTAGATTTAGGTGTTACGAAGTCGTCTGTGCTAAGTTTATTCTTCACAAGATCAATTTCTTTTTTTTCTTGTTGTTCTGATTTGTTTCATAGTTGAGTTTTCTTTTCTTTAGACGACTTATACTTTCTGGAAAGTAGTCTTGATGGTGGTACTCTTTTTGTTGAGACCTTTTTACCAATTCATTTAATGGGGTAATTATAGGCTTCAGAGATTCCTCAATCTGAGTTGCGTAAGCTGTTCTACCATTTTTAAAAGCTCTATATTTCTTAGGTAGAGCGTCTGTAGTTTTAATCAACTCTTCTGTTACTTTAAGATTTGTATTAAACATATTAATTGTGTTTTATTTCTTATGACACAAACAGCAGGCGAATTAATTTCGTAGGTGTTGGAAAAATCGTTCGATGAGTTTAAGACTAAATTTGATATTGAGATTATTAGATTTAACTGACGAAAAGTGTGTCTCAAATTTGTTTGATTCACTTTGTAGTGATATAAATTTGTCCTCAAATTGTTCCGTACTGCTTTCATATATCATTACTATACTAATAAAACTGCTCCTCACAACTGCTTAAACCGCTTTTTACTGTTATAAACTGATCTTTTAATGGCCATGTACTGCTTCCACTGAACATTACTATACATATGGTTTGATTTATATAAATATAGTCTATTTATAGTTTAAGGAAACAATCAAAGCCTTTTCTATAACGACCTTCGTTCAGAGGACTGCCCTTTTCGATAACCATAAAAACGAAACTTGTATTCCAACACTCTGCACATACATTTTGAAATGATTTAAACGTCATATCTGAATTTACATGATCCTTGTAAATAAGTTTTAAATTCATTTCGTCATGAAGATGATGAGAAAATTTGTATTATCTCGAGTTAAGTGTTTTGGTATTCTTGTATATGTTTGACAAAGGTAAAAACTATCAATTTGATGATGTCGCCCCATACTAAAGTATTCTCGTACTGTGTCTTGTTTTTCACTGGCAATATCATCAAAAATGAATATAGAATTTGGTTTAGCTTCTTCAGGTGGAATAACATTACTGTTATTGGAAAAAGTAAAAAACCCAATATTTTTACTGGTTTAATGGCTTTACCTAAGAACTTATATTTTGGCTGATGTAGAGATTTAGAATATAAGTATACATTTTCAAATTTTAATCCATTCGGATGCAGTAGCAAGCTCATCATGAAAAAATTATACATTCAACAAAATATAAGAAAAGGGGAGGTTTATTAAATTCATTAATAAACACGCTTCCACTTGAACTACATCTACCTGGATATCAATACTGTGGACCAGGAACAAAACTAAAAGAACGTCTAGCTCGAGGAGATTCTGGAATTAATATTCTTGATCAAGCGTGTAAAGAGCATGTTATATCTTATTCCAAATTTAAAAGTATTACTCCTGATCGACATATAGCTGATAGAATATTAACTGAAAAGGCCTTGCAACGTGTTAAATCGAAAGACGCTAATATAGGTGAGCGCGCAAATGCACTATTAGTTACAAGCCTCAAGTTAAATTTGGTATGGGTAATGGGTGGTGCCAACTTAAAGAATAAAACAACTAAGCAAAAAAGAAAAAAACATTATGAAATCAAAGAAGCTCTCCTTTAAGAAAATGATTAAAATGGTAGAAAATAATCTTCAGAAGCGTAAAAAGTCTTTATGTTTAGAAAAAACTATTAAGACAGCAATATCATCTGCTAAGAAAACACTTGACAAAACTAGTACTATAAACATTCCAAGAGTTATACCAGTGCCGAAAGATGGTGGGGCTATTCCCTTTCTTGTTCCTCTATTCGCTGGGCTATCAGCTCTTGGAGCCTTAACAGGTGGCGCTGCAGGAGTAGCTAAAGCTGTCAATGATATAAATATTGCTAAAAAAAACTAGAGGAGAAACAACGTCACAATCTTAAAATGGAATCTATCTCCGTTGGACATGGTTTACACCTTAAACCTTATAAAAAAGGATTTGGACTTTATTTACAACCTCAACCTCATACAAAAAACTTCTAAGGGTCCGGCCACGCAATGAACGACGAGCGACTGAGCGACCGAGTGACGAGTCGCTGAGTCGCTGAGCGACCAATCTGAGCGATGGGTGGCCATTTACTAAACGACACGTCGCTGAGCGATTAGTTGGAAAAAATAGATCTGTAATAAGATCGAGGTTCCGTAGATTTGGTGTACAGTGTACACCCCATAAATCGTGAAAGGAAAAATTATGGTGAATCTCATCATTTATTTCTGAATCTTCGCAGATTTCCAGATCGATTTTGCAATATTGTCGTATGTCAGTACCATCTTTTGAACAAAAAACACTATTTGTAATTAAAGATTAAATAAATAAAAACTTAACAAAACAATTACAAATTTGTCCAACTTTTTCCCACCCTTTATCGGTGACATTTTTATATTCCCATAGAAAGTTATTGTAATCGGTCCGATTTGTCGAATTAAAAATTTTGACATTTCTCGACGTTTCAATAGAGTTGAAATAAAAGATTTTAAGAGAGATGTCTGTGTGTGTACGTGCGTTTGTACGCCCGTACGTTCGCGACGTTTTTTTCGTCGTCCATAGCTCAAGAAATAGTAGAGATATCGACTTCAAATAAATTTTGTTATACAGATAATAATGCAGAAAGGGCTCTCAAGAAAATTGCGTGGGTGGTTTTCTTACCATAGCAATTTAAAAAAAGGTGAACATTTTGGTTAACCCTTGAAATCAATTTTGTATTATTTATTGTAACGTGATACCAAACCAATACATTTTTGGAAAATATTTCAATAAACGTTTTTTTTTTAATCAAAAAAAACTGAAAAAAAAAAATGTGTCACCTCGAAAATTTTACGAACAAAAAATGATTTTATCTCTAAAACAATTTTGTATAACGAAGACGAAGAATAACGTTTTCAACATCTGGTAAAATTTTGAGAAAAATCGAACAGCTTTTGGACAGCTGAAATTAAACTTTCAGTGTTTATTATACACATCTTTTTTCTAGGTCGCTCAGCGATCGATTGAAAATTTAAAACAGATTTGATTACAGAGCGACGTCCGTCGGTCGCACAGTGGTTCGGTTTGTATGGGAGAGCGGAAAAAAGTCTGTAAAATCTGAACGTTTCAACGGATTAAAATGAAATTTGGAAAACATGTTAAGATTAGTCTTTTACATATTTGGTCAAAATTTGGTTGAACAAAAAATTATAAACAAAGTTATTGACGTTTTTCTAAAATTTGAGGGTTTTTGATTTTTGTATGGGAGAGCGGAAAAAATTTTGTAAAATCTGAACTATAAAACGAATTTTAATGATATTTGAAATACATGTTAAGATTAGCCTTATACACGCTTGGTCAAAATTTAGTCAAGAAAAAATTATTAGAAACAAAGTTATTGACATTTTTCTAAAATTTGAGGCTTTTGATGTTATATTTAAATAAAAGTTTTTTTTAGTAAAATCTTAACTTCTTATTTTGAACAAAATAGTATTACTAACTATGTATATTATAAAATTAAATAAATAAATAGATACATATGTACATACAAAAAATAAATAAAAAAACAATGAAGTAGTAATTTTATAACGCTAAAATAAGGTTTTTAGCGTCTGCGCTGATTGGAAGTATTTTCTTCTTAAAAACCTTGCACTTATGCTCAATAACTCAATACTGACTTTTTTTATTAATCCTTTATATATAGATTTAAGTAAGAGATTTTTATCCAATAAGTCAGGTAATAAAAACTTACGCAATACACAACAAAAACAAAGCAATAAAACTTTAAAAATAACACCTTTTTTATTTCTACCTGCCCTACTTTTAGCGAAAAATTAAAAAAATAAAGGATTATCCCTAATCCTTTTCTTTATTTTTTATTAAGCTCTATCATATAATTTAAAATATCATAAAACTATATTGCTTTTCGTGTGTTGTTTCCAAGAAAATTGAGTTCAAAGTTGAAAAAATTTTCCAGGCAGAAATAAATGGTTTCGCAAAAATCGAAATTCTCAGACCTGTGTCAATGTATTAATTTTGTTTTATTTTTAAAATAAAGTTTGACATTTTTTCTTAAAACAATAGGCTTAACCAGTTCATTCTGACAATTAATAACGAAGAAATCAAACTTTTTGGTAAACACCACCGTCAAAACGCAGTTTTTTGAAATCCAATTCAGTGAAACATTTTTAATCATAACTTCCACATCTGCAAGTATCTGCAGCTGATTTTTTCTGTGCTTTAACATGAATGTATGGAGCATATGCTGGCATACTTACTTTCTTGGTATCTTTTGGAGCTTTTTTTAAAAATAAAAAAGTTTAAAAACACGCATTTTTTCCTAGTACTAAAGCTTCAGACTACTTATAGAAGGTATCTTTTATAAATAATCAATTTTTTTTTAGATAATCGAAAATAGACCAATTCAATTATTTAAGAAGCTAGAGAATTTATTTAAAGGAACTTCGGAAAAAAACATCTCAAAATTTGTTGAAAATACGGTTCGCGATTTGAGTAAAATTATTGTTCAACTTTGAGGGCTTGTAAATCAGAACATACAATATATATGTTAAAAAATACTTTTGAATCATACGCTCGGGTTATCTAAGAGTACTTAAACATAAAGTTTAAAAGGATAAATATGACTTTTTAAAAAGACTTTTTTCCGCTCTCGCACCACTGTGCGTCGATCTGTCGCTTAATAAATCGCTCAGTCGCTTAGGGTTTATGTGGGCGCCTTTTTTTTTTTTAATTCATTTTTATTTATTCATTCTTAAAACTATCTTAAAGCTAGACAAAAATTCATAAAACTAGCCTAATTAACCATACCTTACAACTAACTTACTGGTCCCATACGGACACTCTAAGTTAAACAATAATACTTAATGCTAATGCCTTTCGGCCCTAAGATCTATTTAACTTCAATTCATTTTATTTATTTGTGTATTCATTAGAAAATTTAGCAAAAACTAATGTCAATATCCTTTTTTATTTTTACTTAAAAACTACTTAAAATAAGGTCCTTAATATAAAACTTAAAGCTAACTAAAACTACCTATTCTACCTATAAACTACTTAAAACTAGAACAACCACAGCAGCAAATCTAACTATTTAACTTTTTTTGGTTTTCATATTTTGTCTTTTTTTTTATTTTTTTTTGATTATTCCATGATTTTTTTTTAATTTTTTCTTTTTTTTTTGTATTTTTGTTTTTTGTATGTTTTTTTTTTTTGTGCCACCATGCCTATTCTACTTAAAACTAAATCCTAAAACTATAAACAAGTATGTAAGCCGGCCAAGGCTTAAAACCCCATCCCGACTACTCACTATCAAGTGCCGATTGAAACCACCAAAACTGGTTCTCCTGCTTCACCCTATCAGTTCGGTCCCGTTCGGACACAGCCCTACTGAACCGAAGGAGCTCTGCTCCGTCGTGTGCCATGACGTCCCGATTGTACAGGAGTCGCCTATCCACGGTTCGTCGTCTGACGTGGTAGATTAACGGAACTGCCAATCTATCCTGTATCAGACCGCATCTTTCTAAAAAGAGGAATGCCTCTGGTGGAATGAAGCCGCTCAAGCGTGCACTTTCAAAAAACTCGTCGTTCGGATAGAACGCCCGGAAAATTAAATTGTTGGTCGAAGACATAGCTCTTGCAATGTGACCTCGAACGAGTTTTATCACGAAATTGTCAATTCTGTTGATTCGAGCCCCGTTGTATAGGACCTCGTTGGAATAGTAATGCACGTAAGAAGATTCGGCTGTTCGATATAAGCCGGTACAGCGTCGTAAACACTGCCGCTCAAACACCCGAAACTTCTCCATCTGGGAAGGGGCAACGTTTAACCACACAGGACAACCATAAACGATCATCGGCCGTATGAGGACCATGTAGCAAATTACCTTCACTCTGGGGTCAAGCCGACTGCTAAAAAACAGCCGTTTCATCAGAGCGAAGGCTCCTCTGGCCCTGGTCAGAGCAGCATTTGTATGTCTGTCGAAATATAAATACTGATCTAACCAGATACCGAGGTACTTCACTACACTTTTGCTCGCTAATCGCTGCCCGTGAAGATCAACGATGACCATCTTGCGCCAATTCTTGCACGTATCTCTCGTGGCCCTAGCCAACGGAGTCCGGAACAGAATTGTCTCCGACTTCTGGACATTTATTTTCAGTTTCCAGTCGTCGCAATATCGCTGAATCTTGTCAAAATCACGCTGCAAGAGAATTCTAATAACCTCAACCTTTCGGGCCGTTCTGTACGCAATAAGATCGTCGGCGTACGCTATTCCCTTTGTAAGACTACCTATCAGATCGCTGGTTTAAATGCTGAAGAGAATCGCCGAATTCACCGCTCCCTGTTGAAGACCATTTTTAATTAAGAATGTTGTGGTAGAAGTTACATTGCCACTTTTGACAACAAACTTTTTACCGTTAAGCATATCATACAGTATATACAAGAATGGCTTGCTTATGCCGAGCCTGCTCAGTTTTAGGTAAAGAACCTCTAACCATACGGTGTCAAAGGCCTTTTCCAAATCAACCAGAACAGCACCTGTGCATTGTTGTTTTGATTTGTTCCATTGGATATCAGAAACGAGCTTAGACGCAGCATGAATTGTGTCATGACCCGCCTTGAACCCGAACTGTTTATCCGGAATTATTTTGTTGTCCGCAGCATTATGCATTATTCAGTGCATTATTGAAGAGTGTGGTGTAAATGTCAATTGCCTCCATCGGTAAATGTCTTAGTACAACGTTGGATATACCATCGACACCTGCTGACTTTTTGTTTTTTATTGAATTGAAGATGAGCTGAAGCTCAACCTTCGTTACTAACAAGGGACTTGGTCCCGTTTGCTCGGCGATTATGGCATTTGCCAAGGAATCGTCATTGAACCGCACGAAACCGCGGTTCTCAGATCGCCATTGTGTTATATCATTTCGAAGGTAAAAGTGATTAAGTAGGGCTCTGTTTTCCAGGTCGTGGTTGGGGCGAATGCTAACATTCACCTTGTACACTTGCTGGAAAGCAGCTCCCATCGCCTCCACTTTTTCCTTCGGATCTTCAATTATATAAAAGTCATCGTCAAAGATGGCTTCTTCTGGATCTATTTGCGCTGTCATGAGTACGTCTCTGTTCTCTTCAGTTCTTTGGAGTTTCAGACACGGAAGGTCATTGTCGTTCTTTTTCCTGAATATCTTGTTGATTTTAGGGAACATACTAGGGTCATTGGATTTAACTGAACGGATCTTGCGGTCCCAGTACTTGTTAATTGATAACCTGTAGTTCTCCTTAATCAACAGATTGACATTTTTTATTGACGACTTGAGTGTCCTAACCTCCAAGTCGTGTGGGTCTGTAAGTCGTCTGTACAAGTTTTTGAGTCTTGTCAATAAGCCACTCTTGTGTTTACGCAGTGCGTCAATAGTCGCGTTTCTGTAAGCGTCCATTTGGTCCCGTTCTTTGTACTTTGGTATTGTCCGTTCCATTGTTCGTTTAATTGTTTCGTCCATCTGTTGTAAATGTTGGTCAATTTCTGTATTTGTCAGGTTTCTGTTGTTTGGTGGGGCTATGTCACTCGAACGAAGTTCTCTCGCTAGGGCGTTGGTGAAACGAGGCCAGCGCATCTTACTGTAATTGTAAGAATGCGTTGCAACGTATTCCTCCAACTCAACGCGTTCATTCGGAATCTGTATTACAGGGGCGATTCCTCATAGTCAGCGGGTTTAGCGGCGCTAAACCAAGAATTTTAGAATTAATCTTATTTTGTAATATGAATATTATTTGGTAATTGAATTACTAACCAACTGAACAGTTGACCATTATGTTAAAAAATTCGGTGACTTTTCTTCAAATAATTTTCATTTCATGCAATACAACTCTCATGCAATACCAAATCTATCTTGAAAAATTTGGCTTGGGCATCGCAAAAGTTTGCGCTATCAAATTTCATACATTTTACACATACAGATAAATACACACATTCAAATAAAAGCCTGTACAAATAAGTAGAAGGGTTAGCGCAAAAAAAAGCGATAACCAGGCGAAGTTTGCTGGTACACATTAAAGACACACAACAGAGAGGAAGACCAGGCGCGACGCGACCAAGAGTTTGATGTCTTCTCTCTTTATACTTCGTATGGACTATGGAAGAAAGAACAACACTGACGAATCGAACATGATCGTCGAACACGGCAACTGTTCGGTATCGGTATACTTTATACCATCATACCATATTCGTTTTTGAAAGCATAAAATTGTGCGATGTTATTTATTTATATGAAAATGGGTTTTGCTAGCGAACTTGCTTGACCCTGCTCTACGAGAATATAGCGAGCAACGCATGTTCGACGGTTAGCGCAGCTTTTAGCGATTATACTGAATTTTTATGCCGATATGTGAGGAAAAGGAAATAGTAAAGACGTTGGAGTTTAGGCGCATTATTTAAATGTTTTATAGGAAGTAGTTTTTGTTTAGAACCTTCTTTTAGGGGGAAAGGAAAGTGACTTAAGAAAGTGCATTTTAATATCTATTGTTTTGTTAGTTAAATATTAACAGTCTTATTTAAAAACGCTGTACCTATAGAGCCTACATAAAGTTATGTAATCTCTATAATGCCTCTAAACGCAAAAATGCTATTTATAAAACTTATGCAAGGTTGTATATTCTCATAATAAGCTAAACGCGTTTTGAGGTTGAATAGAGCCTACATAAGGAAATTATTGTTATTATTATTTCGTAAATGTCATTTTGATTTCTCTCCATTTTTGAAATTAAAATAATTAATTTTAATTAATAGTTTATTAATGATTGAAAGAATTTTTACCGACTCCAAGAAGGCGGAAAGTTTATAAAAAAAGGTTCAACCCAATGAGCCTATAAGAAACAAAGAATTTAAACAAAAATATAGATTTTCGAAAGAGAATATCATACAAATAATTGGAATTATTTTTGTATATTTTATTTGTTATGACAACAAGCTGATTTGATAGACAGATAAATTGAATAGATTGCTCCATTTTGGTACTTTTTTGATATAAGCATTGTAGGTATAACTAAAATGTATAGCAGAATTTTTTATAAATAGGAATTTTCGAAACGTTACATAGAGCCTACATAAATCCTTATGCACTGTATAACTATTCATCTGTTTAGCGAATTCTATTAAATAAGACTGTATATGTTTTGTGATCAATATGTTTTTTTATGTACATACATACATATGTATGTATGTATATTTTATTGTAATTACTATTAATATAATTCCATACGAATTCAAACATGGTAGAGGCAGTCGTAAGAAATTATTTTATTTGATTTCCTTAGAACAGCTCAAATTAAAACAAGCATTTCTTTTAATGGAAAAGAAATTTTCAGAAAATAAAAATTAAGTTTATTCAAAAAACAAATATTTAGTCAAAAAATCAGTTTGAAGTGTGATTTTTCAAAATGTTTATAAAGTCCATATATTTTTTCATTCAGAATTCGTTATTCTTATTAATTAAAAAAAATGAAAACTATAAAACTTTAAATTTAAAACTACCAGAGCGAAAAAAAAACTAAATAAGAGAACATTACGACTTATGCAGCTGCATTGGATCAATTTTAATTCTTTTGCAATCAAAAACAAAATAATAAAAATTGTATGAAGTTTAATTTTCAAATTGTATTCAATACAAAATTCTATTTGACTTCTAAGTCATGGAATTGTATAATTCTATGACCAGCTAAGAATAAGGTTTTAGGCTATGAGATAAGTCGTTGTAAATAGAGTCCTTTTTGTTTGTTTAAAAATAGATACTTTTTTTCATGATCTTGGTCTAACAATAGGAACTTTTTTTTTCGTAGGAATTAAAATGGAATCTCCAATACTTCTCAAGCAGACCATAATTGAAAAAATTATTAGAAAAACCATTTTCAACAATATCGTTTTCGGAGAAGCTAATAATGGGCGCCCTACTGATTTAAAATAAACACACAAGTATAGAAACAGAGATTATACTCGAACCTTTAGCGAAAATCAATATTCTATAATATTACCAATAGCTATATGGTAGCGAGAATAACAAGAAATTATTTTGTTGATCTTGTTTGCTTTTTTCCGGTATCTCTTTCGCATGGAGTTCCTCGGATGTGGACAATATGAACACTCTAACCACATTTCAGAGAAAACACAAGCTAAGTGCCTCTCATTCGCAATATGTAATTAAATTAGCTACCTTTGGTCAGACTAGGAAAGACGAAGCTTTAAGTGTCCAACATAACGTTCAAAAAAATCGTACAGTGTTAAATCGTCAAAATTTTTTTTAATTTTTTTTAATTGCTATCCAAAATGATTTAATCAAAACTGTTGCTGACGTTTTAGGCGATCACATTTCTGATAGAATCTGACAGCCAGAGTTTATAGCTTTGTCTGACATTCATTTAAAGTCCCAATTATCTATTGTTATTACTTTAATAAGAAAAAATCATGAAACATTTGCTGCTTATCGACTCAGGGCGGACTGCAGAAAATTTGAATAAAATTAATTTATATTCTTGAAAACTTATCTTCAACTTCTAGGAGAAAGTAGCTAACCCTGAGATCATGAGCAGGAATCGCCACTGCTGTATTACAGCAGCCAGTCCGCAGTGATCACTGTCGTACTCGATTGTCTGTAAGCAGTTTCGAGGGTGATTACCCACTTTGTCTGTAACTGTCAGTCTTGTGTCGTACAGCAAAAGATCCAGAAAGGAGTCGCTTCTTGGATACGATGGCTTTTCAGTAGCCAGCAGGTCGAATTATGTGGCCGCCTCCATACGATCTCATGTGTTCTAATTTTTTTGCGTCGCTCAGCGACTCGTCGCTCGGTCGCTCAGTCGCTCATTGCGTGGCCGGACCCTAAGTACGCTACCCAACCGTGTATTAAATAAAATAGATTTAACAAATTTTGCTATGAAATTTATTCCAAATTTTCGTGTTGTGTTCATGCGTGACAACTTGCCCAAAATATGGCCAATGAAAAACGAGTGTGGAATTGTTAACCTCGATTCTTCAAATAATTCAGGAACACATTGGGTAGCGTATTATAAAAAAGGTAATCAAATTGAATATTTTGATAGCTTTGGAAACCTTCAGCCTCCTGTTGAAATATTAAACTATTTAGGTGAAAGCATTAACTATAATTATACACAATATCAAAGTTATGACTCCTTTAATTTTGGGCAATTATGTTTGAAAGTTTTATACGATTGTTATTTCAAATAAATAAAGAGGTTTATGCAAGATAATTTCATTGTATTTATCATCATGTCGTTGACACTTACACTTAGCGGAGCAACTTCTGTCCTTTCTGTTGAATATTTTCCTGTTATAAACTTAGATCAAGACTACGTTTGTGGGTTAATTGATTTTCATTCGTATATATAATTCTATACCAAACATTGACGAACGCAACAACTTATTCCATATAGGGGAGCATGAAATTGAAATCCCTATAGGAACATATGAAATCGAAGATATTCAAACATATATTTTGGAACAATTATTATTACAAAATTCTGTCACTAGTTCACATAGAAGCAAATAACAACACAATGAAATGTGAAATTAGTGGAAACGAAAAAATATTTTTTAATAAAGAAAAAACAATTGGAAAAATATTAGGTTTCGGCAATTCTATTCTTTCTGAGGATGTTGTACATGTTTCAGATCTACCTGTTGATATAAACAAGGTAAACGTTATACGAGTTGAATGTAATATTACTACAGGTTCCTATTTAAATAACACCCTTGTGCATACAATTCATGATTTTTCAACTGAAACAGGAGCAGGGTATAAAATCATAGAAGTTCCAAAAAATGTAATCTATTTACCAGTGAATGTCAAGCGAATAAGTACTCTTACTTTAAAACTTGTAGATCAAGACGTAGAATTAGTAAATTTTAGAGGAGAAAGAATAACAATCCGATTACATTTACCTCCAGCACCGAAATAATGTTAATCTACAATAATATAACAAACACCAAAGATCATAAATCAATTAGTTTACCTAAAGCAGTAAAACTGTCAACACCAAAACTATCACCTGAAAACAAAGCGTATCTTCTTCAATTAGGATTTAAACTTAAATAAAACCAATATGCACGAAATTCTAAATATTAGCCACGGACCTAGCTATGATAATAGTATAACTAAAATCGAGTATCATAGTTATTCACCTTTTCTTCAGTCATTTAATCCAAGTGATGAGATACATATCCCTATACAACAACAGGACAGGATTTATGTATTTTACCTAGTGAAAGCTATATTTATCTTGAAGGAAATTTAACTAAAGCAGATGGAACATTTTCTACAGCAAAATTAACTAACAACGCTGTACCGTTTCTCTTCGAGGAAATACATTATGAACTCAACGGAATAAACATTGAGAACAATAAGAACGTTGGGATTACAACAACATTGAAAAATTACATATCTTTGAACGAAAATGAGAGTACAAATTTAGAAAATGCATCATGGTTTGTTAATTCAAGTACATCCATCACATCGGGTACTTTTAATTTTTCCATTCCTCTTAAAATTCTATTAGGATTTGCTGAAGACTATAAAAAAATCATTGTAAATGCAAGGCATGAACTATTTCTAATTCGTACTCGAACTAATGAAAATGCTTACTATGTAAAAGATAACAAAGAATTAAGACTTTCTATTTTCAAACTACAATGGAGAGTTCCTCATGTAACCTTGTCCGACTCAAATAAGCTATCTTCGTAGGATATGGGGCGGTACAGACTGGGAACCAAATTATGCAAATGAGTAAATAGGGTTTTTATTAATGACTTTTATTACACTGACTTTTACGCGGGTGTGCCCTTTGATGTAAAAAGATGTGAATTAATTTTATTACACTGATGAGCTGAGCTGGTGATCCTTTTTTTGGGGGTGATCTTTGATGTAAAAAGGTGTGAATTAATTTTATTACACTGATGAGCTGAGCTGGTGATCCTTTTTTCGGGGGGGTGATCTTTGATGTAAAAAAGGTGTCATGAATATGAGGAAAACAGAAATAAAAGATTTTCCAAAAGAGGAATTTGAATTTAAATCTGATAAGAGTAACTGTTGCATTTTTTTTATTTTGAAAAGTGGTTGTGGATTTTGATAGTGTTTTTTTATTGTGCCCTTTGATGTAAAAAGGTGTGAATTAATTTTATTACACTGATGAGCTGAGCTGGTGATCCTTTTTTCGGGGGTGATCTTTGATGTAAAAAAGGTGTCATGAATATGAGGAAAACAGAAATAAAAGATTTTCCAAAAGAGGAATTTGAATTTAAATCTGATAAGAGTAACTGTTGCATTTTTTTTTTTTTTTTTTTGAAAAGCGGTTGTGGATTTTGGTGGTGTTTTTTTATTTAATTGTTTTATATTGTTTGTGCCTAGTGAGTAGGTATCATTATGTGTATTGACTGCACTGCTTTGGGGAGTTGGAATAGAAAAGATACAAATGTGTAGAAGGAAATTTCTTTTATTAAAGCAAACGTTCTGAGGTTTTTCAATTTAGTTAACAATTCCCTTTCAAAACGTAAAAATGTCGTTCATTGCTAAAATAAAATCAGCCGTAAGCGTTAGCAACGCTAATTCTTCTTCAAAAACGAAGAAAATTTTAAGTTTGAGTAAACTCATACAAAAAAAACGCTTCCCAATCACCAGTGCAAAAAGACTTTGCACCAAATTTGGGAACCAGATAATGGTCGAATTGGAAGACTATAAGGTAAATAAATTTTAATCTTCCTAGGTTGAAACCTTACCCACAATTTTTTTTCTTTTATTTAGGTTTTCCTCCCAAAACTGTGCAACGCACAGCTGGATGATGGAGACATCGAACAGCTTGGAAAATGTTGCCTTGAGGTGGTGGGCCTTATGGAGAGCTGTCCTTTGATGTTGACTTCCATCTCAAACAACAAGATGAGCAACACCAAGAACAACAGCAGCAGCAACAGCAGCAACAACAACAGCAACAACAACAGCAGGAGCAACAACAATTGGAACAGCAGTTGCAATTACATCAACAGCAGCAGTTAGAACAGCAGCTGCAACTGCAACAACAGCTACAGCAACAGCAGCTACAACAACAACAACAGCAGCATAAACAGAAGGGGAGGAAACAGAAGATGAACGTTTTGAGTGAAGAAGTAAATACCAACGTTCCGTCCCTCTTTTTTGAAAATGATCTTCTGTTAAATTCTCAAAAAAACTGTTTTAGATAAATAATATATAATATAAATAAAAATTTAAAAAAAAAAAAAAAACAAATACAACGTTTTTCCTTTCGGTTTGGTTTCAGAGATTTACAATATTGGGTGATCATGTGACCCAAGTAAAGAGGTTCAACTTAAAAGGGCGGAAAATTGAATTCAAGGTCAACCCTGTTCCGCTAGATGAAGAGCCCACTTCATGGTTTAAAGCCTCAATAGAAGCTATACTTCGATTTGCCGTTGAGGGGCTCAACGAAACAGATAAGGTTGGGGTTACTTTTGGAGGAAAAAGTTTTGTTCATGAAAGAGGTAGTGGTTGGATCAATTTCAAAACCTGTGCAGATCTGAGCTTTGAAAATGTGTGGGAGATGATAGCCAAAATCTTTCAAAGCAACTCTGGAGCATTGAGTTCGGATAATTTTTGCTTGTCAGTTACCTCCGTAAAGATGCCAGCTGGTGAAGGAAATAATAGAAAATCCTCTGTTATGTTCAACTCGTTCCATGAAGAATGTTCCCGTCGCAAGAGAATAATAGTAATTAAAAACAAAGACAATTTATGTCTGCCTCGAGCTTTGGTTGTAGGGAAGGCATATGCAGACAAGGAAGATAATTTGGTCAATATAAGAAGAGACACGGGGAAAATTCAGACGGAGAGAGCCATAAAACTACTAAACGAAGCTCAAATCAATATACCATCAGGAGGCTGTGGAATAAATGAGTTGAAATCATTTCAAGCTCATTTAAAAAATTACAAAATAACAGTCTACGAATACAAAACGAAGGGTCGCAAAATAATTTACGAAGGGGTTTTAAACGACATTGGTGATAAAAAAATACATTTAATGTATTACAATAATCATTACAATGTAATAACTTCCTTAACCGCCGTATTTTGCTGTAGTTATTACTGCGAGATTTGTCATTCTCCGTTTAAAACGAAAGATGTTCATCATGGCTGTCTTGGTCTATGTTCGCAATGCCAGTATTCTCCAAAATTTGAAGAAACACCGAAAAAAAATTCTTTGCCAAGACTGTAATCGAAATTTTAAAGGAACAGGATGCTATGACAACCACAAAACGAGCGGCTCGTCAGGAAAACAGTCTATCTGTGAGCAAATAAAAAGATGTCTTGCTTGCTTAAAATCCTATGGAGGAAGTCGACAACATATTTGTGGAGAGTTCTTTTGCAAGAACTGTAAAGTACATGTTCCTGAAGACCATAAGTGTTTCATTACACCTAATACGAGAAAACC
This sequence comes from Eupeodes latifasciatus, assembly GCA_920104205.1. NCBI lineage: Eukaryota > Metazoa > Arthropoda > Insecta > Diptera > Syrphidae > Eupeodes > Eupeodes latifasciatus. The sequence goes on from OV049925.1 coordinate 84,960,966, forward strand.
TGATTTGAAAAATTTCTTGTATGCATTTTATGATCTAAAAAGTCGCCAAGAAAAAGTAATTGGAGAAAAAATTTGGAATGACGGAGATGAAGCAACAACAACAAACAAAGCTTTTATAACAAAACATGAACCAAATTTATGCGTGTTTCAAACCAAATGTAGTCATTGCGTGGAGTATCCTGATTTGCATTTCTGTAAATATTGTAAATTGTCATTGAACGTTCTAAAAGGAGAAGACGTTGTACCTAAATTTGTTCAATATATACTTGAAATTCGGAAAAAATTTAAAAATGTGGTTGTGATTGCCCACAATGGTCAAGCCTACGATCATCAGTTCATTTTAAACTATGTCTTAGAGAAAACAGTACTAAGCCCTGAATTGATTATGCGAGGAACAAAGATAATATTGATGTTAATAGGAAATGTAAAATTTATCGACTCAATAAACTACTTTCCTATGGCCTTATCAAAACTCCCAAAGGCATTCGACTTGCCACCTGTTTTAAAGAAAGGTTACTTTCCATACCTCTTCAACACTATTGAAAATGAAGAATACAAAGGAACATAGAATATTACAGTGCTAATTCTATGAGGTCGGAAGAGCGTAATACTTTCTTAAAATGGCATTCAGAACATCAAAATGATTCTTTTGAAATGAAGCAAGAACTTGTAGAATACTGCAAGAGTGATGTCAAAATTTTGACGGGGGCTTGCTTGCAATTTAGAAAATTATTTCTTACCCAATGTAACGTTGAACCATTTTTAGAATCGGTAACGATTGCTTCAGCTTGCAATATTTTATATAGACGTAACTTTCTTAAGCCAAACACCATCGGGTTAATACCTAAAAAAGGATACAGATGCATTGACAACCAGTCAATAGAAGCCATCAAGTGGATGATTTGGGAAGAACAGCAAAGGAACATAACTATCCAACATTCGTATAGAGGCAAAGAGGTAGTTATACACGGTGTAAAAGTTGATGGTTTTTGTGAAAAAACTAAACAGATTTTTGAATTCCATGGATGCTATTACCATGGTCACCCTATCTGTTTGAAGCACAAACGGGATGAACCTCTACACGAAAATGATACATTAAATCAGAGGTATGAAAGAACCATTGCTAAAACTGAAAGATTGAGAAATTTCAACTACGAGGTAATTCAAATGTGGTCTTGTGTTTTTCAAGCTCGTCTCAAATCATTTGGTAGAGATCAATTAAATTTTTTAAATATGCATCCACTGATTCAAAGTTCCCCCCTAAACCCCCGCGATGCTTTTTATGGTGGACGAACCGGAAACACTGTCAGTTTCTACAAATGTAAAAAAGGTGAAGAAATCAAATACATAGATGTACATATGTTCTCTATACCCTTGGGTTTGTAAGAACGGAAAATTTCCCATTGGCCACCCTAAAATCCACACTACTGGCGATGCAATCTGTGCAACAACGAAATTGAAGGGAGTTAATGGACTCATTAAGTGCAAAATTTTACCTCCAGAAAACCTGTTGCATCCGGTATTACCAATGAAACAAAATGACAAGCTCATGTTTTCATTGTGTAGAAGTTGCAGTGATGAAAAAAACAATGAACAATTGTGTACTCATACTGATGAGCAAAGAGCAATGGTTGGGACTTGGATAATTGATGAGGTCATAAAAGCCGTTGAAAAAGGCTACATTATACTTTCCATTTTTGAAATTTGGGAATATAATGTAGCCCAATATAACCCAGGCAGAAATCCTGATGACGGTCTGTTTACATCTTTGATGAACAAGTTTTTAAAAATCAAGCAAGAAGCATCTGGATGGCCAGCTGAATGTTCATCTCAACAAGAAAAAGAAAAATATATTTCTGATTTTCTTGAAAAAGAAAATATTCAGTTGGAATTTGCAGAAATATGTGTCAATCCAGGAAAGAGGTCACTTGCAAAGCTGATCTTGAATTCGTTTTGGGGGAAATTTGGACAACGTGAAAATCAACTTCAAACTATCGTTCTGAATAACCCTAACCCTTCAACTTTATTTCATCTGCTTACGGTTCCGTCAATTGAAGTACTACACATTCTTCCTGTAAATGAAGAAAACGTTGTCGTTAACTTCGAGATGAAAGAAGAAGCAATCGAATCCTTATCGAAAGTAAACGTTTGTGTTGCTGCTTACACGACTGCTTTAGCTCGGCTTAAATTGTATAGCTACTTGGAGAGGTTACATGAAAGAGTTCTATATTACGATTCGGTAATATGTATATGTAAGTCGTCAGGGGGAATTTGAACCTCCTACTGGTCAATTTATCGGTGATATGACTGACGAATTAGAAGTGTATGGAATGGGAAGTTATATAACAGAATTCGTCAGCGGAGGTCCTAAAAATTATGCATTTAAAGTGTTCAGTACAAAAGACAAGATGGAACACGCTGTCTGCAAAGTGAAGGGGATTTTTCTCAATCATGAATCATCGCAAAAAATCAACTTTGATTCCATTAAAGACACTGTTTTAAATTCGCGCTCTTCCTCAGATAGTGAAAGCATTATTATTAAATCTAATAATATTCGTCGGACAAGAAACCATCAAGTACTTACCATACCAGAAGTTAAAACCTACAAAGCCAAATCGGAAAAACGTCGTTTTCTTGAAGACCATAGCTCTTTGCCATATGGATTTAAAAGACAATGTTGTCATTCAAACAATTCTGTTCAAAATTATGAAATACAAAAAAATTATTGAAACTTGTTGTTGTACTTTTTATTTGAAAAGAAATTTTTACATTGTTTAGTTTATTTCTGACTTGTTTAGGAAACTTGTTGGGGTCTTTTAAATCCTTTTTGTTCAGCTTCATCCAAATAGATAGATACATTTGATTGAGGTAGAATGGTACTTTCATAATTCAGCTTGGATTTAATAATTCGGTTTTATTTGATTCGTCTTGACGAGGACAACCAATTACCATGATTGTTTTCTTTTTTATTTTTATCTTTTCCAAACTTTAAACAATTCGTGTGACTCCTTGATCAAGCGGATTATATTCAATTATACGATCATGTAGCATAAGACAGTAAGCTGAAGTGTTAACAGGAATATTTTGTGATGTTTTCATGTCCAAACGTATTTCGATGGGGCCTGTTTTCATAGATTCGTTTTGATGTCTGCAGTCTATAACGAAAATTGGAGCGCGTGATTTAAATAGACCCCAAGAAAGCAGAGGCTCAGTGATGGTTTTATTGTAGTAAGTTTTTTGAAAATCAGTGTACATTTTGTAAAACAGACTATATCTATTTTTATCAAAAGAAACATTGAGATCTTCATGTGGATAAACATCAGAGTTTATATATACTTTTAAGTCTGTTAGATTACAATGACCAAACGTTGTAGGATCAGCAGATAGTTTTTTATTTTTCTCAGTTTGCAGAGCAAAGACAATATATCTAGGTTTTTCAATTTGTGTTGTTGTCTTTACATTCCATATGTGATGGTCAGAGGTTGGTAGCATAGGGTATTCATAAAGATCCCAGTTTCGGAAAGTAATTTTCATAGCACTATTTTTATTTATAGATTTGTATAAATTCAATTTCGGGATATACTTATATAACAGCGTAGCGATTGGACGTGTTTTGGTGAAGCTCCTATAATAGATTGTTGTATAAAGCGTACTTAAAGGCAATAGTGGTGTTGAAGTGTGGTGAGAATTGATCCGGAAGTGATTGTTGACCAGTGAGCTGGCGCTCTTAGCCTTAATTCTTGGTTTTTGAATTAAAAAAAAAGCAATTCTTTATTCTGATTTATGTGAAATTTGATCAGTTTAATCGGCATTTGAGTGATTTCTTTGTTTCATCACAATAAGTGGAATTTACAATTCTCTGAGAAGGTACAATCAAATGCTCTGAGAATTTGAAGCGGAAATAAGAATTGCAACTGATTTGTTAAAACAACAACCATTTCAAAAGCTCATCTGATCTTTTCCGTTCCGAAGACAACAACCAATACAAATTCATAAACCACAAGAAAATTTGTACAATGGGTGAAAATACAATGGCTAACCTAATGAACGTTTTAATGCCAAAAATGAATGAACTTTTTGACTCAAAGCTAGCCAATATAGCAACAAAAGACGACATCAATACCATCAGAAATGATTTAACCGCTCTTCAAGCTGAAAACGAAACTCTAAAATCTGAAATAAAGAAAATTAAAGAGAACGAAATTCTGCTAAACCGAAAAATAGATGATTTTGAAAAATTTTCTAAAAGGCAAAATATTGTTGTAAATGGGCTAACAGCGATCAATACTCAGGAAGCAAAACAGCAGTTTGAGCAAATATGCAGTTCAACACTCAACGTATCCGTTACAACAACCAACACCAGAAAAATTGGCAGCGCAAGCAAGAACTCGTCAGCTTTTGTTTTAGAACTAGGAAATGTAAACGATGTAAGCACAATTTTATCGTCTACAGATCGCTTGAGAAACTCTAGGATATTTATCAACAGAGACCTTTCGTACAATGAAAGAAGAGAGAAATACCACCTACGTCAAATCAAAAAATGTTTAACACAAACCAATCCCAATCTAAAAGTCGAGATTAAGCGGTGGGCCATCGAAGTCAACAATCATCGTTTCAAATGCAGCTCTGAGGGAGTAATTACAGCTTTTAGCGATATAAGCAAGGCTTACATTACTAGTCTACTAGATAAAACAAATCTTAATTACACTGTAATTGTAAACGAAACTAAAAAACTAAATATACCAAGTCCAAGTAACTCTCAAAATCAAGCTTAACAATTAGATGCCTGTCAGGTTTTATCTTTCAATGTTAGAGGTCTTGGAAATAAAACCTTATTTTGTAATTTTTATAAATATATATGTAATTTTGAAATATTTTTTTTATATGAAACCTTTGTAACAAAAGAAAATAGTATAAGATACGAAAAATTCTTCCCTGGTTATAAACTCGAATGGATCCCTGCGACAAGAACACAACAGCAAATACGAGGCAGAGCAAGTGGCGGCTGCTTATATGGATACAAGAAATCTATTGAACAGATCTACAAACTGAGCTTTATCAAACAACACGACACCGTTTTTCTCAGAGGTTATTTTGGAGGTGCTTTACTTAACCTGGTCCCTGCGTACATCAACTGCAATCACTGGCGAAGCGACTTTGAAAAACTTACAACTTTCTTCGAAGAAACAGACCTTTATAATTTCATACTATTTGGCGATTTGAATGTAAGAACAGGCACGAAAGGAAGTATAGATGTGCAGCTTTCGAATGAAAATCTGGTTTCAATGATTAGAACATCAAAGGATAGTTCCTAAGACCGCAGTTCAAACGCGTTTATAGAGTTTTTAGAAGAGAAAGGAGCATTCATTTTGAATGGGAGCAGTATCGGTGCAATATGTAACTTTAAAGTCGGTTGTGAAACTTTCTCCGACTATATGCCCCTCATTATAAATCTAAACGTACAATCATCATCGACGTACAACGATAACTTGAAACTTCTACCAAGGCTTAAATGGCGGGAGGAAAGAGTATTCGCATACACAAACAGTTTAGATCGACACATTTCACAAACGATTATTGATATAGACGAAAATGAAGATAAGATCTTTGTCTTAAGATTAAGGAATGTATATACAACACAAACGGGGAAATTAATTGTCCGAGTACGAACTTCACGCCAAAGAAACCGTGGTTTGATACTGCTTGCTTTTATGCCAGGAGAAATGTCATGAATAGCCTAAAGATGTACAGAAAATACAATATTGACGTTTACAGAACACTCTTCCGTGATGAGTACAAGAAATTTAGGGCCCTATGCACAGCAAAACAGCGTAATTATTATCAATATATCACAAGTCAACTAGCATCAGTTAAGACAAAAAGTGACTGGTGGAAACTGGCAAAGAAAATACGTAACAATACAAACGAAAGCAACATGTCGGCAAATATAAACACATTAGAGTTTAGAACACACTTTCAAAACCTTCTCTATCAAACATTGTCCACAGAAACATCTTTCGAATATGCTTCAAATAGAGTTGTATATATACCCTTGCCTGATAAGGAAATTGAAATCAGCGAAGTTCTTGCAGCTATTACTACGGCAAAGGATAATAAAGCTCCCGGAATCGATGGAATTCCATTTGAATTTTACAAAAATGCAACGCCCAACTTAATCTTAGAAATTCACCGTCTATTCAACGATACCTTTCGCACTGGTACAATTCCTAACTCGTTCAAAAGATCAATAATATTCCCTCTTTTTAAGAAAGGAAATACCAAGGATGTAGCCAACTACCGTGGTCTGTCTTTTATGGACACTATATATAAGCTGTTCACAAATGTTCTTCTGAATAGACTTAGCCAATGGGTCGAAGCAAATCATATTTTAAACGAATTCCAAGCTGCATACAGAGAAAACTACTCAACCACGGACCAAATCTTCAATCTCTCCTGCCTTATAAGCCTTCAGCTTAACCGGAAAAATAAACTGTATGCGTTTTTCATAGATTTGAAAGCTGCGTTCGACAATATTAACAGAAACGCATTGTTCTACAAACTGACTCAGCTAGGTATATCTACAAAAATGGTATTGATTCTTAAAGCACTCTATACCAACAACACTGCTACAGTATGGAACGGCACTCATATCAGTGACTTCTTCCCTATTAATCAAGGTGTGAAACAAGGATGTGTTCTAAGCGCTCTGCTATTTATCTTGTTCCTAAACGACCTTGATTCTGATTTGCCGTGTGGAGTTACTATGGAAGGAGTATCGGTAAAAGCTCTACTTTACGCAGACGACATAGTGCTACTCTCAGATAATTATGCTTCCTTACAGATAATGATAAACAGCTTTGCAAATTATTGTTCCAAATGGCAACTGCATGTGAACCTAACAAAATCAGAAATAGTTATTTTTCGAAATGGTGGACGTCGAGCAGCTGAAGAAAAATGGAAGTACAACGACACCGAGATCAAAATATCTAACAATTTCAAGGAGTAAATCTCACATACAATATGTCGTGGACGGATCATCTTACGAAAAGGCTAGTAATGTCTAAGAATTCAATTAATGCTACTTGGTCAAACTTTATCAGAAATAAGAACATACAACACTCAGATAAATTCAAAATATACGAAGCTGCTTCAAAGTCTATAATGAATTACTGTGCCCAAGTTTGGGGATATTCGGAGAATGACGAAGTTGAAAAGTTGGAAAGGTTTTTCATTAAAAGATGCTTCTCCCTTCCTAATAACACGCCAAACTATGTTCTCAATATTGAAACTGGACTAAGAAAAGCTTATATTACGACACCAAAACTCCACTTTAAATACATCCAAAGGGTAAGCACGCTCCCTGAAAACAGACTGCCAAGAAGACTTATGGATATCATCGTGAAAAAAAAGATCTACTGGGCTGACAAATGGTCGGAACTCTTTAACGATCTGAACATTCAGTTTGACTGGAACACTAAATCTGAATGGAAGGCACTGCACGCAGAAACTTGCGAAAAACTTGTAGAAAGGCATTGGTCGGAACACACTGATAGAGCTCTACAATCACGATTCCATGATGAATATTGCAACTTGAACTATGCTGAGGTACCAAACTATTTCAATGATAGTAACTCGCGTGAAATGATAAGTATGGTATTAAAGTCCAGGTGTGGATTGCTCAACCTCAATGCACGAGCATTTAAAAATAATACAGATGGAATTTGTACGATCTGCAACCTTGACGCTACTGAAAATACGTATCATTTTGTAGGAGTGTGTCCTTGTTTCCGAACTTACAGAAAAAGATTCCTTGGAAGCGAAAAACTTAACCGTGATCAGTTCCTAGAAATCCTGAATGGCCAAAACTATTTACAACTTTACAATTATTTAAAAAACGCTCTAAGGTATAGAAAACTAATAATTAATGAATATTCTCAAAAAATACACCAATCCAACGCTGAACTTACTTAAGTAAACAATTTAACCTGACAGGCAACATAATATGTTATTGTCATTCATTTAATTTATATTATTACGAAAACCATGAAATTGTTAATATTCAGAAAATAAAATTTTTTATCTATCTATCTATCTATCTATCTATCTATCTAAATTCAATTTCATAGAGTCTGACAAAGTCACGTGTGGAACTTTCTATTGTACCTTATGAAGTTTTACTTGTACATTTTCATCTGTTTGTGAGATTAAAACGTTTTCATCCATTCTGGCTCGAGTTAGAATATGATCATGTCGAGCGTTCGGAATAATTTTCTTATAATCTTCAGCGAGCCCCAAAAGTTTATTTAATGGTATACAGTAATTAAAATAATACGGATTTGAAATATTAATAGGAGAATCAGGAGACCAAGATGCAAAAGCATGCCACTTTCATTTTTAGTTAAAGATAAATAGTTGTTGAGCGTTGAAGTGATGCCAACATTTCGATTGTAGTCAATTTCCTTGCCATTCAGTTCATAGCGAATTTCATCAAAAAGAAAAGACATTGCATTGTTTGCTAGTTTTGTGGTGGCTATTCCTTTTACGGGGTCTTTTCCATCTGTCCTCGATAATGAGCCTTCAACATATAAAAAACTTGCTGAAGGAAGGACAGTAAGATTTCGATGTTGTATACAAATCTGTATGATGTCATTTCTCTCAAAATTGTTTTGATATGGTGAATAAGTATGATATTCATATTTAGAAATGCTTTCATTGATTTCAGGTTCTTGAAAAATGTTTAACATATTTATGGTTTTAATGTTTTAGGATGTATCCTAATGATAATAAATAGTCTTGATTATGTTTTGTAAGACGATGACGACGACGCACAGTGTGAGAATTCGCTCATTTAGCGGAATTAAATTAATAGCGGTTACGAGTTTTACCTTTTGATAATTCTTTTTTTGCAGGATTAATTATAAATATGTGAATAATGAAATTTAACAACAATTATTAAAATACTTTGTTAATTTTTTTTTTACAGAGCTTTAAAAGTACTCGTTTTTTGCAGTTTGATAGACCCTTCTTAGCAAAGGAATTTCGCTCAGAAAAAAAGCTTATGCTTGATTTTTTTGGTCATATTTATAACTAATAGATACCAATATGAAATTAAAATAGAATTTTATATATACTTAGCCAAAATTTTAATGAACGGAGTTCTGAAACTACGTGTTTTATGCACTTAGGTAAGCACATCAGGAACAATTAAATTATGCTGAAAAAAAACGTTTGTTCCTTTTTACTTATATTTATTAATAAAAAACATAAAATACATAAATTAAAATAAACATTATTTATATTTTTTTACAAAAAAGACCTTAAAAACAAGGTTTTTATATTATTTAGTTGCATTTAAAAGGTCTAAGATTTAATGCTTGATAGCACTTTTTTTCCTTTTCGGAATGCACCTTATACTGGCTATAAAAGGGTCCGATGTTATCAATAGCCTATTTAAAAGACCCGTTATTGTGTCCAACAGCGAAGTTTTTCTCGTTAATAGCTCACGATATTTGCTGTTTTATTTGCTCCTAGCTTCTTGCGCTTCCTCCGAAAGTTGGTCAATCGGCAAAATCGGTGGATTAAACTAATAATAATTTAATTGATTTCAACTATTAAATTATCTACAATTCATGTTTATACACTTTGTTCTATTGAAATGAAAATGAAAAAGTTATAGTTAAAAACAGATTTTCAATAAAAATGTCTTTAAAAGTCCAAAATCGAGAAAAAAGAAAGAAAACTTTTAAAATAACATTTATTTTGAAAATTGTTTTTTTTTTTTATTGAATTATAACTTTTTTATTTTTAGTCCTACATAAAAAGTTTATTTACATAAATTGTAGAGAATTTAATTATCTACAAGATAATGTCAGTATTTTTTGCGAAAAATAACTATTTTCAAAATATCACGTAGAACTCTTATCACCCCTTTATAGAAGATGTCCCCTCAATAAGAGGGAGGGGGGTGTGGTGGGTTGAGCTCCAAAAATCGAAAATTATACTCACACTTAACTCCCCTACACATACAAAAAAAAAATCTTGTCAATGTAGCACTTCATGTTAATATAAGTAAAATAACAATTATTTTGACATTCATTTTTTGCTGAAGGCCATTTCGAAAATGAAAAAAAAATGTATGGGCGTCGCACCTATGCGCAGCAACTTAAAGCGGTTAATTATAGCAGACATATCAGGCTTTAAAATGCATATAGTCTCGCATCCGAATAACACCGAATAATTTAATTTTTTCTCTAATGAATGTTCAAATTGTATAAAATTACGCTTTTTTTTGTACCCTATCCTCCAACAAATATATTTAAACACCATATAAATTAAAATTTTACTTTCTTTTCAATTCTCCGATATCCTGTTAATAAAATAAAAGCAAAACTTTCAATAAAAACTGAACCGCGCACTCACAAAAAAATAAAGACCTAAACCACCTTAATTGGCCAATTGCCACCGAAAAAATGACTAATTGCAACTTTGACATCAATTATCTTCGTTCTACATCACTCCTGCTTAACAATTCTTTCTAAATCGGTTAGTAGAAGGTTTAGGCTCCAAGTAAAACCAACTTTTACATCAGTTTGTGCATATCATTTTTTTAATTAAATTCCGCTAGATTTGCGAATTCTCACACTGTGCGACGACGTGTTACCACAGCTGAGTTTGAAGATTGATTGAACAAACTAGTATAGGGTGATTTTTTTGAGGTTAGGATTTTCATGCATTAGTATTTGACAGATCACGCGGGATTTCAGACATGGTGTCAAAGAGAAAGATGCTCAGTATGCTTTGACATTTCATCATGAATAGACTTACTAACGAGCAACGCTTGCAAATAATTGAATTTTATTACCAAAATCAGTGTTCGGTTCGAAATGTGTTTCGCGCTTTTTTATCGACAAATTTTGTTCAGCGATGAGGCTCATTTCTGGTTGAATGGCTACGTAAATAAGCAAAATTGCCGCATTTGGAGTGAAGAGCAACCAGAAGCCGTTTAAGAACTGCCCATGCATCCCGAAAAATGCACTGTTTGGTGTGGTTTGTACGCTGGTGGAATCATTGGACCGTATTTTTTCAAAGATGCTGTTGGACGCAACGTTACGCTGAATGGCGATCGCTATCGTTCAATGCTAACAAACTTTTTGTTGCCAAAAATGGAAGAACTGAACTTGGTTGACATGTGGTTTCAACAAAATGGCGCTACATGCCACACAGCTCGCGATTCTATGGCCATTTTGAGGGAAAACTTCGGAGAACAATTCATCTCAAGGAATGGACCGGTAAGTTGGCCACCAAGATCATGCGATTTGACGCCTTTAGACTATTTTTTGTGGGGCTACGTCAAGTCTAAAGTCTACACAAATAAGCCAGCAACTATTCCAGCTTTGGAAGACAACATTTCCGAAGAAATTCGGGCTATTCCGGCCGAAATGCTCGAAAAAGTTACCCAAAATTGGACTTTCCGAATGGACCACCTAAGACGCAGCCGCGGTCAACATTTAAATGAAATTATCTTCAAAAAGTAAATGTCATGGACCAATCTAACGTTTCAAATAAAGAATCGATGAGATTTTGCAAATTTTATGCGTTTTTTTTTAAAAAAAAGTTCTCAAGCTCTTAAAAAATCACCCGATATTTTCAACAATGCTTTTATAAGAGGTTGAGTCAGTTATATTTCCATACACAATCATAATTCTGGTTGTAAATGTAATCGAACAGTTATTTTTTCTCCTCTAAAATTAATGTCTTTACCGTCTTGATCAACGAACTTTAAGCACAACGATGTTGTTCGTTTGACGTTCACAGGTAAATAAATAACATTCCTTGGAACTTCTATGATTTTATAGCCAGGACTTACTTTAACAGCAAATTCATGTAAGATATGTGCAGATTGATTATTTACATACGCTCCATCTATAATATTACATTCAACGCGAATGGCATTAACTCTATTTATGTCAACGTAAAGATCCGATTCATGTAATAAGTTTGACTTCAACAATTTCTTGCTAAACCCTAAAAGAGACCCAATAGAATTTAGATTAGAGAAGTCAATGACTTCCGAGCTGTGAATTTCACATTTGAGAGTGTTGTTATTTGCCTTGATTTTAATTTCAATTTTTTTTTATGCACTTTTCTTTTTTTTTTGTTAATTTCAACAAGTTTTTTTTGTATTAAATTATTTATATCTTCTATCTCATATGAGCCTATAGGAAAAGAAATAACGCTATCACCTATATGCAGCAAGTTATTAGACTCATCCACATTTGGTATAGAGTTATATATGTTTGTAAATCTATGAGTCCGCATACATAATTAGATTTCAATACAATTGGTGGGAAATACTCAGCATTAAGAATGGATTCATTTCCACTTAAAGTTAGTGTTAACGACATGTCGATTAAAAGACGAATGACATAATTTACCTTTTTCTGCATCATTTTATTCATTTCTTATTTCAGTTTGAAAACATTTTACATTGTTCTAATAAAAATCTTAAGCATAAATGTCCACATACATACATATGTATCAAAGTCTTGTTCTTGAATATAAATATAATATAATTTCCAAAACTATCAAAATATTTTACTATATTATTTTTTTTATTTCTAATATATGCCACCCAATGAGTGCCAGCACCAGCTTCACGATCCAAATTTATAACACCACATTCCCTACCCAATGGTACTTTTGGCAATAAGTCTCTCATGAAAACTCCTCTAAAATATTGTAAGTGTTTCTTTCCAAATCGTTCAATGTCGAAATTGTTTAAGGGTCGATTGGGTAGCAGTTCAATTAGTTTTTTGGGTTACATGTGTTTAGGAAAAGACCAAGGCCATTTTTATATGGTTGTAAATATAACCCATTTCCTTGAATAGCAACTGCTTCCATAGCCTTATAATGCCGTTTGTTTTCTTCAAGCTGTCTTTTAGCGGCTCGTACATCATTCAGAGCTTTTGCGACACCAGCTGCTCCACCTGTTAATGATCCAATAACTGATAAATCAGCTAGAATTGGAGCTAGAAATGGTAGAAAACCACCACTATTTGGAACTGGAATTATTCTCGGCGTTTGATAATGCTGTTTTTTCTTGTTTTTTAAAACATTTTTTGCAGCCTTCACAGCAATATTTGCTATAGATGTTGTACCACAACAATTGATATTGTTTTTGATAGCGTTTCTTGCTTCGCTTATGGCCTTCTTGAACAAATTTTTCTTCCAAACCTTTTTCGTTTTTGTTTTATTGGTTCTCTTAGTTTTGTTTTCAGTTCTTTTACTACCCATTCCGAATTTCGTTTTTGCTTTCATCATGTTGGTGACTAAGAGTCCACTTAGTTTTTCAGAGGCTGATGAATTGCTTGCTTTGAATCTTTTCCACGCCTGTTCGGTAAGAACTTTATCGGCAGCGTGTCGATCTGTGAGAGAGCTACTTTTAGAATATGCAATATCGTGAAGGCGACAAGCATCATCCAATTGATTGATTCCTTTATCGCCCCTTCTTAAACGTTCTTCCAATTTCGTTCCGGGGCCACAGTAATTATAGGAGGGAATATGTAGTTCAAACGGCAGTTTGTCGATAACTTTATTCAAAAGCCCTTCGCCTTTAGTTGATTTTCTTTTTTTATGGCACTGATTTTGGGTATTGTGTTCAATCATATTATGATAAACGTACCTTCCTAGTTGAGGTTTGAAACATGTATGAAAGCAAGTATATAAAACGAAATGTTTTATTCAAAAGCTGTTAGTCATCAATACGCGTTTTGTAGAGCAGTCCGAAGTCATTAAAGTAAAAAAATTTGATTCAAATGTCAACAAAAAAAAACATGGCTCATTATTCCCAAACAGTATTCGGGGAATTATAGTTGGACCTTCAAACTGTGGGAAAACAAATGTAATGCTAAGCATTCTTTTAGACCCCAACGGTTTAAAGTTTGAAAATATTTATATTTACTCCAAATCACTACATCAACCGAAATATCTATATCTGAAGAACCTAATTACATCTATAAAAGGAATGGAATATAATGAATTTTCAAATAATTGTGAGATAATGCCCCCATCAGACGCTAAAAATAATTCTATATTTATATTTGACGATGTCGCATGTCAGAAACAAAATAACATAAGAGAATATTTTTGCATGGGTCGTCATCTGGTGTTCCCCAGGGAAGCCATCTTGGCCCTTTTCTATTCATCCTGTCTATAAACGACGACGTATCGTCTTGTCTACGCTCAAGTGATGTTCTTATTTTTGCTGATGACATGAAAATTTTTAAGATAATAAAGTCCACCCAAGATCGCATTCTTTTACAAGCCGACATTGATAGTTTCACATTCTGGTGTGGGAAAAATAGCCTTTCACTCAACCCTTTAAAATGCCAGACGATAACTTTTACTAAAAAACGAATCGATAGTGTATTTGATTATTGTATATCTCAGCAAAAACTCTGTCGCGTCTCAACATTTAAAGATTTAGGTGTTCATTTCTGTTCAAACTTAGAATTTACACATCACATTAATTTTATTGTTAATAAAGCAAGTTCTATGCTTGGTTTTATAAAACCCTGGGCAACGGAGTATAATGATCCCTATGTTACTCTTTCTTTGTACAATTGTCATGTTCGTCCTCATCTTGAATATGCTTCGCAGGTATGGACTCCCTATTACGAAATTCATAAGAAACGTATTGAATTCCGTGGGAAGATCCTTATGATCTGCCTCCCTATGAACATCGTATTCAGCTTCTTCAAATGCAATCTCTCCATCAAAGGCGTGTTAATAATGATTTAATTTTTTTTCATCAACTCATTAATGGTGAAATTGATGCACCTTATTTGCTATCTTGTATACATTTAAATTACCGAGGCGGAACTCATAACCTGCGTACTTTTGACTTTATGCATATTGACTTCCATAGAACTAACTATGGAAAGAATGAAGCCTTAAGTCGAATGAGCATTTTATATAACTTAAACTGTTCATCGATAGATTTAAATTTAAATAAGGTGGGATTAAAATCATTGTTTAGAACCAGTGCTCCACTATCGTAATCGTCTTTATTATATTTTTTGTTGTTCTGTAATTATTATTTATTATTATTATTATTTATTAGATATTCTGCCTTAATACTAAATTACATTTTCTTTTTCATTAATTCATAATATTAATATTTACATAAATCAAATTGATTTGTTTTAACAAAAATATAGTTATGCACGGGCAAAAGCCTCCCCCGTTGTTTTCCATTCGTTTCTGTTGTGAATTTTTTGAAACCAAAGTCTGTCGAAAGCATGAAGCTCATCGCTCCATCTTTTTGGCTGACGCCCAACTGATCTGGTACCACTAAACGGTGTCCACTCTGTACATTCTTTTGACCACCTTTCATCTGACTTCCTCATAAAATGCCCTGCCCAGTCCCATTTAAGCTTTCTTGTCTTCAAAATAACATCTTCGAATCCTGTCCATTAACGTGTGTTGACATTTCTGATTCGCTGAGATCTTCTTATTTTTAGCATTGCTCTTTCCATTGCCCTTTGGGTTGTTGTAAGCTTCCTTTTTATTACAACGTTGTTCGTCCATGTTTGGGAGCCATATGTTAGCACTGGTAAAACTGTGGAATCGAAAATGTATTTCTTGGTAACGTTTGAGATATTCGAGTCCAACATAGTTTTCACGTCCCAGAATTGCCTCCATCCGTTTGTTATCCTTCGAGAGATCTCCTTCTCTTTTCTATTATTAAATGAAACTAATTGTCCTAAATATATGAATGCCTCCACATATTCGATCAGCTCTCCATTAATATGCATAGGTGTTTTGGTCGCATTTGTCATAACTTTGGTTTTGTTTTCGTTTGCTTAAAGACCTGCCCTAGAGCATTCCAGAATGAGTTCGTTTATCATCTTTTGAAGATCTTCAGGATTATCATTCATCAAAATAATATCATCAGCAAACCTTAAGTTTGAAAGATATTTTCCATTGATTTTTATGCCAATGTGTTCCCAATCTAATTTTGTAAAACATTCTTCTAGAGTAGCCGCAAAGAAAGGCGGTGAGATTGGATCTCCTTGTTTAGTTCCACTTTGAAGTTTGAATGGCTCTCCAAATATTTCAGTTTTTATCTGAGCAGTGGAAGAGTCATAAATTTTTTTGAAAATTCTAACCCAACGACAATTTATACCTTGGTTAAGGAGTGCATTCCACATGAAGTCTTGGTTAATGGTATCGAAAGCCTTTTTAAAATCAATAAAAATGAAATAAACCGGTAATCGGTATTCTACACTTTTTTCGATGATTTGATTAACTGCCTGCAGGTGGTCTGTAGTTGAGAAACCTGATCGAAAACCTGCCTGCTCCACTGGTTGATGTTGTCCGAGGTCTACTTCCAGCCTTTTGAAGATGCATTTTGCAAAGATTTTGTAGATGTTAGATATAAGACTTATTGGACGATAGTTGTTGATGTCATCTTTTTTCCCTTTCTTGTGCAATAGAGTGATGTACGACTTTGTCCATTGGATAGGAACTTCTCCAGTAGCCATAACATCGTTGAAAATATCTTTAAGCCACGCTGAAGACGTTTCAATTCCATATTTTAGGATTTCGGCTTCGATTCCATCACTGCCTTTACTCTTTTCGTTCCCAAGTTCCATTATAGCCTTTTTTATTTCGTCTTGAAGAAACGGTAAAATTTCTTCAGATTCTTCTTCTAGCCTCTGTTCTATACTACCGATGTTTGTATTTTGACGATTATTCGAGTATAGTTCCTTATAAAATTCTGTTGCAACTTCGTTTATTTGTCTTCTGTTCCGGACTTGTTCGTTGTTTTTCGAAACCCCTAAGACCCATTCCTTCTCTAATTTCAAGCTTTGTTTGACTTTCTTTATCGATTTAGTACTTTCTAAGATATTTTTTATATTTTTTTCGTGGAATTCTCTTATTTCTTGTTTGCTTTTTTTCTTTATCTCTTTTCTTAATGTTCTCAGTTCTATTCTTTCATTTTGTGAGATGTTTTCAATTTTCCTTAAAAATTCCCTTCTTTGTATCATGTTTTGTGTAGCCACTGATATTTTATTTTTGCTTGTACTCTCGACAGTTTTAAAGACATGTCGTCGCCCTAGTATTGAAGTGCCGTATACGCCATTTTTACATTTTTGGGAAATCGCTTTTGAATGTTTGGAAGTCTATTACGAAAAAACTAACCGCTGACATTTTTTGATTTTTTTTATATGATATATAGTTGAGAATTCTCTTTCATATACATGTTATTCATCATCTGTTAGTCTTTTAGTTTTCAAAATATTTAAATTTTTGTCCAAAATGAGTTTGCCGTATACGCCATCAAAATCAGAAGTTCCTTTCCTCTTCATACACATACGTCAAAAAAAAATAAGATTCAGTATTCTCACTTTCTAAATTCAAAATTGTTTTTTATAATAAAAGGCACAATTTAAAACAGAACATAAATTTTATTTTAGAATTCATTTTTAACATACAATATAAAAATATATCACAATATTGTACATAGGTACTTTCAAAAAGTACGTTACAGTTCATATACGAATAGAAAAAGAAAAATAAACTTAAAATTAGTGACTTCAACATTTTTGTACTTTGATTTCTTAAATATACGAGAAAAATGGTACTTTGCAATTATTGCAACTTAACAAAAAAAAAATGAAAATTCTTTAATACATTAATAAATAAATTAATTATGTTTACATAGTTTAAATAAGGCTTCGTAGTATAATTTATCTTCCGAAGACATGAAAGGGAAGAGACTTTTTATATCTTCAAGTTTTTCTTTGGATATGTTTTTAGTTCTTTTCTGAATAACTTGTAAGTCCTGATCAAATAAATTTTTTGGTGTTCCCAAATTGGTTTTGCTCGCTTCTTTAATGATTGAGCAGATTTCGTATCTTAAATCCCTCGCATTTCTCTTGAATGAAACTTGAAAAAAAATCTGGCTTTTCGTATTTAAAAGAGTTTGTTTTGGTGAAGGGTATAGATGCATAGTTCAAGTGGCCTGATTTTGCGGAATATGCTTTAAAATCATCAGCTTGCATTTGAATTAATTTAAGAGATGTTTCTGGATAGTTCATGCTTTTAAGTTGTCGAAATAGTGACAAAGGACACTTCAATGTTTTTGAGGTGTTTGTCTATGACACTATGCACAGAGTCTACCTCCTGTATAAGTGAATGGCTGGGAATAGAAAACTTTTGGAGTATTGTTCTTAAGTTTGGCGACTTGTGGAGAAAGTGCATTAATGTGGTAGTCATAATTTTATTCCTATTTTGTGGCACACAAAAATCACTCCAAAGGGTCAGCACTTCAATGTCCTCATAATCAATCAAAACTTGTTTCAAAATTTTGATTAAGGCACTGGCAATATCGTCACCAGTTCTACCACTGTGCACCTCACTCCAAATAGCACAATAGGCTTGGCTTTTTAGAGCTTTATACTGAAATTTTTATGCACATACATACGCCAAATCAATACTGAACGATCATTTTATTTTCGATGACTTATGTTCTTAGACAATAAGACGTACGTCAAAACAATTCGCAAACAAATTTGTTCGTAAATTGCATGAAAAATTTGCCGTAAATGTCAAAATTTGGCGTTTACGTCAAAACAGTACTTGAACTTGTTGATTTTGATGGATATACGTCAAAACCATTCTGAATATCTCAGCAACGAAAAGAGATAGACAAAAACGGATAACAGATTTGAAAAGAGCGCCCACGAAAATATAAGACTGCATACCCAGTTTAAAATATGAGTTTTGGCGTATACGGCACTTCAATACTAGGGCGACGATGTTTCGAAGATATTATTTTCAAAGTTTTTTCGAATTGGTCGTATTTTTCCTGAACCGTTCTATGACCATTCGTTTCCTTCAAAATGCGATGGCGGAGCTCTAATTCCTTGTTGTAGTTCCCCATTTGAAACGGGCTGGGTTCTTTTTCTAGTACATACTGGTTTTTCTTGTAATACTTCAACTTCCTTGTCTTATGATTGATCAGTAGCTTGGCCCTTACTAACCTGTGATCTGAGTCGTATTCGAACCGATTTAACACGTCGACATCTTTGAAAAAAGATTTTTTATTGGTGTGAATAAAATCGATTTGGTTCTTATGCTTTCCATTTGGGTGGATCCAAGTCCACATTTTGCTATCCTTTTTCCTGAAGAGTGAGTTTGTAACTGTTAATTTATGTTGCCATAGCCATTGCAACATCCTTTCCCCTCGGTTATTTCTACTTCCATACCCATATGGTCCCATAATTGGCTCTTCTCCTGGTTTCTTTGATCCAATACGTGCGTTAAAGTCACCCATTACTACAAGTAATTCTGAGCTGAGTTGGTTGATAGCTAGATCCAGTGTTTTGTAGAATTTTTCTAGCACTTCCGTCGAAGCTGTTCCTGTTGGAGCATATACTTGTATGATGGTAGCTTTAACCCTTCCAATTTGAATCTTCAATCCGATGACTCTTTCATTATATCCTTTTATTTCGATAATATATTTTTTCCAACGCTTATGAACAAGAAAACCTACTCCATATTCCCCTTTGGTCTGTCCGATATATGAGAATATGTGCCCTTCATCTGTTTCCACAATTTCTTCTCCCATTTTTCGTACTTCACATAGTCCAATAATATCCCACTTTATCTTTTTCCTTGCGTTTTCAAACAAGGTCATCCTTTCTTCTGATAGAAGCGATTGAGCATTGTAAGTACAAATGTATATTTCGTTTTCGAGTGCTTTCTTTTGTTTTTTTCCAGTTGAATTTGGAGATGGTGATGAATGTGGTGATGTTGATGATTGCGGTGATGGTGATGGAGATGATGGTGGGGATGGTGGTGGTTGGGTTGTTGGGGCTTTCTGCAGCGATGCTGCTGTATGACTTGGTTTACCAGTTAATGGGGGGATTTGGCCGTAGTCATCCACGGTGGCCAACCGGATTGGATGATTTTCTTCTTTGTTTTGTGTAGATCGTTTTCTTTTGCTTTCGTTTTTATTTGTTGCTTTTTATTCGGTTTCGTTTTCAGTTTCGTTTGCCCGTGCTGTGTACATCATTGATTTTGATCTTTACGATCATTTTCGTTTATAGACGATTCTGATGCTGAACTTCTAACTCTAAAGAATTTTTCCAACGTACTAGGTTTTTCAAGTGTTACAGTGTCTCTTGTTTTGCTTTTCTTCAATTGAGAAGAGATAGGTCTTTTTGTTTTTGCTGACATAGAAGGGGAGTTCCGGTTTCTATTTGAGCTTGATTCGGGTTCTTCATCTGATCTGTTTCTTTTTAATTTCTCTGAGCTATGATTTTCTAACTTCTCCTTTTTTCCTTTTGAAGCACGTTCCTCTTTCTTCATCTCAGCATCCTCCTTAGACATATCATCTCTTAAGTAAATTGGATTTCCACTTCTTTGCCGTAGTTTGACTTTATTTTTCATTATTTCCTCTTTTTTCTTTAAAGCTAATAACCCTACCATAATAGGCCTAGCTTTGTTACCTTTCTTCCCAAGTCTGTAGATAAAATCTATGTCTCGTGTGCCCAACTCTACACCCAAGTCAATTGTTACTAGATGAATGATAAATTTCTCTAGCTCTTCTACATTTTGTTCAGCTTCTTCTATATTCGAGAAAATTATATTTTTCCTTCGCATCATTCTTTCCAGCCGTGTGATTCTTTTGTCTTGTTCTTCTTGCTTTTCATTGATTGCTATAATTCCCCTTGATATTTGATCGATTTTTGTTTCCACACACTTTTTTGAAACTTCAATGTCATTTTTTAATTCTTGTTTTGTATTTTTAATTTCCCTCAAAATTTCCTCTAAGCTCATTTTCAATTTATCCAAAAAAAAGTGCGACTGGCAACACTATTGTATCGAGCTTTGATTCGATTCTCGTTTTGGATTGACGTCTTGTGTTTATTTGACAGATTGAATTTGTTTTGATTTCGTCTTAGATTCTAGTTGTTAACTCTGAGTGAATTCTTTATTCCAATAAAAAGTATATAAATATATATAAATAGTTCTCTATAATAAGAACACTAATAAATTGAAACACCGGTCCTGGTGCCAAAATTGATTTTATATATAATTATAAAACTTTAACTTTCACATAAAAATGCCAAGATTATTTGTGGGACGTACCTTTCGATGGGATAAGACAGGCAATCACAATCTCTAACAGCAGCCACCACAAAAGGATTTTAAAAGCAAGTATTTCAATCAATTTCTAGCAAAAAACAAGAGCACACACTTGAGACACGACCAACGAGCAGCAGCTTAGGTATCTTTCTGTTCTGTAATATTTCATGTTAAATGTTAATTATGTTTTGTATTTTGTGCGTGTGTTAGGCTTTAATTGTATTATTATCTTGCTAACAACTAACACATGCACTAATGATGAGCCT
Organism: Eupeodes latifasciatus; assembly: GCA_920104205.1. Taxonomy (NCBI): domain Eukaryota; kingdom Metazoa; phylum Arthropoda; class Insecta; order Diptera; family Syrphidae; genus Eupeodes; species Eupeodes latifasciatus. Next base: position 84,982,391 of record OV049925.1, read on the forward strand.
CTGATCGTAGTGTGACGCTTGCTGTAAGCTAACTACTTTCTGAAAATTCTGAAGTGTAAAAAAAAAAAAATAATGGAGTTGACAGTTTTTATTTATGCCAGTCCTATAACCATATACCAAAACATTTAATTAGAGACAATGCTAATTTTATTATTCTTTTCAAACAAGATGAATTGAATTTAAAGCATGTTTACAAAGATCACATAAACTCTGATATGACATTCAATCAATTTAAAGAATTGTGTTTACACTGTTGATCTGATAATTTTGGATTTCTGGTTATAGACAAGGAAAGCAGTATTGAAAAAGGTCGATACAAGAACAGTTTTCACAAAATTGCGATACTATAAATATACATTTATCACTTAAAAAGCAACACATTACATCGTCAACGCTGTTTGGGAAAATTTGTCTTCAGTAAACATACTATACAGGAAATCATTTAATATTTTATATTATAGAAATGGAAGAGAGTGTGCTAAATGATCTAATAAAAACAAAAAATGTGTTAAAAAATAAATATTTTCAACTTAGAACTGGTAAAATGATGAGAGAAACTGATTTGGAAGACACTTTCAAACCCATTGTTGAACCACTGAAAAAATTGGTCGGAAATATTAAAAAAGAAGAATCACAACAAGAGGATGATGTTAAAACACCTAAACGACGTCGCAAGTTGCATTTCAAATCTTTTAATGAAAAGGCTGAACGAATGAACGAATAGACTCACCATCACTAGAGTTGGATAGTCCAGATAATACTTTTTTCTATAGTACACCTAAGAGTTTTGATACCCCTAATAAATCATCTTCGGTAATAATAAAACTTTTGTCAGAATCAAATCGTGATACAATTTATGGTCCGTATTTCGATGCTAATACACAATCTGTAAAAATGGGGAAATGTAGCTTTGCGATGAATGATCATGAGATTTTCATAGACAATGAAATGTTTGCTCGAACTCCTGGTCTTATTGAACTGATGCTAAAGAAAAATCCTCGTAAACAAATATATAATAGTCATGACCTAGAACAATAGGGAAAATCTTACAAAAAACGAATGCGCATATGCGTAATCATGATAGTGCTTCTCGAATAAATAATAATAGAAGTGCTAAATATAACCATCTGATTAAAGAACTTGTTGCTAGACTTAAAAAAGAAAAAAAGGGGGATCTTATACTCATAATATAAGTGAAATGAAATATACAAACAAAGATATTGAATATGTATACTGGAACGATCCTAATGAACTTGTTAATAGGCTAAGACTTTTGATAGCATCCAAAAATGCTGGTAATGATAACCATCAGAATGAAATAAATTCTGTAATTGAAGAGCTAAAAGAATCAAATATTATATATTAGCTTTTCAATCTATTAACTTTGCATACAAACAATGAACGTCGACAAGTTCGGTAGGAACTCCAAGCCTCTTCCAAAAAATAAAGGTCTTGTGGGACCTCCAGGAATAGGTTTTAAACTTCTATCGTCTGGTGATTTTGATATAGAAAGTAGATATTTAAACAATGTTGGAAGTAATCCTGAATACCCCCACCAAGCCGTGTGCAAAGGATATGTTGATGATCAAATAAGTCTTAAGGAATCAAGCATTATAAACCACATAAATTCTTCTTTAATGGAAGTTTTATCCACTTTTAATAAGGAAATTCATATGCTAAAAAACCACATAGACTCTACGATAAAGGAAACAATAAAAAGTATGGAACAAGAAAACAAAGCATCACAATTAATTTCACAAAAAACTTAAAGGATCCATAGAAGAAGAAAAGCATGTTGACGAGAAAATAAAAAATAAAGTTGAAAATATAATGAAGACGATGTTTCCTAATGTACCCTTTATACCCATAGATTAAAATAAGTAAAAAAAAAAAAATGTTCTATGTTATATACATAATGTATAGGTGAAAATGAAGAAAAGATTTTCAATTTTCATAAAATAAAATAAAATTTGTTAGTTAGCATTCAACACTTGAACAACAAGGAACTTTCAAAATGGACACTGATAAAATAATAAAAGATATTTTTGGTTTTTTGAAAACAAATGGCGAATCAATATTGGATGAACACTATGGAGAATTTACTAACTGTATTTTAATGGTTAGTAAATTTAAAAATACTGCATACATGGAATCATCGCATGGACATCACTACTCTAATTGTTGCTGGTCATCCAACCAATGTAAACTAGGCCCAGATACTTGTGCCTGTTACGTTATAGAAAAACTTTGAGCTAGAATTAAGAAACTAATGTTATTATATAAGAGATTGCAATAAAAAAAATAAAAAACATATAAATCTTCTTTTTTATTAAGCTTAATTCACTCTTTACAAATATGAGCAAGCGGAAGGTTGTTGAAGAGTTGCATAAGACTGCACGTAGAAATTTTAAACGTGCGTCGTCGTGTTATTATCAAGGGCTTTGATGATTTATGGCAAGCTGACTTAGTTGAAATGATACCTTATAGTGGACAAAATAGAGGGTTCAATTATTTAATGACAGTCATTGATGCCTTCTCCAAATTCGCGTGGGTCATACCAATGAAAAACAAAAAAGGTATCACTATTTCTAAAGGAATGGAGGAAATATTTATCCATTCTTCTAGGATTCCTAAAAATTTATAAACGGATGATGGAAAAGAATTTTTCAATACAAACTTCAAAAGCTTAATGAAAAAAATATAAAATTAACCATTATTCCACATTTAGTTCATTAAAAGCTTCAATTGTTGAAAGATTTAATAGAACTTTCAAAGATAAAATGTGGAAGGAATTTAGTTTCAACGGTAGTTATAAGTGGATAAATATTTACAAAAAAATACTCCATGAATACAATCACTCTATTCATCGAACCATTAAATGTAAACCTGCAGATGTTAACAAACAAAATTCAAAGTCACTATTACCAATTTTCAAAATCAAGAAAGAAAAACTAAGCACACGAAAATTTGAAGTTGGAGACAAAGTAAGAATCAGCAAGTACAAACATGTATTTGAAAAAGGCTATACACCCAATTGGACTACTGAGGTTTTTAAAATAAGAAAAGTCCAATTAACAAAACCAGTCACATATCTTCTTGAAGACTATCAAGGAAACCAAGGTGGTTTTTACGAAGCAGAACTGATGAAAACTAGATGCGCAGATGTATTTCTAGTTGAAAAAGTTCTACAAGCGAGGGGAAATAAAGTTTTAGTGAAATGGTTGGGATTCTCCCCAGAACATAACTCATGGATCAATAAAAACGAAATTCTGAACGTAATTTACGTTTTGGGTTTTGAACGTAATTTACGTTTTGGGTTAAGAACGTAATTTACGTTTTGGGTTAAGAACGTAATTTACGTTTTGGGTTAAGAACGTGATTTACGTTTTGGGTTAAGAACGTAATTTACGTTTTGGGTTATGAACGTAATTTACGTTTTGGGTTAAGAACGTAATTTATGTTTTGGGTTAAGAACGTAATTTATGTCTTGTGTTAAGAACGTAATTTACGTTTTGGTCTAAGAACGTTCAAAAGAAATTGTTTTAATTGATCAAAGAAATTTCCTTCTACACATTTGTAAGTTTTTCTATTCTGCTTTCCAAAGCAATGAAAACAGCACCCATAACAATACTTACAAGCGACAAACCTATTAGAAATAAAAAAAATTACCACCTAGGTCCATCACCATGGTTCACTTCAATTATTAAAAAAAATCTTATCAGATTTAAATTCAAATGCCTCTTTTGGAAAATCTTTTATTTCTGTTTTCCTCATATTCATGACACCTTTTTTTTACATCAAAGATCACCCCCGAAAAAAGGATCACCAGCTCAGCTCATCAGTGTAATAAAATTAATTCACACCTTTTTACATCAAAGGGCACACCCGCGTAAAAGTCAGTGTAATAAAAGTCATTAATAAAACCCAATTTACTCATTTGCATAATTTGGTTAGTTTAAAAATCCAACACTTCATTATCAGACTTGGATTTATGTACCTACACATTTGTATCTTTTCTATTCCAACCCCCACAAGAAAAAAGGATCACCAGCTCAGCTCATCAGTGTAATAAAATTAATTCACACCTTTTTACATCAAAGGGCACACCCGCGTAAAAGTCAGTGTAATAAAAGTCATTAATAAAAACCCTATTTACTCATTTGCATAATTTGGTTCCCAGTCTATACCGCCCCATATCCTACTTATCTTTATTAAAACAAATTCAATTAAAACCAATTCAAATTCATTTTCGAAATTGGGAATCGTATGAATATCCAACACTACCAACTACAACTGATCATGTATGGACTGTCAAAACATCAAACCAACTTGAGAAGCCAAGATATGTTATTATTGCTCTACAAACTGATAGAAAAAATCAAAGAAATAAGGACAGCAGCAAATTTGACCATTGTGATATAAGAAATGCAAAATTGCATTTAAATTCTGAATACTACCCTCGTGAAGACTAAAATCTTAAATTTAAATTAGATAGATATGCTGTTCTCTATGAAATGTACAGTCAATTCCAAGAATCATACTATCAAAAGCAGTCACACCCTCTTTTATCACGACAAGATTTTAAAGAAATAGCACCAATTATAGTATTTGATTGTTCTAGACAAAATGAAACAATAAAAACTGGATCAGTGGATCTGAAAATTGAACTTAAAACAAATATACCTATATAAAAAAACGAAAATAAAAATAAAAACGAACAATTAAATTTTAATTTTATATTTATTATTTGGTTTTATTTTATTTTGAAAAGAAACAATATTGAATTGATTGATATTCGAACCGCGTCGCGTTATATAAAACAAATTTCAAAGTTGTGAGAATTATTGTTTCTTTTCAAAAATAAAATAAAACCAAATAATAAATACAAAATTAAAATTTAATTGTTCGTTTTTATTTTTATTTTCGTTTTTTATATATATTATCATACCACAACCGGAGACTACTAAACCATGTAATTAAAACAAATGTTGCGATACCACCTTCAACTACTTTATACTGTCTCATTCTTCATGATCGTATAATTGAATATAACCCTGTTACTGGAGAGGTTCAAAAACTAACATAAATTGAATGTTATGATTTATAACATTGTCAGTACATAAAGTGAATTTATAGAGAACATACAACTACTACTAACGTTATTATGAATAGTTTTGTTGTAGACTTTCAAGGCTTTGGAGTATTCAATAAGGACTTTATTTTAAAAGAAATAGCTCTACTACATACTGGACATCATTTTAATTTTATTGTTACACCCCCATGTAATTTGAGTCAGTTGCCCCCAGCACTTAAGAGGCAAGCTCATTGGTTGTACAATAATTATCATGGACTGATTTATAATGGAGGATGGATTAATTTTACAAAGGTTAAACTATTTCTTCAAAACAAAATCCAAAATGGAACCATCTACGTAAAAGGAATAGAAAAGACGCAATGGTTAAGGGAATTACTTAATAATGAAAATGTTGAAGTCAAAAACGTTGAAGATTTTTTTAACTGTGATAACTTCATGTTCTTGAGTTCTCCGAATGTTATTTGATGTTATTATAATAGAATTTTCATTATTTAACGAAGAAGAATTCAATACTGCGTTCTTAATTGAATCAAAGTTGACTTTCTGTAATGATTCATAATTCAGAAAAATGCCTTTCACCTTGCAGACAACGTGTTCAGTATTATCATTGGTATTAAATACTTTAAAAGCATAATTTTTAGGGCCTCCGCTAACAAACTCAGTAATATAACTTCCAACTCCATAAAGTGCTAACTCATCTGTCATATCTTCTATGAATTTACCGGTTGGAATTCTCCTGAACGACTTACATATATAACAGAATCTGTGTCATAATACAGGGTGGGCCGTAAATAAGTGCACTTAAAAAAAATTATATTAATACAACTGTAGCGCTTTTAAATGAAATATTTATTTTAAATTATACAAAACAAAATGAATTTTTATTTTTTAAAAATTAAATCATCCAAATATTGTCCATTTCGCCTACAGCACTCTTCCAATCTGACTCTGAGATTTTGGAACACTTTTGTCAAAAGTTGCGGAGTGATTAAGCGGATTTCTTCTTCAATGTTCGCTTTTAATTCAGCCGTCGTTGAAGGATTATTAGAGTACACCTTACTCTTGAGGTAGCCCCATAAAAAGAAATCCGGTGGCGTTAAGTCAGGGCTCCTGGGTGGCCAAGCAATATCACCCCTCCTCGATATCAACCTTCGAGGAAACATTTCTCTAACGACCTCCAGAGAGTCGTTACTTGTATGGCAGGTAGCGCCATCTTGCTGGAACCAGGTGTGAATAGTGTAACCACTCGATTCTTGCAGTTTTGGAGCTAAAAAATCTCTAAGCATCGAAACATAACGCTCTGAATTAACAGTAACATTACGCCCGTATCGATCTTCATAAAAATACGGCCCTATGATCCCCCACTTGGCTATTCCGGCCCAAACGGTCACTTTCGGAGGGTGTAACGGTCGTCCATGTTTTAAGCGTGGATTTTCTGTTCCCCAGTATCGACAATTTTGTCGATTAACAAATCCGTTGACATGAAAATGAGCTTCGTCTGAGAAGATAATGTTATTGAAGTGAGGGAATCTCCGTAACATTTCTGTTGCGAAATTGAACCGTGAAACAAAATCGGATTTTTTCAAATCTTGGACAATCTGAATTTTGTAAGGGTATAACTTCAAATTCCCGTAAAATGCGACGTAAAGTCGTTCTGGGTACTCCCAGGGCCGCAGCGCGTTTCCGTGTAGAGCTTCTTGGATCCTCGCGCACAGAAGCTTGTACGCGTTCAATTGTTTCTGCAGTCCGCCTGGAACGTGGGCGTCCTGTAGGTCGAAGTTTTTGCGTTGATCCCGTTGCCTCGAATGTTACGATCCATTTTTTGATTACATTCGTACTTGGACACTCGGTGATGTTGCGTAATCCAAACTTTACCCGAAAAAGCCGACGAACAGTCACGTATGAGCGATTGTTTTCATAAAAGGCGCGAACGCAGAAAGCGCGCTGCTCTCCCGTGAACGGACTCATTGCGACTAAAAATTTAGATCTCGAGCTGCAAGGAGATACCATTCCCGCGCGTCTCGGTTATTTCGTTCGGGAGTTAGAGCGAGACAAAAAGTGCACTTATTAACGGCCCACCCTGTACAGAACCTTTTCCTCTAAGCTCTCTAGCAGGGCCAACCTAAGCCAAACCTGCGCCCTGTGCAAGATTTGTAAAAAGCGCCCCTTTTTTATATTTTCACACATAAACTGATACACAAGCATAGGCCTTTCCCACATTACCCAGGAGGTAGACTTTCAATGCGTTTTTTTATTGAGGTATCCCCAGTAGGTCTAAACTATAAACTAAAACGCAGCGAAAAAATGAGCAAAGGGAAACGTTTAAACTTGGAAAATTACTTTTCTGGCCTTACATTTTGCAAATTCAGAAATGAGATCATCAAAGTCTAAAGAATTTAATATTTCCTTTTCAATTGACATTATAGATAAGCCTACCAAACTCTCTTGAGTCATGGTTGTCCTAAGATAATTTTAAATAATTTTAAGTTTAGAAAAACTACGTTCTCCTGAAGCTACCGTGACCGGGATTGTATTAAGGATTTGGAGAGCAATTCCTAATTTCGGAGCAAAATCTTTAAGGTTTGAACTAAAAATAAAATTTAACACATCTAAACTTGAGCTTTGTGGTGTAACAAGCGGCGATATTATGGTTAACTCTTGAAACAATTCTTCTCCATCTAAATCTTTAAAACTACCTAATGTTAAAACATTCTGCAAATTTGCTTATGTTACTTAAAAATGAAAAATTGATACTATACGTATTAAGCTGTTTAAACCTTTCTGTAATTGATTAAATGGCTTGATCAAGTATTTTGAAAAAAAAAAAAATTACTTTAAATCTTTGCTTCGGGTCTAATATAGTTTCAGGACTTCATCAGCATAAAGCCTTTTTCTCCGTTGGGATCGCAATGATGAAGCTTTCAGGAAACATATTTGGTGTTTCTAGGGAACTAGCAATACGCTCAGTTAATTGAACATAACTACTCATTAAATTTTTCATCGGAACGCATTAAAATCAAACTGTTTTTTGTATTTTCTAAAACTTGTATTCCAGTTGACAGATTAACGGACTGACTTTGCAAATAGTAAGTATTTACTAGTTTTATTTATATTTTCTAAAATATCAAACCAAATTAGCAGGCAACAAATAAATGTAAAATCAAAAGTTTTATTTCCTAACGATTCTGCAATGTTTTTTGCCTCTAGATTTCCTATTTCTATAAGGGTTTCATATATTTCTTCTAAACTTGTTTTTGAATGCCTCAATGCATCTAACCTGCTCTCCCATCTAGTCTCAGAAAGGGGTTTCAAAGTAAGACTTGGAACTTTTTTCTTATAACTATCCCACCTCGTTGTGGAACTTGTAAAAAAAAAGTAATACAAACATTGAATTGTATCGAAAAATTTAACTGCTAAAAAAAACACGCACTCAATTTTTTTGAGAGTCCCTTCTGTATCTTTCTGCGTTATTATCTGTATAACAACATTTATTTGAAGTCGAGATCTTTCCTAGTTCTTGAGCTGTGGACTACGAAAAAAACTCCTGAACGTACGAATGTACGCACGCACGCACAGACATTTCACTAAAAATCTTTTATTTAGACTCTAGAAACCTTGAAACGTCGAGAAATGTCAAAATTTTCAATTCGACAAATCGGACCGATTACAATAACTTAAACCGTTGCGGACACAAATTATTATTATTTAAAACATATTTACAAGGATCATGTAAATTCAGATATGACGTTTAAATCATTTCAAAATGTATGTGCAGAGTGTTGGAATACAAGTTTCGGTTTTATGGTTATCGAAAAGGGCAGTCATTTGAACGGAGGTCGTTATAGAAAAGGCTTTGATTGTTTCCTTAAACTATAAATAGGCTTTATTTATATAAATCAAACCATATGTATAGTAATGTTCAGTGGAAGCAGTACATAGCCATTAAAAGATCAGTTTATAACAGTAAAAAGCGGTTTAAGCAGTTGTGAGGAGCAGTTTTATTAGTATAGTAATGATATATGAAAGCAGTACGGAACAATTTGAGGACAAATTTATATCACTACAAAGTGAATCAAACAAATTTGAGACACACTTTTCGTCAGTTAAATCTAATAATCTCAATATCAAATTTAGTCTTAAACTCATCGAACGATTTTTCCAACACCTACGAAATTAATTCGCCTGCTGTTTGTGTCATAAGAAATAAAACACAATTAATATGTTTAATACAAATCTTAAAGTAACAGAAGAGTTGATTAAAACTACAGACGCTCTACCTAAGAAATATAGAGCTCTTAAAAATGGTAGAACAGCTTACGCAACTCAAATTGAGGAATCTCTGAAGCCTATAATTACCCCATTAAATGAATTGGTAAAAAGGTCTCAACAAAAAGAGTACCACCATCAAGACTACTTTCCAGAAACTGTAAGTCGTCTAAAGAAAAGAAAACTCAACTATGAAACAAATCAGAACAACAAGAAAAAAAAGAAATTAATCTTGTGAAGAATAAACTTAGCACAGACGACTTCGTAACACCTAAATCTACTATGGATGGTTTGCTATCTGTTTCAAGGAGCAATAGCTCAAAGGATAAAATAAGAAAACGTCGAATATTGGTCGACTAGATATCACAAGATAAAATGTATCAACTACCCCAAGAATATCAAGATTTGTTTAGAAATAATTCAACTAAGCTTGATAAAACGTATGGTGTATATTTCAGAAATGGGAAATGGTATATCGGTAACGAAGAACTAAGTATTCGTGAGAAAAAAATTAAAATTAAAAACAATACCTTTGAAGGAACAACAGTTAAAAACGCTTACACTGAAACAGATTTAAAAAATTACAAAACCATATTAAATGACTCCAATGCCTATCGAATAGGGTATGATTCACAAAATCAAATACATGGAAATCGTGGATATAAATATAAAAATATAATAAAAAATTTATTAGGATTATCTGATAATGTAACACAATCGTTATCACCAATATCACCGGCATCATCACATCAGCTATTAGCTTCAGGAAGTGGCCTTATGCAATTTTCAAATTTCAAGAAACAATATATAGTATATTGGGATGATCCCAATGAGCTAGTAGATCGAATAAGACTTCTTATTGCTTCACAGCAAGCTGGACACAGTAATCATTCTAACGAAATTATATCCATTATTGAAGAACTCAAAGAATCCAGTATTATTGAATAACCAAAAATGAGTGTTGATAAGTTCGGTCGTTATTCACATAGAACTCCACCGAGGGGTCCCAGAGGAGAAAGAGGACCACCCGGTATAGAGGGAAAGCAAGGGTTACCTGGACCTCCTGGGCCATCTGGGGAGGGTTTTCTTAAAACCGAAAACAACGATTTTAATATGAACTGGAAACGATTACAAAATCTTCACGAGCAAATTGAAAATTCAGACGGTGCTACAAAACATTATGTTGATCAAGAAATAGATATGATTAAAAAATACTTTCAAAATGAATTGAATAAAACCATGAAAAACCCTAAAAATCACACCAATCATCTTTGAAACAGTGAACTTGAAATAATACTGCAAACGAAAAACAACTACTCACAAACATATTACATAAAAATTCGTTTAAAACCAAAGTTCAAGGTGGGTGATTTGGTCAGAATAAGTAAATACAAACATGTATTTGAAAAAGGATACACTCCCAATTGGACAACAGAAATTTTTAAAATAGTTAAAGCAAAACTCACTAATCCAGTTACATATTTGTTAGAAGATTATCAGGGAAACCCCATTAAAGGTGGGTTTTATGAACTAGAACTACAAAAAACAAAATTTTCTATAATACATATTTAATTGAAAAGGTGCTTCAAAAGAAAAAAGACAAAATATTTGTTAAATGGTTGGGATTTTCACCCGATCACAACTCCTGGATCCCTTTAATCAAAAATAAATAAAAAATCTTATTTAATTTTTAATAATAAATATTTATTAACATACAAAAATTGTTTTTATTTCCATAAAATAAACATTGATATTCTTAATATCTAAGAAACACTCATCGTGTAAGTTTGTTTCATTGTTTTAAAATCTATCAATTCTACATCAGACTTGTACTCAAGATCCTCTTTCATAAAGACTTCCACTTCTACATTACTTAACACTCTCTCTATTTCGTATTGATGATATTCATAACACTTAATGTTCAGTGTACGTAGGTTAAAATTACTGTCATATGAGCATCGGATGGTGAGTGCCTGGTCATCGTTGAACTCGAGTTTAAAATGCCTATAAAATATTTCTTTACTTTGAATGATTCCTGATATTTCGATTTCCTTTTTTATCAGGTCTTGCCTAAATTTTTCGATTGCTTCGTCCACAGTTATGACTTTGTTTTCCTCATTTTTCAATGTTGTTATTTTTTGTGTAGTCATTGAATCTTCTGCGTCATTTTGGAATACTGGAACTAAATTTGACGCGTTTTTAAGGAGTCCAGCAGGATAATATGATAACAGCTTTAATGACAATCCTATTGTTACTGTATCATTATTAGGCAAGTTTAGCGCAAACGACAGATTATTTGAAGCATTAGATAGATTTAAATCAATCGGCATTGGTACCCCCAGTATAAAATATGGCAATATTACGCTATATATAACGAGCGATAAATAGTTAAACATTTTCAGAAATAATGTTTTATCAAACTGATGAAATGTTTGCTAACCAAAAGATATTCAAAGACTGCTGACAATATTGACTAATTTTTTTAATTTATAGTAAACAATACAACAGTTAAAATGTAAACTTATTACTAATATTAATTGTTAAAAAATTGCTTTGCCACTGCCTTTATAAAAATTCGTTACAAATAAATATTCAAACAATAACCGAAAACGTTAACCACAACTATTTAAAATTTATTATTATCACCTCTCACCAAATTTTTTAAATTCTCAACTCCAAGCGCCACAATAATGACAAACACATATATATATTTAAACTATAACCGCAAACGTTAACCACAACTATGTAGGTATTCTTATCACCTCTCTCACTCAAAACATAGTGCTGTCTCTTTCTTACGCCGAATTCCCAGTCTCATGCGACCCATTACCTACTAACGTGCATTTGAAAGATGTTTAGGCCTTACGATATTAAATATCCATCCTGCGTTCATTGACCACGGCTAGTTGTCATGTGTTCTTCCTTTCCATTGTTCTTTCTCCTCTGTCTTGTGTTGTTATCACCTTATATAGTGCAGTCCCTCAAGGTGCTGTGTCTCTACTCTGTAGAATTATATGCTGAATAGTACCTAGGTTATGTAATATTTTAATATTTTTCGTCTACTATATTTTTTTTTTTAAATTGAAATCTTCTATAGCAATTATGATAGCTACCTGGCATGAAATATAAAACCTTATGTATATAAACTGATTTTCAAAATGTACATATGTACATAAAAACCGTTTTCAATTTTTTTGAATTGGAAAAGTTCTATCCAAATGGATGTCATATGTAATGAAAAAAAGAGACTGGGATGCGACCCACACTGATAACTTCCCATCCCGTCTGTCCAATTGTCTTGCTGAAAACATAAACAAAATATTTATATATTTTGTGTGAGATTATAAGTCGAAAAAAAAACATTTTTACCAATTTAAGTAGCATTTCTTGAAAGTTTTTTTTTATAAAAACAAATACAGATTGGATTTTTCTAAGAAAATTTAGCGCAGAATGAAATCATTTTAAAGTCAATACCTTACTTTGTTCACGAGACATCGTGAATCGAACATTGCGTAATATCTTTTGTAGATTTTAATTTTTATGAAAAAATTGAGTGTTGGATTTTTATAATAACTTGACTGAATGTCGAAAACAAAACAATATGTTATGTACATATTTCGAAAGTCAATTTTTACCAAGTTTTTAGTAATGTTTTTTGGGTTTTAATTTTTCATAAAAAAAAACTGGTAATTCGATTTTTTCCAAAATTGCAAATTATTTTGGGGATTAGATCAATTTTTGTTCGTAAAATATACGAGATGACATTTTTTTTTATATCAGTTTTTTTAGGTATAAAAAACCCATTTACCACGTCACATTATATAACATACAATTTAATTGAAGTAACTATCGTTATTGGTTTGTAAGTTTTTTTTGTTAACCAAAATGTTTCCTTTTTTCTTTCTGAATCTTTCTGTGTTATTATATGTATAAAAAATGTATTTGAAGTCGATATCTCTGCTAGTTCTTGAGCTATTGACGACGAACAACTTCCCGAACGTACGGACGTGCGGACGTACGAGCATAAATAAGTACGCGCATACAGACTGTCATCTCTCTAAAACTCTTTAAAACGAGCTCGAAACGTCGAGAAATTTCAAAATGTTCATTGCGACAAATCGGACCGACTACAATAATTTCCTATTGGAAGTTAAAAATATATATTATTAAACAGTTCCAAAGTGGATACAAATTATACTTAAATAAAAACATATTTACTTGCATTTTGTATGCACAATCTATGTTCTGAAACTCACTTACGAATATAAAAGAAAAACTTCAAATAATAGATTCCAAAAATTAAGTGTATAATGGAAACAGCTACATACATATATTGCTCTAAGAATATGTTTCAATGTTTTATACGTCAGTTATAAAGGGTGTCCCAAAATTAACGCAAGATTTGAATTTGCCGCCATTTGTGCAGTGAAGTGTTGGCAACCCTGACAGCTAACAGTATAGGGTTATTAAAAATGGAGCGTTACACGAGAGAACAACGTGTCTTCATTATTAAAGAATATTTCAAAAATAGTGAAAGCTTGGCGGCTGCAGTTCGAAAATTTCATACAAAATTTGGTCGGAATAGTGTTTTAACTTCGTCAACTGTGAAGAGATTAATTGAAAAATTCATGGAGACTGGATCCGTTGGAGACGCCAAACACACTGATCGTCCAAAAACAAGCCGTTCAAATGTGAATGTCGAAGCAGTGCGTGAGAGTGTTGCTGACAATCCAGGAACCTCAATTCGACGTCGTGGACAAGAATTGCAAATTTCAAGAACCTCTCTACAGCGTATACTCACCAAAGATCTGTGTCTTCATGCTTACAAAATTCAATTAACACAACAATTGAAGCCTAATGACCATGGACAGAGAAGAGAGTTCGTTGAATGGATTATTGAACATCAACAAATGGACCCTGATTTTTCGAGCAAAATCATCCTAAGCGATGAAGCACATTTTCATCTTGATGGCTTTGTCAATCGCCAAAATTGCCGCATTTGGGGTTCGGAGAACCCACATGTGATTGTCGAAAAACAAATGCATCCACAACGCGTTACTGTATGGTGTGGATTTTGGGCTGGAGGCATAATTGGGCCATATTTTTTTGAAAATGATGCTGGTCAAGCAGTGACTGTTACTGGTGCTCGATATCGCGACATGATTACACAGTTCTTTCTGCTAAAATTGGATGATATTGATGTGTCCAATATGTGGTTTCAACAAGACGGTGCCACATGTCATACAGCCCGTGAAACAATTCAATTACTGCATGAGACATTTCCAGGTCGTGTACTCTCTCGTTTCGGTGATCAAAATTGGCCTCCTAGATCGTGTGATTAAACACCATTAGACTTCTTTTTATGGGGTTATTTGAAATCACAAGTCTATGTCAACAAGCCCACAACCACCCGTGCATTAAAGGAGGAGATTCAACGCTGCATCAACGAAATTCAGCCACATTTATGCAGAATGGTCATGGAAAATTTCAACAAAAGAGTGCGCATGTGCATGCAAAGCCGTGGAGGCCATTTGTCCGATGTGTTATTCCATACATAACCCTATCCTATGTACTTTACGAGTCAATAAAAATATAACTATCAAAAGACTAAAAACGGCGTTTTCTATTTAATTCAAATCTTGCGTTAATTTTGGGACACCCTTTATAAGGCAATCCTGCAGTGTGTGAGTTTGTTTATCTGCATGATTGCATTCTATTATTTGAGGCTTTCACCGTAATAAACTAGAAATTCATAGTTCCAGTTGAAATAAACTGCGAATATAAAAGAAAAACTTCAAATAATAGATTCCAAAAATTAAGTGTAATGGAAACAGCTATATTGCTCTAAGAATATGTTTCAATGTTTTATACGTCAGTTATATAAGGCAATCCTGCAGTGCGTGAGTTTGTTTATCTGCATGATTGCATTCTATTATTTGAGGCTTTCACCGTAATAAACAAGAAATTCATAGTTCCAGTTGAAATAAACTGCGTTTCGCCATTTCGCAGCTGTGATAATTGGTTATATACCCGACCAAACAGCAATTCATTGTTCTAATAGCAGTTGTTTGCCTACAATACGTTACGCACTGGGCTGGTTTGTATGAGAAATTAAATTGTTTTGTTTGTACTAAATTCCGACGCGCGCCGTTTTCTTTATCTTATATAATGTATTCTATGTATTAAATAGAATTGTTTTCTTTTCAATATGTATGTATAATACTAAATTAGAAATACTGATTAAAAACCATTCGAAAATTAAACCTTTACATCTGCACACAAAACTACAACTATGCAAAAAGTAAAGGATTTTATGTAAAATTGAAATGCAAATTCATTTCTAGAACATTGCAAATAGTCTAAAGTTCGTTTCTAAACCTTCAGATGGAAATTGCTATAGGAAGATACATACGTTGAAACAATTTCAAGTCTTTGAATTTAAAATGCATTTAAGAACTTAATTACATAGTCAATTGGTATGGCTTTACTTTTCTCAAAACCATTGCTTTGGAATGATGAGTTTTTGTACTTTATAAATATGAAAGCTTGTCTCTGACTGTCGAAATACAAATTTTCCTTACTACCCTTTCAACTTCCAAAACTTTATCAAAAATTTAACAGCAAATATTTGTTATTGATCCTGTCATATCCATAGGGAATGCCTTTGTGGCCTTTGTATATTTTCCCAATAAGCATATATTATAAACATATGATACAAAAAGTGGTTTCCTAAAAAGTTACGACAGTCTCAGCTTGATTTGGTGCTGCTCTCCCTGGTATTTTATTTACTGCAAATAATTTTGGTGGAAAAGACATTTAATAAGAATCTGAGTGACAAATAAACTGAAGGGATAATATATATATATGTAGGTGACATGAGAATGATACAAAAACTTGTATTTGATCAAATTTATTACATACGGGATAGCCACCAAAACTGTAATCATAAAAACGTGACTAGACTTTCCACATAGTAAGTAGGCATGTTATCGGCCTGTAATTTGCGGGATTTCTTAAGTCTCTATTTTTGGAGTAAGACAAGTTGTTCCTTTGGTGAAAAAACTTGGCAGTTGTGCTCCTTTGTTGAGTAATGCATCAATGGTACAGATTATACGTACATACATATGCACTATTAAATTGTTTAAGCCAAACATTTTATATTCTGCCTGGACCATTAAACTTCCAATTCTTAAGTTCTAAATTCCTGAATACTTATAATTTCTTGCCCCAATTGATGGCCTTGGGTTTTATATTAAGGCAAGATTGGTGGTTATGAATTTGGGACTGCTCCCATAAATTTCTCTAATACGTTTTAACATCTTGGCGACTAATCTCTGGTCTTTCTTCTATAACTTCATCGTGCCTTTCAATAAGTTCTGCATACAATTTCCTTGATTGCCAGTTAAACGTCAACTTGGTGTTTGGAGGTTTTGTGGAGTGATATTTCAAATTCGGTGCTACGATACTATACGATGCACACCATTGTACGTGCAGTTATGGCAGCAAAGTAGATTTTGGCATGCACACGATTTAAATCGACGTAGATGAAATTTAATTTTTCTGTTAAGGTTTTTATAATTTCAAACATTTTTTTATTTGAATAAACTTTAGGAATTCTTGGTCTACACGTTGGTTGCATCAAATCGTTTACTCCTTGGGGAGACCGATAGTTAGTCTTCCATTCAGGATCAGGTGCGCGTGTGGAATACTGAAATCATGTGGAACCGTTACTTTTAGACGAAGTCTATTCCGTAGTGGTAACTCTGCTTGTACATCTGTTTATATAACTGCAAGTTCTATTTGTTTTGATTTTTGACTCGATTTACTACATTTTGGACAGAAAGTATCTCTGCATGTAAAGGGTACAAGTTAAAAAACATGGTGTGTTGCTTTTCCCCTTATCCAGCATTGTAGCTTCCTCATTTAGTTGATCTGTAGTGACTGCGTATTATGTCTTTGTGTATATCTGTTGACCAATGTATTCGCTGCCTAGCTCTTGTGGTCGTTAGTATTAACACCCGTGAAACAGTCGGAGCTAGTGCAGAGTGAGGTGGTATTACTCTGTTACTAATTCGCAGTTCTTCATTTGTTAGTTTCGGCGCCTTGGACGTGGGGAACACAGGTTCACCAGACCAATGGTTGCCAATAGATCCAGATTTTATTTAAGTTGGCTTTTACGACAGGCATAACCTATACAATATTCTAACCTCTTATCCGCAGATGTTTGGTTTACTGTTCCTTCATATATTATGCATTCTCGTTTCATGGCCAAAATACTAGGCCTTTGCAACGAAGGGATCACGGCTGACATCAAGGTTGTAATTGTGTAAGGCCAAATTCTTGGGGTAATATTTTGCAAAGAATAATAACTATTTAACTAGCCATGTTTTTCCAACTTGTATACCAACTGACCGAAAGAAAACTCCATCAATATTGGATTTTTTTTTTTACAAAAAAGTTGATTATTTTTTGCAACCTGTCACACTCACAGCTTTAAGTTCTGATCATTTGATAGGGCATACATATTTTACAGATGCAGTTTCTAGGATTTATTTGCAAAAAAGGTACATATTCTCAGCTGCTAATTTTAATCTTTATCGTGCGCATGTTTCAAATAATATCGAATCATATAAAATCAAACTTATCAAATTGATGTGTATTTATAAACTTGTCGATATCATAAATGATGCAGTTGATTACACTGTTTTTCAAAAAACTCTTGCAAACAAATCTCCAACTACTTTACCGGACAACATTTAAATTCTTATTTGTTTATGAAACACGGCTAGAAGATGTTGAAAACGATACACACAATTGCATTATAGTGATATGGTTTCAAAAATAAATAAGCAAATTAAAAATGAAATTCTTCCTCACCAATATACTAGAAGTAATGTATATTGCTTTCTTCTTTCAAAAAAAAATCCAAACCGTTTTGGAAAGTAAGTTTAATTATTTCTAAATAACATTATAATATTCCAGTGGTTTCTAATGGTGATGTTAAAGTTTTCAACCAGGATGAAAAACTGAATTTACTTGCATCTTGTTTTCAAAATAGCAATATAATTGCTGCTCACTTGAGTGACGATCAAACTTCTGCCATAGTAAAAGAGTCATATATAATGACACAGATTTAACAGAATCACATCTTGAATATAAGTATCTTACAACACCTCCGGGACATAATAAGAACTAGTACAAATAATAAAGCTACTGGAATTGATGAATAAAACTTTTATAATTAATGCCTGTCTAACTTTGAACTTTGTAAACATTTTTAAAAAATACATAGTTAAAAACAATGTATGTATTTAATCTACTATATAAAAATAAGTCGGGTTTTCCTTCCTGACGCTATAACTCCAGAACGCACGAACCGATTTCCACGGTTTTGCATTCGTTGGAAAGGTCTCGGGCTCCATGAGGTTTATAGCAGACAAAATTCAGGAAAAAATTTAACAGAAAAGCGGTGAACTCCGCTTAGCCTCCCATAGAAAGCTATTGTAAAAGTTCCGATTTGTGGAATTGAAATTTTTGAAATTTTTGACGTTTCAATGGCCCTATACTCTAAACCAAAGCTTACTTTTGGGAACCTTTTTTAGTCAACCATATCTCTAGAAACGTGAGAGATATCGACTTCAAACAACATTTGTTTTAAAGATATTAAGAAAAAAATGCAAAAACGACTTTTTAAAAAATTTAGTGAGTGTTTTTTTTATCATAGAGCAATTTAAGAAAAAAGTGAAAAATTTGGTTAACCCCAAATCAAATTATATAAAATTCTGTATGACATATTCTGAGCAAATTTCGAAAAAATCAGTTTTCTTTTTTTTTTTGTCAAAAAACTGAAACAAAATATTTGTCACGTAGAATATTTTGAGAACAATAAAATAATCTATAATATAAAATGCCTAGAGTACGACGACGTGCGAACATCGGCCGCGCGCCGCACAAGACATGCAAGCCAGCAACAAGTGTATTCACAGAACTTAAGCTAAGTAAGACAAAATATATTAAGAGAAAATGCCCGATTGAGACAACGCGTGAGCATACGAAGATCATTGGCATCATACAATCGCTTGGCATTCCAATATGATCCCACAGCGAACTACAGTGATGATGACAATTTAGATATTGGAACAATGACGGCTGTATGCCGATATTGCAATGCATCAAAGTTCAAAATAGAAACGGTTGGATTGTGGTGCGCAAGTGGAAAAGTCAAACTGGATCCATTACTTACGCCACCACAGCCACTGAAACCATTGTTCGATGGAAGTGATCCCGATTTCAACCACTTCAGGCAGACGTTGCCGGTAATTCCCCGTGGAACGCCTGCAGCTGAATTGAATGCTTGCCTGAAGGCATCACTTTTGTGAAATAACGTAAAAACATTATCGCTAACCACTAATATGAGAGTTCAACTTCAAAATGATCAAAGTGCTGCACAATTTTCCAAACAATTGTTAGCTGTTGGAAATGGAAAAGTGCCAGTTGATGCGACAACTGGATTAATTACTCTTACCAACGACTTTTGCCGATTTGTAGACCACAATTAGCTCTTATTAAAAATGTTTTCCCAAACATTAGTGAGAATTATCAGAATTATGCTTGGTTAAGTCAACGAGCAATTCTCGCCGCAAAGAATAATGATGTACACGCACTGAATTTCACCATTCAATCAAAAATCGCTGGCGATTTGGTAACATAAAAATCCGTTTATTCCATAAGAAATCCCGATGATGTAGTAAATTATCCAACGGAGTTTTTGAACTCTCTGGAGTTACCAGGATTTAAACCACATAACTCAAAGTTGGTTCAGTTATTATGATATTGCGTAATTTGAAACCACCGCGACTTTGCAACAGTACTCGACTTGCGGTGACAAGACTTATCTTGATTGACTTATTTTGATTGAGGCAACCATTATTAACGGAAAGTACGCAGGTGTAAATGTATGTATTCCTCGAATACCAACGATTCCGACTGATCTTCCGGTTCGCCTTGCGTTCGCAATGACAATTAACTTGGTGTTTGCGGGATAAATTTAGAAAATCATTGCTTTTCACATGGGCAGCTATACGTTGCGTATTCACGAGCTGGGAATCCATCCGCTTTGTTTGTGTTAACGTCAGACCAAAAAAAAATGTGGTTTACCAAAGATCACTTCAATGAAACGGATAATTTGCGGTCAAGTATAACGCTTCGATTCGGTATTTACTTTGGATTCACTTTCATTTTTTACTTAGAGAAGTTCAACTAAATTACACTTCATTTTTGTAATCGAAATGAAAACATTACTGTTGTGAAATGAAATAAAATGTTCCCTTTTTAAATATTAAAAAAAAAAAAAAAATGTTCATCTTTTAATCCCCAAACGAAAAGTTACAAAAAACGAAGCCATCTGGTGGAGAAACGGAGTTCGCCGGGTTTGCTAGTTAATCATATAACACAATATCAAGTATTGCCAAAAAAAATGTGTTGTTGTTAAAATAAAAATCACATAAAGTTAGGTTTGGCTTCTAAAATGTCTACTGGGTTAGTTTTGTTGGACACTGAGAATCGTATATAAAATCATTATAATTTATCTAATTCATAATTTTGCTTATACTTACAACACTTACTCAGAAAAAAACATTGAACTAATAAAACGAGTATTGAAATCAGGATGTTGTTTTTGTGTTACCTACATCTAACAATAAAGTAAGAAAGCGAACAACCCTGTTAAGTAAATATTTTCTATGGTATCATGGGTCCAAACAAAAGATAGTTCTGCGGATTATTTTAAGCACCATGCAGATTTAATTTCAATACAACTAACTTGCTTGTAACATGCAATGACCGTAGAAGAAGCTATTACACACCAAACAACAAAAAAGTGGACTGGAACTGCTTCAACATGAAAGCCTTTTAAGGATGTCTATGCAATCCTCTTCATTATAATAATGATGATTTAGATTTCTTTTGAACATACTGAATAATTTTATTAATAACTTCCCTTAGAAATGGATTGGATTACATTCGAAAAAATCAATAAACGGTTTTTCTATAAATCAAAAATAAAATTGAAAAAAAAAATATTTGTCATGATATTTACTCCAAAAAAATTGTATGAATCGAAGATACTATTACTAACATCTGTTAGTTTTTTTTAGAAAAAATTAAGTGCCCTTTTTTATAAAAAATAAGCTACATAATCACTGAGTAACATAGGCTATATTTAGTACTAGATTACTATAGAAATCTTTAGAAATTCCTATTAAAACCAACCGAAGGTGTACAAAAATTAGCCATAAAATGTCTTTCATTGCATACGCTGCGAAGAGTATTAATGATAGGACAAATAAATGTCCGACAATATTATAGAATACAAGACTATTGATCAAAGAATTAAAAGATAATGTGATTGTAGCAACTATCATTACGGGTCCCGTAGACGGTCAGCTCGCACATGTTCCGCGGATCCCGATAATACCAACTGATTTGCGCATATCTTTTAAAAGGTTACAGTTCATTTTAAAAATATCCTTTTCCCTAACAATAAATAAATCCCAGGGACAAACTTTTTTCTTAGTTGATATCGACTTAAGGATAGAGTGATTTTCCCACGGGCAATTGTATGTGGCACTTTCTCAAGTAGGATCTCCTGAAAATCAATACGTTTTGTTGCCACCTACAAATACCACAGCCAACGTAGTGTACAGGGAGGCTTTAAGATAAGCATACAATTTGTTTCTAATTTAGTTCATGGTCGTTTTAATTAGCATGCTTATAACTTAAATATCTGTACCGATTTATGTCTACCCGTGCAAAGCCGGGACGCGCCGCTAGTATAAGATAATTTTCTTAGAAAAATCCAATCCGATTTTTTTTAAAAGAAATAGAAACTTCAAAATATGCCATTAAAATTGATTTTCGACTAAAATATCTCTGCAACAAAAACAGATATTATTTTATCAAACGCAAGATATTGTTGTAAAGTTTTTGTTGTTATTTTTAGAAAAATTCAGTTTACAAGTTTTACAACTGAACAAAAAACGAAAACCTACAAAAGCAACTAAAACTGATGAATACAAATTTGTTTTCGAATCAAGTGTCTTGAGGACAATGAAAGATATTGACTTAAAACTTTTTTTTATCTTAAACAAAATATTGTTATTGATATTTTGTGAGGTTTAAAGAAATACCGGCACACGAGCAGAATTGAATTTAGGTTTACAGCCCAGCCTTTGTAAATTGAATAATTATACGTTTTTTAGTGAAGTTTTTAATAATTTGTGATCGTTAAGATTTGTTGAATTGAATTTTGACATCTATCGACGTTTCAAGGTCCCTAGAACCCAAATCAAAGATTTCTAGAGAGATGTTGCGTGCGCTTGTGTATATTCGTACGTCCCTTCGGTATACCATTTTGCGTCGTTCATATCTAAAGCACCGGTAGAGATATCGACTTCAAATACATTTTGTTTTACAGATAGTAACCTCTAAAGATGCAGAAAAGACTATTAAAAATTAAAGTTTTTTTTATAAATAAAAATTTTATAAAAAAATATATGTATGTCACCTTAAATATTTTAGGAACAATAAATTGAATGTCGGGAACAAAAACAGATATTAAAATTCAACTTATTTCATCACATGTCAAATATTGTTGCTAAGTTTTGGTATTTTTATTAGAAAGATTCAATTGACATTTTTTTATAAAACACGTAAACCTACAAAAGAACAAATTGAAAAGAAATGGTTACCGACAAAAGTATTATGAGAACAAAGAAATATATTGAACTCAAATTTTGTTTATCTCTCAAAAAATATTGTTATGTATTAACATTTTGTTAACATTTTAGAAAATTCGAAAGACGGTACGGATGGGAAGTTATTAGTGTGGGTCGCATCCTAGCCTCTTTTAATATATATTATCAGGTTATTTATGTACATAATTATGTATACTTCATATGTACAAAAGGTGAGCACGAATAACATCATGGTTGGAAAATAATTCGATTCACAGCTTGAAAATTCTACTAGTCGATTAAACGAAGTAGATTAATTGGAATAATTGTGTACGTCCCTTCGGTATACCATTTTGCGTCGTTCATATCTAAAGCACCGGTAGAGATATCGACTTCAAATACATTTTGTTTTACAGATAGTAACCTCTAAAGATGCAGAAAATACTATTAAAAATTAAAGTTTTTTTTATAAATAAAAATTTTATAAAAAAATATATGTATGTCACCTTAAATATTTTAGGAACAATAAATTGAATGTCGGGAACAAAAACAGATATTAAAATTCAACTTATTTCATCACATGTCAAATATTGTTGCTAAGTTTTGGTATTTTTATTAGAAAGATTCAATTGACATTTTTTTAGAAAACACGTAAACCTACAAAAGAACAAATTGAAAAGAAATGGTTACCGACAAAAGTATTATGAGAACAAAGAAATATATTGAACTCAAATTTTGTTTATCTCTCACAAAATATTGTTATGTATTAACATTTTGTTAACATTTTAGAAAATTCGAAAGACGGTACGGATGGGAAGTTATTAGTGTGGGTCGCATCCTAGCCTCTTTTAATATATATTATCAGGTTATTTATGTACATAATTATGTATACTTCATATGTACAAAAGGTGAGCACGAATAACATCATGGTTGGAAAATAATTCGATTCACAGCTTGAAAATTCTACTAGTCGATTAAACGAAGTAGATTAATTGGAATAATTGTGTCTTTTTTTTGAACCATTAAGTGTTGGTACCAAATAAAACAAATTGTAATTGAGAACCAACTTCTTTTAAAATATTTTGTTTTGTTTTAAGTTGCAGCAAAATTTTGTAGAGTCAGATATGATAGTTTTTACTTTTTTGTTCATCAATAAGACCGACCGAGTTTCTGAGCTATTTAAGAAGACCTCGACACCCAAACATGTTCATATCCACATCTTAGAATGTAAATGGTGTAATTGTTGATGTAAGTAACATTAATTTAAAAATATTCAAAATATAGAATATTTAAAAGTATTTGTTTGTTTATTCGAATTTTTAAATTGTTTTTCTTATTTTAGCCAACTCCAATTGCTTAAGACATACAAAGTACTCTTTCGTCGGAACACTCCATTGCACTGTGTCTATCCTCCTCCATCAATAAGATTTTAATTTTTTTAATTTTAATTATTCAAGTATCAAAAAAAAAATCTTTTCTATAGAACCATCGCAACTGTTTCTTGTTCTGTTATTTTACTTATTAAAGTATACACGTGTATGTCCTTAAAAGCAGTCACATTTTTGTTTCCTTATTCTTATTATGTTGTAGTTATACGCTGCTGTTAAACGTCTCTAATAAAAACAAAATGAAAAAAAGTGCACCCAAGCATTAAATACCCATCCGGAAAAGTAATTTTCGTGTGCGGTTGGAGATTTGAGAATTTCATTCATATACAGTACGAGCTCGCACGTATACCCCCCGTGTGGTTGTTTTCTGCCACGTAAACAATTTCAAATATATCGAGTGGTTTCTCATATTACTCCCCTAGACACCATATCCTTGAGAATAGTATGCCTGATTTCGTAAACACAAGACCGTATTGGCTTCCCCTCGATCGATTAATTCAGTCCATCGAAACAAGAAGGTGTTTTTCTTTTTAAGCGTTTGAACACTCAAAAGCCGTATTTTGAAGAACAAAACATGTAATACAACTTTACACCTCTGAACACACTGAACAGAAAAATAAACACAATTTCATTTCTTTACTTTACTTTACTTTATTTAACGCTCTTTATTATCATTTTGATATTTAAAACTTTAAACCAATGTGCACCGGTACCTCCTCTTTAATTCTTCCCTATTTTCCTTAACCTCGCACGGTGTTTAAACTTTCAACATGTTAAGGGTATTAATTACCCCTTGAGTGCCCCTTAATTATAAAAAAATGAAGTGCAAGCGAAAAAGTTGCGTAATTATATATCTATCTATCCCTATTTTTTCGTTAATCACTTAAGGAAAAAACCTCATAAGCCATAAATTTACCCCTGATCCTAGCTTCAAACGCAAAAATGAGTTTAAAAAACAATTGGAATATTCGAAGATACATACATATTTCTAGTTGACGCCACTTAAGGACTATTCACATGAAAGTAACCAACGACCAACGAATGCATGAATATTCGTCCATTATGACATTTCTTTCACATGGCTTAATTGTATTCGTCAATACTTATTTTTAGAAGATACCTTATTGAACGAGTTGCATACCTGAATTGAGATAGCTTGCAAAAAAAAGAAGCTGGGATGCGACCCACACTAATAACTTCCCATCCCGTCTGTCGATTTGTCTTGCTTAAAAGTTTGTCTACATATACATTTATGTATCAATTTCTACCGAATTTGCGTACTATTTTTTGTAGATTTTATTTTTTTTATAAAAAAACAGACTGTTGGATTTTTATAAAAAAAAATTACTGAATATCGAAAACAATATTGTCTGTGAAATAAAATAAGTTTGAAGCCAATATTTGTAAGTTTTGAAAAGCTATTTGAGTCGAAAGTAAATTTTTACCTAGTTTAAGTATTGTTTTTTTTTAATTCAATTTTTCTCAAAATTTTATCGAATGTTGAAAACAATATTTCTTATAAGTTAAAATTAACTTGAAGCCATTATCTCAAATGTTTGAAAAGATATTTGAGTCGAAAATCAATTTTTAACAACTTTTATTAATTTTTTTTTGGGGTTTTTATTTTTTTGTAAAAAAACTGTCAATTCGATTTTTCTCAACATTTTTCAGAATATTGAAAACAATATTTCTTATAAGATAAAATAAGTTTGTAGCCTTAATCTCAAGTTTTTGAAAAGATATTTGAGTCGAAATTGAATTTTTACCAACTTTGAGTAATTTTTTTTTTAGGTTTTTATTTTTTATAAAAAAAACTGTCAATAAGATTTTTCTCAAAATTTTATCAGATGTCAAAAACATTATTCTTCGTTGCACAAAATTGTTTTGAAGATGAAATCATGTTTTGGTCGTAAAATTTTCGAGGCGACAAATTTTTTTTTTCAGTTTTTTTGATTTATAAAAAAAACCGTTAATTGGATTTTTTCCAAAAATATACATAGTTGTTTTGTATCACGTTACAATTAATAATATAAAATTTATTTCAAGTCTCTAGCTTCATTGGTTCATGAGATATTTAGGGTTAACCAAAATTTTCACCTTTTTTTAAACTGCTATGGTAAAAAAAACACCCACGAAATTTTCTTGAGAGCCCTTTCTGCATCTTTCTGCCTTATTATCTGTATAACAAAATTTATTTGAAGTCGATATCTCTTCTGGTTCTTGAGCTATGGACGACGAAAAAAACGTCGCGAACTTACGGACGTACGGACATACGGACGTACGGACGTACAAACGTACGTGAACACGCACGCACAGACATCTTTCTAAAAATCTTTTATTTCGACTCTAGGGACCTTGAAACGTCGAGGAACGTGAAAATTTTCAATTTGACAAATCGGACCCATTACAATAACTTCCTATGGGAAGTTAATAACAAAAAGTTTCAGCTGTTCACAGCTGGCGGTCGTGTACCTCACACTAAAGGGGTTGTCCACGTTCCTTAATTGTGGTATATGATATATAGTGGTGTATGCCCATTAAATTCATACAACAAAACTCTTACGTTCTTAGCAACTGGTTTTAATTCAACAAAAAAAAGCAGACAAACATTTCGATTTCGAGGTCCAAAACTATTGCAAAACAAAAGTTTCAACACATAATTTTAACACAACACCGGATTTTTACCAAAAAAAAAGATACAAAATTTAAATCAATTTACTACTTCCTTCTATTTAAACCTATTCCCGCATAAACCAGAAATTCTCGGATACCAAAGAGTATCCGGATTTACTGTTGGTTTGAGATTGAACGCAGTCAATGAAATTTGTAGGTTAAGATAAGGATACGCTTTATATATTATTTTATTCCGTGAAGTGTGAGTTTTGTAATTCGCAACGAATTACTTGTTTTCTTATATCGGGTGATTTTTTAAGAGCTTGAGAACTTTTTTAAAAAAAAAACGCATAAAATTTGCAAAATCTCATCGATTCTTTATTTGAAACGTTAGATTGGTCCATGACATTTACTTTTTGAAGATAATTTCATTTAAATGTTGACCGCGGCTGCGTCTTAGGGGGTCCATTCGGAAAGTCTAATTTTGGGTAACTTTTTCGAGCATTTCGGCCGGAATAGCCCGAATTTCTTCGGAAATGTTGTCTTCCAAAGCTGGAATAGTTGCTGGCTTATTTGTGTAGACTTTAGACTTGACGTAGCCCCACAAAAAATAGTCTAAAGGCGTCAAATCGCATGATCTTGGTGGCCAACTTACCGGTCCATTCCTTGAGATGAATTGTTCTCCGAAGTTTTCCCTCAAAATGGCCATAGAATCGCGAGCTGTGTGGCATGTAGCGCCATCTTGTTGAAACCACATGTCAACCAAGTTCAGTTCTTCCATTTTTGGCAACAAAAAGTTTGTTAGCATTGAACGATAGCGATCGCCATTCACCGTAACGTTGCGTCCAACAGCATCTTTGAAAAAATACGGTCCAATGATTCCACCAGCGTACAAACCACACCAAACAGTGCATTTTTCGGGATGCATGGGCAGTTCTTGAACGGCTTCTGGTTGCTCTTCACTCCAAATGCGGCAATTTTGCTTATTTACGTAGCCATTCAACCAGAAATGAGACTCATCGCTGAACAAAATTTGTCGATAAAAAAGCGGATTTTCTGCCAACTTTTCTAGGGCCCATTCACTGAAAATTCGACGTTGTGGCAGATCGTTCGGCTTCAGTTCTTGAAATGTCAAAGCATACTGAGCATCTTTCTCTTTGACACCATGTCTGAAATCCCGCGTGATCTGTCAAATACTAATGCATGAAAATCCTAACCTCAAAAAAATCACCCATTATTTCTCTTATTTTGGCAATGACAAAGCTAATTTTATTACATTTAGATGAACTTAAGCTATATTTCTACCTTTTTGTTTACAATTTGTACAGAATTTGGAGTTTTAAATTGGTTAAAATCACATTTATGTATATTCATTGGTCGGTAGTTGATCATTGGTCGCTTTCATGTGAATAATCCTTTAAAGATTAAAGGGCACGGCAATGCTCTTCCAAGTTAAAGTTAAACTTTACCACAACTATCAAAACAGTAAAGATGGAATGATTTTTCCCAGAACCAACAGACTTTTATTGGGTCATCCAATAACAAGAACTAAGCAAACAAATTTCTTACGGTCAATTCTTTGACAAAGTTCCAGTCTCTAAAATTCGGTTTGAAAAATTGGAACTCGGTTGAGTTCTAACTCATTTCTTTATAAACTTTTCGGGAGTTAGAACCCTGATTTAGATCTCAATCTGAAATAAAACTTCGATTTTTTATACCCTCAAATTTGAGAGTCTAAGTAATTAGAAATCGGTTTGAACGATTTAATTATCAGGTAATATTGTTTATATTAAACTTTAAGTCACCGAATTTTGTGTGTGTGCAATAATAATAAATTGTTAGAAAATATAGTTATAGCCGCCGACAAGTCCATCTCACTTTTAGACTAAAAATATCCATAGGTAGACATTTTCTTTGTTTAAAGAAGTCAATTTGTCTGTGTGGACATTATGTCCATTTAAGAAGCCATAACGTTTATTTAGTTATACTTTGTGTTGAAAAACGATATACAAGTTTTAAATCTAGGTTACTCTCATTAATGTTTTCCCAACTACGGACGCTACTCATTAACCCTCGCCACATTTACTTCAATTTGATGAACGTTTCAAGGAAGCCATATGGTCATTAGACCTTAATGTCCATGGACAATCGTAGATATAAGTTAGTTTAGTTAGTTTATATAACTTTTTATTTAACTTGATTAATACAATGTAATATAATATTATTATGTTTTTTTAGCAGAAAGTCTTAAGGTTATGGCAGTAAGCCGTCTACCAGATTGACATTATTTTTTTTTATATTGATAAACATTATTAATTATACAAATAAGTAATTTGAATCAAAATTAATGCAATTAAAATAAACTTTAAGTTAACATGTATTTTATAACTAAAAATCTCCTTCTCTTATTCGATTTCTATATTCCAAAGCACTTTTAGTATATCTATAAACTGGTTCCCATCCTAACATCCGTAGATATAATGTAAATTAATAATGCAATAGAAAATGTATTAGAAGCAAATAAGCAAAACATTAAAAAAGCAAATAATACAGAAAAATATTGAAAATACAAACAAAAACTTCTAAACGACACATTGGTTTGAAGAAAAATTAAATCGAATCGAATTTAAATCTACAATTTATGTAATAAACTGAAATTAATGACAACATTGTTTACCGCTAAATCAAAACTGACAAACTTTCAATATTATGATGTATGTCAAAAAATCGTACTGGGTGCTATGAAAGTAGTTTATTATAAGTAAGAACTTTGTTTTATTAAACCGAGATCTAAATCAATAATAAATTTACACTGAGTTCTGAGCTTTAACTATTTTTAAAAACAAATTTAAAGATAAACCGAACGTTATTATATCGAGTTTTAAATTGATTTTAGAACTTTGTCAATTGGCTGTTAAAGTCTGTTAAAGTCATTTTCATAAATTTCTCAACGTCAAATAAATGATACATAGTGTGTAGGTCTCTGGAAATTAGTTTGTAGTAAAAGGCAAATTCTCGATGAATTCCTATATTTATAACACAAAAGTATACCCTTTTTAGCCGCTCATGTTTATGAAAATCCAAGCTACAGTGATATGTAAATACATATTTTATTAAAATCTATTTGTGAAAAAGTATATAGATATGTTTCTTATTAGTTGAGATTCTAAATATTGTTAACTTTGTTAAAGCTGAGTTATATCTTATTATTGTAAGAAAATCGTTTTAATTCCCTTTTGAAACGAAACATATTATACACTTCCTTCTACGGCCTTGCTTCCACATTTGTTCTTATATGATAAACGAGCACGTATACAAAATACAATTCACATAGGGGCCTACCTGGGCCATTGTGCTGACAGAGCCAATTGTCTGGAAGAAGGAAGCGTGTGTTTATTTGATTTCTTTTTATTTAGCAATTTTCTTACAATTCAAACGATTATACCTAACCTATGCTATTCTTTATAACAGCTCTCGCTGTTTGTTATATAAAATACGGAAGCAGTTCGTCATGGCATCTTGATTTATATAAATCTAATTCAGATAGAATTCAAAACGGATGAAAGAGTTAAGTTACTGAACCCTTGAGTTTATTAAGTTGTGAGTATACAATTGTATGTACATATGTATGTACATATATCATAACTAAGCATGTTGAATAAAGATGTTTTGTGAATGATGAATGCTTTATTCCTACTTCGGAAACATTCAATATTTATATAGTTATATGGCTAAAATGTATTAATCTAAGTGATTGCTACTCATTTGTTTGAAGTATTAACATCTTGCCACAAACATTGTGGTTTAGTTAAGTCAAATCGGAATCAGTTCTGCAAAATAAGCATTTAAGGATGGGTGTTTTTTGAATGATTGATATCAAACATCCGATTACAGTTGTTAAGGTAGTTGAACTATTTTTGACAAGATTATATGAATTTTGAAAGGAATTAATTAAATGAAATGTACACAAGCAAATGATTGTATTAATAAATAAAATACACATAAACTAGCATTCAACTATGCGTTATTCAAGCAATTTTAATAATCAATTTTGATTTCTATTTCAAAAACAAAGTCTAATTTTGTTAAACTCTTGATTATAAAAATTAGACGGCGCGACAGTCCATTGAGAACTAGTGACTTACAAATCTCAACAATTCCTGCGTGCGAGTCATGTCAGAGATGAAAGTTCAATCTCTGCCTGTGCCACCAAGGTAAATTCAAAATCAAACTTTTTATTAAAAAACCCTTTACATAGTATTTTGCTTGTCCTCACTTGAAGTAAAATTAACAAAATATACTTCATTAACAGCCAATTTCTTGACAGAGTTCTAGTCTCAAAAACTCTGTTTATTGATATTGTAATATTCGGCTTGGTCCGACAATTAAAACTTATTCACCTTGTAAATAAAACACAATTTTACTTTATTTAAATTGTTCCAAACTTATTTATTGAACACTTTCAATTATTACTTTTTAAACACAGTCTTTACTTTCAATTATTACTTTACACAGTCTTTACTTTATCGCAGTTCACAACCAATAATCTGGTGTTAATAACTCAGAAAGTGTACCTGACAAACAAAAGAAAAAGTCTAAAAAAAGAAGCCGAAAAAATTCTGAGCTTGCTAGAAATTCTACCCCCCCTCCAAAAAGAACAAATGTCAACATCACCCCAATAGATCCTACCCGAACCCCCCATATACCTCAAATTTCTGACTCAAATTCAGCTCCCAGTAGCGACTCCGTTACAGTAAAAACCAATTCCATCCCCATCAAAGCTGTTTTGAAACCAGTAACAACGCCAGAAGATATAACTTCGCACTTAGTATATACCAAGAGCATACCTTGTGGCTCATCCATTAGGTGTTCTAAGATCAGTAAACCAAACAGCTTTGTTTCCTCTTTCAAAATAGTAACGAATCCCTCGTTCTTCGATCCCATTTGCAATACTAATATATGGCCCGCTGAGACTTTCGTCAAAGAATTTTCACAAAGTCACAAACGAGGTGTTTCTATGAAAACCAAGCCAAAAAACTCAACAGGCTTGCCCTCTTCTACCAAAACGTAAGGGGACTTCGTAGTAAGACTGCTGACATTTTTCTTAACTCCCAATCATTTCCACATGACGTATTCGTTTTGACAGAAACTTGGCTTAATTCAAGCTTTTCCGACACAGAACTTTTCAGTCAAGAGTTCGAAGTTTACAGAAATGATCGTCATGTTGGTAATGCAAAGGATTTATGTAGGTGGAGGTGTTCTCATAGCGGTAAAAAATACATATCTCTCTTCGTCTGTATCTTTTCCGTTTGAACTATCAATTGAACTGGTCTGTGTAAAGTTAATGGTACAGACTAAGACTATTTTCATTTTAAACGTTTATATTCCTCCAAAAAGTTTAGAGTCTGTTTATAGCGAACTCTCCTTGGCATTAGACTTTGTTATCAGTTTGTCCTGCTCTGACACCAATATCTTACTTCTAGGTGACTTTAATTTACCACACATTGATTGGATTCCATCGGAAGACGAATCTTGCTTTGAAGCCTCTCTCTCTTCTTCACAATTGGAACTATCTTTTCTCGATAAAATCCTCTTTACTGACTTACAGCAAACAAGCTGTATTAAAAACTCAAAAAATCGAATTCTCGATTTAGTGTTTTCTTCTGACGCTATTAGTACTCTTGTTCTAGAATCTAGATTAGGAATTACTAATATTGATAAATATCACCCCCCCTTGGACATTTTTCTTGACTTAAGTAATCACCTTACTGAACACAGTAATTCATTTGATTGCTTATATAATTTTGACTTCAGAAAAGCTAATTTCCAGTTGTTGTCTGAAGATTTAATCACTTCTGGAATTGCTGATACTTTAGCATTTTCTAATATTGACGAAGCAATTTCAAATTTCTATAAGATCTTTAATAATTGTTTAGAAAAAATGTACCTTTAAAGAAATCAAGAAATACAAACTTTAGCCACCCGTACACGAAAGAATTGCGTTTACTACGTAACAAAAGAAATAAGGCATGGAAAACGTATCTCAAAACTCTGTCTCCAATCAATTTCTCTTTTTATGTTGAACTTTTTAACGAATTTAAGTCTCTTTCAAATTTTGTATATGCTATTTATGTTTCTGATGTGGGCACCTCTTTGAAAGAGAATCCTAAAAAATTTTGGAAACTTGTAAACTTAAGGAAAAAATCAGATGGCTTTCCAATTAACTTCACTTACAAGAATCTTTCTTTAAATAAAACTGTTGATATCTGTAACGCTTTCGCAACAAATTTCCGTGAATCATTTGTTAATAGACCTCAAGTAGTTGATGAAGTTATATTTTCACAATCTTCACTCCTTTTCGCAGACTAGCTGTAGTCACATCCCTGTGCTACAGAGTACGGTCCTTGATCTTTTATCCGTGTTGAATGATGACTGCTCAGCCGGTCCCGATGGTATTCCCCCGATAGTATTAAAAAAGTGTAGTAATGCTTTAGTTGAATCCCCTTACGTTCTTATTCAAACTTTCTCTAAAAACAGGCAAATTTCCCAGTTTATGGAAGAAGTCATTTCTTACACCAATTTTCAAGAAAGGTAACAAGGCGGATATAACAAACTACAGGCCCATTTCAAAGCTTTCTTGCATACCTAAATTGTTTGAACAAGTTGTTTGTGAAAGTGTAGCCTTTTTTAGTAAGAATCTCATTTGCGAACAGCAACATGGTTTTGTGAAAAAAAGATCAACCGTTACTAATCTCCTCACATTCTCAAACATATGTTCAAATGCTTTAGAACAAGGTTATGAAGTTGACTGTATATACACTGACTTTTCCAAAGCTTTTGACCAACTTAGCCACGGAATTATTTTATTTAAACTTAAAGCTCTTGGTTTTCCACCATTTTTCTTAGCTTGGATCAAATTATACCTTGAAAACAGATCCTATAAGGTAAAATTTAGAAATTGTCATTCTGAACCTTTTGTTGCTCAATCTGGTGTTCCCCAGGGAAGCCATCTTGGCCCTTTTCTATTCATCCTATCTATAAACGACGTATCGTCATGTCTACGCTCAAGTGATGTTCTTATTTTTGCTAATGACATGAAAATTTTTAAGATAATAAAGTCCACCCAAGATCGCATCCTTTTACAAGCTTACATTGATAGTTTTACATTTTGGTGTGGCAAAAATAGCCTTACCCTCAACCCTTTTAAATGCCAGACGATAACTTTTACTAAAAAATGAGTCGGTAGTGTATTTGATTATTGTATATCAAAGCAAAAACTCGGTCGCGTCTCCACATTTAATGATTTAGGTGTTCATTTCTGTTCCAACTTAGAATTTACACATCACATTAATTTTATTGTTAATAAAGCAAGTTCTATGCTTGGTTTTATAAAACGCTGGGCAAAGGAGTTCAATGATCCCTATGTTACTCTTTCTTTATACAATTGTCATGTTCGTCCTCATCTTGAATATGCTTCGCAGGTATGGAACCCCTATTACGAAATTTATAAGAAACGTATTGAATCAATTCAACATAATTTCATTCGCTTCGCCCTAAAGGGTCTTCCGTGGGAAGATCCTTATGATCTGCCTCCCTATGAACATCGTATTCAACTTCTTCAATTGCAAACTCTCCATGAAAGGCGTGTTAATAATGATTTAATTTTTTTTCATCAACTCATTAATGGTGAAATTGATGCACCTTATTTGCTATCTTGTATACATTTAAATTACCGAGGCGGAACTCATAACCTGCGTACTTTTGACTTTATGCATATTGACTTCCATAGAACTAACTATGGAAAGAATGAAGCTTTAAGTCGAATGAGCATTTTATATAACTTAAACTGTTCATCGATAGATTTAAATTTAAATAAGGTGGGAATAAAATCATTGTTTAAAACCAGTGCTCCACTATCGTAAACGTCTTTATTTTATTTTTTTTTGATGTTAAATGTTAATAATTATTATGTTTTGTATTTTGTGCGTGTGTTAGGCTATAATTGTATTATTTTCTTACTAACAACTAACACATGCACTTACGATGAGCCTCTGATCGTAGTGTGATGCTTGCTGTAAGCTAACTACTTTCTGAAAATTCTGAAGTGTTAAAAATAATAATCCGCTTCGCTTCCGAGCGCCTATTTATATACCTCAAATCGGTTCGAGAATCTACTAGGTTGTTCTCGATGCTTAACGAAGCGAGTTCTCCTCTTAATCACTAGATACCTAACGAAGCTAGTTCTCCTCTTAGCCACTAGATGTTTCTCGATGCTTAACGAGGCGAGTTCTCCTATTAATCACTAGATGCTTAACGAAGAGAGTTCTCCTCTTAATCACTAGGTGTTGCCCTTATTCTACTATAACACGATATTAAAAGAGATAAAGAGTGTATACACATTACATTGCCCCCTCCTTAGGATTAATCGTCCCGGACAAATCCATTGTTCTCATCACCACATTAGCGATGTAGCCGGTCGCGATGTACAGCTTTAGGTTTTCCTCTGACTCCCTTTTGTATCCGGTACACGACATCGTTGATTTTTGTAATGACTATGTGGACCTTCCCAGTCCCGTTGAAGTTTCGGTGACAACCCTTTTTGTCAATGGGGATTGTAAAGCCACACCCGATCTTCTGCTTGGAACTCTGTTGTTGTCGCTCGTATATCGTAGCGTGTCTTCATTCGGTCACTGAACATCTTTATTTTCAAGCTGGTATTGTCGTGGATCTGAAGGAGTCTTTCTCTGAGGTCATCCATGTAGTCATCCTCGGCTTGCGGCTCCGACGTGGGACATCCAAATTTATTTCGCTCGGCAGTCTGATGTTCCTTCCCATCAAAATCTCAGACGGTGTTTGGCCAGTTGAGCTATGTCTTGCACTTCGATACGCCATCAAAAACAGTGGAATGTGTCGATCCCAATCTCGCTGGTTGTCGTCCACAACTTTGCAAAGATGTTCCTTCAGGGTTCGGTTGAATCGTTCGACCATTCCATCAGATTGTGGGTGAAGTGGTGTTGTTCTTGTCTTCTTGATGTCAAGAAGCCCACAAACTTCCTGAAATAAGGGCAACGGCCTAGTCACTGATAAAGCTTCGGTTCCCATCGATCACCGAAATCAAGCATCAGTGAGCGTGGTTAGTAGAAAGATGGAGGACCGTCTCGAAACCTACCGCGTGCTGTTGTCATGTGTTCTTTCTGTATTTTGTTCTTTCTCCTCTGTCCTTCTGTCTTGTTTTAATGTCTTGTGTTGTTATCACCTTATATAGTCTAGTAGCCATCTTGGCCCTTTTCTATTCATCCTATCTATAAACGACGTATCGTCATGTCTACGCTCAAGTGATGTTCTTATTTTTGCTAATGACATGAAAATTTTTAAGATAATAAAGTCCACCCAAGATCGCATCCTTTTACAAGCTTACATTGATAGTTTTACATTTTGGTGTGGCAAAAATAGCCTTACCCTCAACCCTTTTAAATGCCAGACGATAACTTTTACTAAAAAATGAGTCGGTAGTGTATTTGATTATTGTATATCAAAGCAAAAACTCGGTCGCGTCTCCACATTTAATGATTTAGGTGTTCATTTCTGTTCCAACTTAGAATTTACACATCACATTAATTTTATTGTTAATAAAGCAAGTTCTATGCTTGGTTTTATAAAACGCTGGGCAAAGGAGTTCAATGATCCCTATGTTACTCTTTCTTTATACAATTGTCATGTTCGTCCTCATCTTGAATATGCTTCGCAGGTATGGAACCCCTATTACGAAATTTATAAGAAACGTATTGAATCAATTCAACATAATTTCATTCGCTTCGCCCTAAAGGGTCTTCCGTGGGAAGATCCTTATGATCTGCCTCCCTATGAACATCGTATTCAACTTCTTCAATTGCAAACTCTCCATGAAAGGCGTGTTAATAATGATTTAATTTTTTTTCATCAACTCATTAATGGTGAAATTGATGCACCTTATTTGCTATCTTGTATACATTTAAATTACCGAGGCGGAACTCATAACCTGCGTACTTTTGACTTTATGCATATTGACTTCCATAGAACTAACTATGGAAAGAATGAAGCTTTAAGTCGAATGAGCATTTTATATAACTTAAACTGTTCATCGATAGATTTAAATTTAAATAAGGTGGGAATAAAATCATTGTTTAAAACCAGTGCTCCACTATCGTAAACGTCTTTATTTTATTTTTTTTTGATGTTAAATGTTAATAATTATTATGTTTTGTATTTTGTGCGTGTGGTAGGCTATAATTGTATTATTTTCTTACTAACAACTAACACATGCACTTACGATGAGCCTCTGATCGTAGTGTGATGCTTGCTGTAAGCTAACTACTTTCTGAAAATTCTGAAGTGTTAAAAATAATAATCCGCTTCGCTTCCGAGCGCCTATTTATATACCTCAAATCGGTTCGAGAATCTACTAGGTTGTTCTCGATGCTTAACGAAGCGAGTTCTCCTCTTAATCACTAGATACCTAACGAAGCTAGTTCTCCTCTTAGCCACTAGATGTTTCTCGATGCTTAACGAGGCGAGTTCTCCTATTAATCACTAGATGCTTAACGAAGAGAGTTCTCCTCTTAATCACTAGGTGTTGCCCTTATTCTACTATAACACGATATTAAAAGAGATAAAGAGTGTATACACATTACATTGCCCCCTCCTTAGGATTAATCGTCCCGGACAAATCCATTGTTCTCATCACCACATTAGCGATGTAGCCGGTCGCGATGTACAGCTTTAGGTTTTCCTCTGACTCCCTTTTGTATCCGGTACACGACATCGTTGATTTTTGTAATGACTATGTGGACCTTCCCAGTCCCGTTGAAGTTTCGGTGACAACCCTTTTTGTCAATGGGGATTGTAAAGCCACACCCGATCTTCTGCTTGGAACTCTGTTGTTGTCGCTCGTATATCGTAGCGTGTCTTCATTCGGTCACTGAACATCTTTATTTTCAAGCTGGTATTGTCGTGGATCTGAAGGAGTCTTTCTCTGAGGTCATCCATGTAGTCATCCTCGGCTTGCGGCTCCGACGTGGGACATCCAAATTTATTTCGCTCGGCAGTCTGATGTTCCTTCCCATCAAAATCTCAGACGGTGTTTGGCCAGTTGAGCTATGTCTATGTCGATACGCCATCAAAAACAGTGGAATGTGTCGATCCCAATCTCGCTGGTTGTCGTCCACAACTTTGCAAAGATGTTCCTTCAGGGTTCGGTTGAATCGTTCGACCATTCCATCAGATTGTGGGTGAAGTGGTGTTGTTCTTGTCTTCTTGATGTCAAGAAGCCCACAAACTTCCTGAAATAAGGGCAACGGCCTAGTCACTGATAAAGCTTCGGTTCCCATCGATCACCGAAATCAAGCATCAGTGAGCGTGGTTAGTAGAAAGATGGAGGACCGTCTCGAAACCTACCGCGTGCTGTTGTCATGTGTTCTTTCTGTATTTTGTTCTTTCTCCTCTGTCCTTCTGTCTTGTTTTAATGTCTTGTGTTGTTATCACCTTATATAGTCTAGTCGCTGAAGGTGCTGTGTTCTCTACTCTGTACATTTATGTGCTGAGTTTAGTGAAATGTAATGTAATGTAACTTCCTGAAATATGTTTGATTCAAAATTCCTTCCCTGGTCAGAATGCCGTTCTAATGGAACGCCGAATCTGCTTACCCAGTGGAAGACAATTTGGTCTGCGACTGTTTTGGCTTCTTGGTTTGGAATGGCGTATGCTTCAGGCCACTTGCTGAAGTAATCCATGACGACCAGAATATTTCCATTATTTGTTTCCGGAAATGGACCCGCCACGTCTACTGCAATCCTTTCGAAGGGTGCTCCGACATTATACTGCTGCATTTGGCTGTGGTTCTTTTTGTTCGAGCCTTTGGTAGCAGCACAGGTATCACATTTTCGGCACCACTTCTCGACATCTTCCCTTGCATGTAGCCAATAAAATCGTTGTCGAACCTTTTCTAGTGTCTTGTTCACTCCTAGATGGCCTCCCGAAACTCCACCATACATCTCTCGCAGAACGTTCATAATCTTCGATCTCGGTAAGACCAGCTGCATTACATAAGAATTTCCATCTGCTCATTCCCATTTACGTCGAAGGACACCCTCTTGGACATGAAACGAGTCCCAATGTGCCCAATCAGGGCCGGACAAAGCATATGTGCAAGATGTGCAAATGCACAGGGCGCAGAATTCTTGGGGCGCATTACCAGGAGCAAGAAAATGTAATCTGATCTTGCGCAAACAAATACATAATGTACTACTATTTGCCATTTTTTTAACCACAAACATTCTTAAAATAATCTCAAAAAAACACCCATCACATCATAACTGTCCTAAGTTATCTCTTGCGCACTAACTAACATCAATTTCATTGTTGCATTCAATGAAAATTTAACTCAAGATATCGCAGAACTAAAAATCCTACCTACCTCATTTCCAAATATTTCACCATTCACCCTGTTCATACAAGAGAAAAAAAGAAAAAATCTCAACACAAAAAAGTTCCATGCAAGAGAAAAAACGAAAAAATCTCAACACAAAAAAGTTCCATGCCACCTCATATGTGCAAGATATATTTCATGCACACCGAGTCCCAAAATTAACATAGAGCGCAAAAAAGAATTACTTCCGTGGATACACACAGAAAAAAAAATTAAGTGGGCATGCAAGAAAATTTGACAATAGAGGAACAGTCGGAAATTAAAACACAAAAAACTTCGTTGGATACACAGCCGCAGGTACTTTCTTTTCGAATGAACTATTATAAGTTATTATTTATTGTTTTTGTTTGCTAGAGCTTATTTGGATTACGGTGTGGTGATAATTTTTAAGTAAAATATACAAAATGGAGGAGGATTTGTTGGCAGCAGCAGGATATATGACGTGTGTTGCAGCTGCTTTGTCATTTTATGCTGCTGCAAAAGAAAAGCAAGAAACATCAAATTCTAAAAAAAGAGAATGGGTTAAGACATGGAGACTGAAAAGGATTGAAAATAGCTCATTTAAGTTTTTGAATGATGAACTTCGTCTGAATGACAAAGATAGTTATCGTCGTTATTTAAGAATGGACGAACAATGTTTCAATGAAATTTTAAAACTTGTGGAACCCTTGATTCTCAAAGAGACGACTCAAATGAGAGATCCGATTGATCCTCGAGAAAGTTTGGCCATGTTACTACGTTTTCTTGCTACTGGGGAATCTTACAGGAGCTTGGACTTTCAAACCCGGCTATCGCACTCATTCATTAGTAAATTTATACCCAGATGTTGCTCTGCCATTTATTCATCTTTAAAAGGAAGATATTTAAAAGTTTGTTATGCGATTACGATGATTTTACCTTGAATTTATGCATTTTTTCTTTTAGTTTCCGAGGAGCTTTATGGAGTGGGAGGATGTGGCTGAAGAATTTTCACGTCGATGGAGTTTCCCATTGTGTTTAGGTGCCATGGATGGCAAGCACATTGGTTTTAGAGCGTCCAAGACGGATGGTGCTCTTTATTATAACTATAAAGGTTAAAAAAATAAAATATGAACAATGAACAATACTTACCACAATTTTTTTTTAATACATATACAGGGTTCAATAGTATTATCTTACTAGCAATGTGTGATGCGAGATATAAATTCACATTTATTGACGTAGATTGTAATGGAAGGGTAAGTGATGGAGGAGTCCTCAACCGAAGTGATCTTCGCACTATTTTGAGCAACCCGAGCCGATATTTTCCACCAGATGCAGTTATCGGACGCGAAAGAAAATTGTCATATAGTATAATTGGAGACGACGCTTTTCCTCTGCAAAAGCATATTTTAAAGCCGTATCCATATACATCAACGGAAAAACAAAAAAAACTTTTAATTTTAGACTTAGCCATGCGAGACTATGCATTGAGCATAGCTTTGGAATGTTGGCGAACAGATTTAGGGTTCTTCAGACAACCATACACTTGCGCCCAGAAAAAGTTAAGCAGGTAGTTCAAGTTTGCTGTGTTCCTCATAATTTTTTAATAGAAAATTGTGGAAGCTACGAAGTTCCACAACGCCCACCAAGGGGATACACACCTACGGAAGATAACGAAATAAGTGACCAGAGGAGGCCTACGCAAGTTGCTTCGACATAAGAGACGAATTTGCGAAATACTTTACCGAAGAAGGCCAACTTCCATGGCAGGATCTTTATATATAAGTTTTCAATAAAAGTAAAAAGATATTGTTATTAAACTATTTCATTCATTTATTAATAAACTAGCCGACCCGTGCTCGCGTTGCTTCGCAAATTGTAACCACGAACATTTTTTGAATATTAGTATTAGCATATGAAAAAATTTCTCAATGGGACTGAGCATATTTTCTACAATAATATTAATTTTAGTTTATAATCAAAAAACACTTCCTTACCGAAATTAACACTTTAGAAAAAAAAACTTAAGTAAAATATTACGTAGTAAAGGCCAAGCCGCACGTGAAAACAAACAAAATACAAAACCATTTCAATTTTTTAGTTGAAAACAGAACGAAATTTGTGTCTATTTTCTTCTTTTCATTCTTTTATTCATACCTAGAAACGTTTTTTTGCAACCGAAAAATATAGTTTGCGGTAAAAAAAAAATAAATTTGTGTTTTTAATGTTCTCATACATCTATAGGTATGCGTGTGTAAATATCCATAGACACATTTTTTTATTCATCTGCTCATGTTGAGTGCAGTGCAACTGACTTAACCTACCTACATTTGTGTGCTCTTTTTATCGACGTCACTGTAAGTACCTTCTTTGAGTTATTTGTAAAGAAAATTTTAACTTAATTTCAGTTTTATTGTTCGAAGTGATACAAAATTGGTAATTCAAGCTATTATAATAGAACTTTTTTTATTTTTAAATTGGAAGAATTATAATCTATTCACTTCCTCGAACCAGAAAAATAAAAAAGATCTAATTGTTCTTTAGATAAATCGGCATTTCATGTGCACGGCACTGTTTATTTATTTTATATTAAATGGAACACATATTAAGAGAGAAAGAGCATGGGAAGAAAAAAAAATTAAAAATGTTGGAATGATAATGAAATGAAACAAAGCAGCGACCTCGCGATTGTGATGGAATCTAATTTCCTGGATAAAATAAATTCAAAAAGTTTATAATTTTATAATTTGTTTTTATTTATTTCTCAGGTTGTATGTTTAGCTTAGAAGTGATTTTAGGCTTGAAATTTGCGCAACAATATTGACTTTATGAAGCAATGCTAATCTTTGTCGATTATTGTATAGGTTTTAAGATATGAGTGGTTGTATAAGTCAACTAATGGAAAAAAAAATGGACAAAAAATGTAAAATTAATAATATTTAAGTTTGACAAATAATTAATGAAAAAAAATTAAAGCCATAAACACTCTCATAACAATATAGAAAATAATAAAATATATTTCAAATAAATCGGTTGACTACTTTCTGAGATCATGCGTTACGAACTTTAAAATGGTTTCGCTTTTATATAATAGTATAGATTAATATTGCAGACTTCATTTTTTTAAAACTAAATAAAATCAAAAATAAAAATTAACAAAACACAAAAAAGACTATTAATTATTTATAAAAAATCTTCATCATCAAAAACATCTTCCATTGCACTTTCAATCAAGTTTCTGTTTAATGAACTTGTAGAATTGGAATTTTCTTCATCGGTGACTTCAGACAACAACCTTATTCTGGAATAATTGGCAAATCCTGATGGAGTTGAAGACCTTGACGGTGGTACGCCGACATTACGTTGTTTAACTTGGAACTGTTTAACGATGTCATATATCTTCCACTTCATCTCCCGCATCAGATCTTCATCCTTTACCACTATCATTTCCTCTTCTAAATTGCCTAAGAAATGTCGAAGAACTGAAGATGGTTTGTTTGTTATTGCATTAGCTATTTTATCAGCCGCTGAAAGCGCCTGTAGCGCTCTGAGTTCCAGATTTGATACACTGCCTTTCCGTTTCTATGGAAAAAAAAGAAAGCATTTTTGTAGTTAATTGGAATATGATAGTATGATTGTAGATGTATGCATGTATTAAAACTCTCCCAAATCTACGCGAAATTATAGCGAATTATTCGCAGGCAGTTTTTTGATTTTGTTAATGTCACTACACGTATCTAAACTATATTTGCACACAAAATGCAAATTAATAGACCATAATGCATTTTCTGTAAAACCAACTATCCTCGACCCAAGATTTTTTTCACAAATTTCTACTCCCGAGGTGATTCAAGCTAGTTTCAACACCACATTGGGTTTTTAAAAATTTTATGAAACCACTTGAAATATGTATATATCAAATGAAAGGTTTTGACTCCCTGAATACGAA
The DNA here is from genome assembly GCA_920104205.1 of Eupeodes latifasciatus. Lineage (NCBI taxonomy): Eukaryota > Metazoa > Arthropoda > Insecta > Diptera > Syrphidae > Eupeodes > Eupeodes latifasciatus. The sequence continues at coordinate 85,025,859 of OV049925.1, forward strand.
TATGTGCGTGACAGACTGTATCCACTTTAAGTACTGTTCCGATGTCACCCTTCTTGGTCTCTTCAAAATCTCGACAACAACGCTCTGTCATTCCTGGACACACCAATCCTCTTACATATGTACATCGCGTATTGTATTGATCTGCAAATTGGAAATCTATACGAGTGGCAAATTTATTTCCACCTGTATGATGTGGATCTTGTATTGCCGATCCATTTACGGTATCACTACTATCTGTGCTGTCATTATCGGAGTCAGCTCAGGATCATGGCGACCAATTTTCATTATGCCGCTGCCGTCGGTATCATACACACTACCTTCGGGACCACTTAGACGTCCGTCACTTATATATTCATACTCAAGGAGTCGGCTTTTACTATTTATGCTGATTTTAATAAAGAGATGGCTGACTACTAGAGAAGGCTGACCTCACAAGACATCAACCTATATTATATTGCCTTAATAATAGTTTAAACACTCATTATTTATAAATACATATACTTTTAACCTACCGGAACTGTTGTATGTAAGGAACTGGATGTGTTTGGTAAGCTGTGTACCTCTGGCTCATCAATGGTTTCCGATGATGTGGGATCCAAAACCTCCTACAAACATAAATGTTCATGTATGTATTAAGATAAAATATTTATTTAATTTTCAATTCTAATTTGACTTACCGACAAAAAAGAAATATTTGACTCTCCAACAATCTCATCACCGGTGTCATCCCAGAAATTGAGCCTGTCGTAGCACCACAATCTAGGCACATACACCTCATTCGCACCAGCACCACTTCTTTTTGAACGGATAATGTTATTTTTTTCTTTTAAATATTGTGCTTTAAGCGTTCTAAGCTTAAGAATAACATCTTTCACAGACGTCTCCGGCCGACAACATTTTGTTTTCTCCGCGATTTCGTTTAAACTTTGCGACTTTTTAACTCGGTTTTTATAGTCAGCGTGACAAATTTTAAATACATTTGGATATTCTTGTAGCACTTCTATTAATTTAAGCGTTTGAACTCGAGTCCAACTAGCCATTGCCTTAAAATAATTGTTTTTCTATCGAATTAAAAAAAAAAGAAATTAAAACAGCACGAGCAAAAAAAAGCAAATTTGTTGCATACATTCTACTTCGCCGGCAAACAGAAAATGAAAATGTCTGTCAAAAGGAGAACGTTTTGAGAAAGAAACATGATTTTTAACGCAAAACTCATTATCTGAAGATGAGGAAAAAGACGAAACTTGGCATTTTTTTCTATCCCTTTCCTTCTTTCTAAAAATCATCCGTTCTCTTTCGTGAATTAATTCTTTTTTGCGCTCGTGTAACCAGGCACAATCGTATGGGCTAGTCTAGTACGTGCAGGTTTTGTATCACGCACCGTACCTGAATGTGAGTTCTCATCTACAAAATAAAACAACAAAAAAACACTCCATATATATATATATATGTACATATATATATATGTATGGAGTGTCTTTGATTTGTAGTAGAAGGTAGCACAGCAACCTATCTGCTCTCTTTTTTCTGAGGCATTTTTTTGTTGTTTTTTTTTTGTAGATGAGAACTCACATTCAGGTACGGTGCGTGATACAAAACCTGCACGTAACTAGCCCATACGATTCGATATGAATAAGTATTTTGCTTCATCATACTCTATGTTAATTTTGGGACTCGGTGTGCATGAAATAAATCTTGCACATATGAGATGGCATGGAACTTTTTTGTGTTGAGATTTTCTCTCTTGTATGAACAGGGTGAAATATTTGGAAATTAGGTAGGTAGGTAGGTAGGTGTCTTTGCTACAAATGGTCAATGGATGTGCAAGTATTCTTTTTTGCACACTGAGTATCGAAACTAACATGGGAGATATTTAAAAAAAAAAACTTATTTATACGGAATCATATGGGTCAGAGCGTGCGGGTTTATTATTGCACACTGTGTAAGAGTTAAGTGCCTGATTAAAGGAGATGAGCATATTAGCTTAAAAATTAAAGAGGGATGATTCTATGTGGAGTCGAATTGTTCTTGCGCAGGCAGTTTTTTTTTTTTTTTTTAAGTTAATGACTGTTGTAACGGCTACTTTTAATGTATATCTAGTCTGGTGCAGAATGCAGATTGTTTCAATTGTTTTTTCGCTTTGTTGGTTAATTAATATTAAATAAATAGCTATCAGTTTTTAATAGAAGTGACGTATTTTGTGACAAGACCGTAATGTGACTGACTCAGTTGATTTTAGACAAGCTTGAATTACATGAAATTTTAGTAAGTAACTTTCAAAGCCAAAGTTATGATAATGGTTCGAATATGAAAAGAAAAGAAGCTGATGTTCAGAATCGAATTCGAACCCTGGAACCAAGCATTTTTCGTTCCATGTTGCCCGCGTTCCTTAAATTTAGTGGTTAATGATGCTGCTCGGTGCTCATTTTATGCAGTTAAATTTTTCGATACAAATCAATATTTGTATAACTTTTTTTCAAGTTAACAACGAGGTGGGATATTTATAAGAAAAAGAAATTAAAGTCATACTTTGAAACCCCCTTCTGAGACTAGATGAGAGAGCAGGTTAGATGCATTGAGGCCTTTAAAAACAAATTAAGAAGAAATATATGAAGCCCTTATAGAATTAAGAAATCTAGAGGCAAAAAACATTGCAGAATCGTTAGGAAATAACATTTTTGATTTTACATTTACTTGCTGCCTGCTAATTTGGGTTGATATTTTAGAAAATATAAATTAAACTAGTAATTATTGTTATTATTTTTATTGTACTATTCGTACTAGAATGTCAGCTTGTTAGACTTGACCATTCCTTTTAATTTCATTGAATGTTTTTGAACAACAACAACAACTTAAAGGTGCTACCACTCATTGTTTTTGGCTGGAGATATAGCTATTTCGTGCTTTGCCACTTTTGCACTCATCAGTCTCCTTTTTTGTGGTGCTGAGCTTTAATCCAATTTTATTTGAAAAACTTTTTATGCACAACATAGGATTCGAACCCACGCATATCAGATTTGCTCAGTCTTAGAAGTCGTGTGCACTACGCACTCCACTACTTTAGACCACTGACGTCACAGGTCGAGATGTGCTAATTGTTTATCAAATGCATTTGAAGCATCAACCTTTTTTTAAAAGGGTATCCCCCTTTGATACGTAGTACGAATTGTAAGTCTATCAAATAAGGTATGGAGAAAAATGGAGGCGGAACAAAACAGCATACTTAAAGGAGCTTATAAAAAGGTTGATGCTTCAAATGCATTTGATAAACAATTAGCACATCTCGACCTGTGACGTCAGTGGTCTAAAGTAGTGGAGTGCGTAGTGCACACGACTTCTAAGACTGAGCAAATCTGATATGCGTGGGTTCGAATCCTATGTTGTGCATAAAAAGTTTTTCAAATAAAATTGGATTAAAGCTCAGCACCACAAAAAAGGAGACTGATGAGTGCAAAAGTGGCAAAGCACGAAATAACTATATCTCCAGCCAAAAACAATGAGTGGTAGCACCTTTAAGTTGTTGTTGTTGTTCAAAAACATTCAATAAACTAGGAAATATTTGCAAAGTCCGTCCGTTAATTGTCAACTGGCATAACGGTTTTAGAAAATACAAAAAATAGTTTGATTTTAATGCGTTCCGATGAAAAATTTAATGAGTAGGTATGTTCAATTAACCGAGCGTATGCTATTTCCCTAGAAATACCAAATATGTTTCCCGTAGCTTCATCATTGCGATCTCAACGGAGAAAAATACTTTATGCTGATGAATGTCTTGAATCTATATTAGACCCGAAAAAGATTTAAAGTTGATTTTTTTTTTTTAATACTTGAAAGGTTTGATACGTATAGTATCAATTTTTCATTTTTAAGTAACATAAGCGAATGTTTAAAAAATAAAAATGTACGTGCTTCATGCCTTAATTTGCAGAATGTTTTAACATAAAGTACTCGTAGTTTTAAAGATTTAGATGGAGAAGAATTGTTTCAAGAGTTAACCGTAATATCCCAGCTTGTTACACCACAAAGCTCAAGTTTAGATGTGTTAAATTTTATTTTTAGTTCAAACCTTGAAGATTTTGCTCCGAATTTAGTAATTGCTCTCCAAATCCTTAATACAATCCCGTCACGGTAGCTTCAGGAGAACGTAGTTTTTCTAAACTTAAAATTATTAAAAATTATCTTAGGACAACCATGACTCAAGAGAGATTGGTAGGTTTATCTATAATGTCCATTGAAAAGAAATTATTAAATTCTTTAGACTTTGATGATCTCATTTCTGAATTTGCAAAATGTAAGGCCAGAAAAGTAAGATTCCAAGTTTAAAAGTTTCCCCTCTGCTCATTTCTCCGCTGCGTTTTAGTTTAATGGTTTAGGTCTCCTGGGGATACCTCAATAAAAAAAAACGCATTGAAAGTCTACCTCCTGGGTAATCTGGCAAAGGCTTATGCTTGTGTATCAGTATCAGTTTATATGTAAAAAAAATATAAAAAGGGGCGCTTTCTACAAATCTTGCACAGGGCGCAAGTTTGGCTGGGGCCGGCCCTGTGCCCAATAGACCTTCAGAGTCGGACTTCTGGTTTTTCCTGGTGTTCCTTTCAAGCGAGGATGGGTTCGATATCTGAGTCTTCTTGTTAAGCCTTCCTCAACTCGTCGTTGCTCCAGCCATAAATGGGATCGGCTCTGGTTTGTTGGACAGTAACCACCTCTTTTTCTTCTTGTCGTCTGCAATGCTTACAGTCTTGCTTGCATGGTCTCCGAGACAGTGCATCTGCATTTGAGTGAAGCTTCCCCTTCCGATGTTGAATTTCGTAATCATACGTCTGCAGCCTCTCAATCCACCTTGCCACTTGACCCTCTTAATTCTTGAAATTCAAAAGCCAGTTAAGTGCTCCATGGTCAATTCGGAGAAGAAACTTCTGTCCATAGAGATACTTATGGAAGTGCTTTGTTGCCAAAATCAGTGCAAGAAGTTCTCTTCTGGTCACACAATAGTTTCTTTCCGACTTCGAGTGTACCTTGCTGTAATAGGCAATCACCTTTTCTTCGCCATTATGCACCTGCGAAAGTACAGCACCTATCCCGACATTGCTGGCATCAGCATCAATTATGAACGGTTTTCCTGGAGTTGGGTAGGTCAGCACTGGTGCATTACACAAGCGTTGCTTGAGCTCTTGAAAGCTGCGCTCGCACTCACCTGACCATTTAAACTGCTTTCCCTTTTCCGTTAGCTGATGTAGACTCTTGGCGATTCCAGCAAAGTCCTTCACAGAGCGCCTATAGTAGGTGGCTAGACCCAGAAAGCTTTGGAATTGGTGTTTGTCCTGTGGTGTTGGCCAATTCTTCACGGTGTCAACCTTATCAGGATCCGTTTTTACTCCTTGGGATGAGATGATATGTCCCAGATATTTCACTTCGGTTTTGAAGAGTGAACACTTTTCTGGGTTAAGCTTGAGGTGGGCTTCTCGAAGTCTTTGAAACACGGATCTCAGATTTGTACAGTGTTTGCCAAATGTTTTCCCGTATACTATGACGTCATCTTCCTTCATGGTAATTATCAGTTCTTCAACCTCACCTTGTTTGGCTAGTGGAAGCGTTTTGCAGGTTGACGAATCGGCCTTGCGTCCCCGGTATTGATTCGATGTTGCACCAGTTGCGTTCTGCCATATTTCCCTTTCGATGACGAAAAGATGTCTGCAAATTCTTCGAGGGGACCTTCTGCAGTTCTTCGTTGTTGGTGGCCAAGATAAGATGACTTGAGAATGTTCGTCTTTATGGAGTTCAGCTCTTCGGACTTCAAGGATTGCCTTGACTCTTCTTCGTTGATCCTTGTTATCGCTGATACAGATTCGCATTGTCCGACAATCTCACCTTTTCTAAGCTTAACTTCATACGGCTTGATGTTCAGTATTCGTACCGGAACCATGTTTTTTAAAGGTCTCACAAGAGTCTTCAATGTGTCAATGGTAGCCACACATTTGTTGCCGTTTATACTTGCTTCCACGGTCAGGCTCTTGTTGTCACGTTTCGTTTGAGAAACCTGGATGTTGTTTCTGGGGCCATCGATACCAGAAACCAGCTTCTGTCCCTCGAAGTTGGTTCTTATTCGTTTCCCGGGTGGGAAATAACTTCGGAAGCAACGTTGTTGGTGTTGTATTTGACCGGTTAAATTATTTCTATTTCTACAGTGTTGGCATGCGGTTCCTCTTCGCGGTAATCTGCACTGTCGCTGTAGATGCCCAATCTTATTGCAGTTCCAGCATCGTGCTGGTCCGTCTCGCTGACTCCTTTCCACAGTAGCCTTCTGACAAGAACATTCTTGGACTTCTATTTCCCTTACGCGATGCACGTTTTGGGAAGCTTGTTCTGCAGCTTCCATCGTCAGAGCGAAAGCCAATGCTTCTGGTAGTGTTCGCTTTCCGGCAGTGCGGATAGCCCTTTGGAGATTTATATCGCTCACAGCTCTCACAAAGGCTTCAACAGCAAGTTGATTTATTATCTCGTTACCAGCTATTGGATATGCCAGGTGAACCAATCGCTCGATATCTGCCTGAAGCTGCTGCAGAGTTTCACATCTTTTCTGTGTATTATTGTTGAGCTGAACTCGGAAGACTTCTGTCATGTGGCTATCCCCAAATCGCTGTTCGATTGCGTTTACCAAAACTGTGAAGTCACCACTCTTCTCTGTTGGGATGGTTTGTAGCAGTTCAGCAGCAGATCCTCTTAAAGCAAGCGTAAGAGCAATGTGATCGTGATCGTCCCAGCCGTTTGTTAACGCTGCTGCTTCAAACTGTTTCTTGTAGATTGACCACGGAATCTGCCCATCAAAGCTTGGAGGATTCACTTCTCTCTTCCTTGAGCACTCACCAGAAGGTTCTCGAGCTTTCATCTTTCGCACTTTTTCTAGTTCATTTGAAATGGTTTCAATTTGTTTGTCAATTTTCTCGAAACGTGCATTTTGTTTTTCGACGCGCTCGTCGACAGGTTAGGTTAGGTTTGAACGGGCTGACAGTTGATGTTGTTACCATCACACTTAGATCAATGTAGATCCATTGTGATACCCCGAAGTGTTGTAACTTCCTGAAAAGATATAATAACCTATGAATCATGTGGTTCGTTTAACCATTTAGAGGTCTTGACAAAGTTTAGTAAGCTTTTGCCTGGCAGTTCTGATAGTTCCTCTAGTTCATTAAAGAAGTTACCTAGAGTTTTCTTCCTAGCAAGACAGAGTGAAGGACAGTGGCAGAGAAAGTGAGTGGTGTCTTCATGCTCGTTTTCATCACCACAGCCTCTACAAAGGTCATCAGTACTGAGCCCCATCTTCTTCTTATGGTAGCCTAATAGGTTGTGACCTGTAATAATGCCGATAAGGGATCTTAGGGAGGGTTTGTTAAGAGTTAAGATCCAGTCGGATCTTTTCTTATCGTATCTAGGCCATATCTTCCTGGTGTTAACACAGGTTTCTAGGAGATTCCATCTGTCATTGGATTTGTGAATGATGGTTTTACTGACGTTATATTTCAGTTCACATAACGGTATCCCTATATGATGGTCTATCAGGGAGGGTTCCAGTGTGGAGCCCTCCCTAGCAAGTTCATCCGCCTTTTCGTTGCCTGGTACATCACTGTGGCCAGGAACCCAGCAGAGTCTTACGTTATGCTGTGTGCCAAGAACCTTTAGCTCTTCGCGACAGCAAGAGACAAGCTTTGACTTGATTTGGGTGGCAGAGATAGCTTTTATTGCTGCTTGGCTATCAATGAAAAAAGTGATGTCCGCGTGTGATATCGCCATCATGGATATGTGTTTAGCAGCGTTTTTCACTGCCAAGATCTCAGCTTGGAAGACGCTGCTATAGTCGGGGAGCCTGAATGCTTTGGCAAGGTTTAGGCTTTCAGAGTAAAAGCCTGCACCTACTCTATTGTCCATTTTCGAGCCATCGGTGTAGATGGTAATGGTTGAGTCGTTGGTGTAGGGCTCACTATTTTCCCAATCTAGTCTTTTGGGGAACCTAGTACTAAAAGATTTGTTGAAATCTAAGTAAGGGCTCATATAATCTGTGCAGATATTGTTGTCTACGTATTTCGTAAGAATAGCTGCGTGTCCACTCTGGCTAGTTTTCCAGATGTTAGTTTGACTGAGCCTGAGGGCGCTGTTTGCTGCTGATTCTTGGACGAATAGGTCTATTGGGGGGAGATTGAGGATCGTTTCTAAACCCGCAGTTGGGGTAGTCCTCATCACACCACTAGTACAGATACAGGCCATTCTCTGTACTTTGGTAAGTGTTTTTTGGTTCGTGGATTTCTCCAACGCTTTCCACCAAACCAAGCTGCCATAAGTTAGAATCGGTCTGACAATGGCAGTGTACATCCACATTACTATTTTGGGGTTCGGTCCCCAATTTCTACCCAGAATCTTGTTACATGAGTAGAGTGCGATTGTGGCCTTCTTATATCTTTCTTGGATATTTGGACCCCAATTGAGTTTTTTATCCAATATAACTCCGAGGTATCTAGCTCGGTCGGAGATTCTTAGTGTTGTATTATCTATTTTAGGTATTATAAACGGAGGGATCTTCCTCCTGTTTGTAAAAAGAACCAGTTCTGTTTTAAGGGGGTTTACATTAAGACCGCATTTCTAAGTCCAGTTGTTGACCTTTGATAATGCGGTTTGTAATTGTTCGCTAATAGTGGTAAGGTATTTACCCGTCGCCAAAAGCGCTAAGTCATCAGCGTAGGCTACCACTACTATACCGTAGTTCCTAAGTTTTATTAGGATCTCGTTCATCACTAAGATCCATAATAATGGTGAGAGAATTCCACCTTGCGGGGTTCCTCTAGATGCGTACATTTCTAAATGTGCGTTACCAAGCTCACTATGTATTTGCCTGTTTTCCAGCATACTCATGATCCATTTGATAACTACTTCTTCTATACGTTGATCATTAAGTGCTTTCTCGATTGCATTACTGTGGACGTTATTGAAGGCTCCTTCAATGTCCAGGAATGAAGCAAGAGTGTATTCCTTAACGTCAAGTGATTTTTCTATGGTTCTAACTACGTAGTGTAGTGCCGTTTCTACACTTCTACCTTTTGTGTAGGCGTGTTGAAAGGGTGATATGGTCTCCGGTTTTAAATTACTGCGGATGTATATGTCGATAAGTCTTTCTAGTGTCTTAAGTACAAAAGACGTGAGACTTATAGGTCTGAAGTCCTTAGGTTCAGTATGGCTGGGTTTGCCGGCTTTTGTATAAAAACGACTTTTACCTCACGCCATGTCTTGGGAATATACCCCCATTTAATGCTGCTTTGAAAGATGTTTATCAGGTGTGGAGTGATAAATTCAATGCTCTTTTGCAGCATCATTGGGAAAATGCCGTCTAGGCCTGGAGATTTATAAGGGGAGAAAGAGTTAATAGCCCAGTTTAGCCTTTCTTCCGTTATAACATCCGTAGGGATTTCATACTCGAAGATTGAAAAGTTATCTGGTTCGCGTTCAGGGTTAGGTTTACTGCCTGGGAAGTGTGTTTCAACCAGGAGTTCTAGACTTTCGCGACTTGATTCAGTCCAGTCATTGTCGGGTTTCCTTAGAGAACCAACAGAAATGGAGGTTTTCGAAAGGATTTTCCTGAGCCTAGCTGACTCGTTGGTACACTCGATATTGCTGCAGAAATTTTTCCACGAGCTCCGTTTGGCTCGTTGGGTTTCTGTTTTGAATTTTCTTTGACTAGTCTTATAACAGTCCCAGTCGCTTTCGAGTCTTGTTCTTTTAGCAACATTGAAAAGCTTTCTTGTTTCTTTTCTAATGTAGGTTAGTTCTGTTGTCCACCAGGGGGGTTTACTGTTTTTCTTCACAGTTGTTTTGATAGGACAACTGGTTTCAAACGCTTTACGCAGAGTCTCAGTGAGTTTCTCTGTTGCCTTCTCTAGACTGTCTGGTCCCAGAATGGCGTTGGTGTTAACGTGCTCAATGTTATTACTAATTTCCCTATTGAAGATAAGCCAGTCTGTACGCCTGTTATTTCTAAAGGGTTTGTGCTGTCTATCAACGTTAGAGATTTTAAGTTCTATGAGACGATGGTCAGAAAAGGAAGGTTCTTCTAAAACCCTCCAATGATCAATTAGACAGGAGTCAGAATTGTTTGAGAGGGTTATATCTAGCACCTCTTTCCGATTTTTTGTGACAAAGGTGGGTGTATTACCTCGGTTAGCCACACGAAGATTGTTATCTATGATAAATTGAAAAAGGAATTCACCTCTAGCATTTGTATCGGTGCTCCCCCATTGTACATGATGTGCATTGGAGTCGCACCCTAGTATAATATTAAAATTTTTCTTACTTGCGAATGTTATTACTTCATTTGTTATATCCGCTGGTGGTCCTTCACCTCCATCATAGGGCATGTATGTGGAGGTTATTATGAGCGTTGGGTGCTCCTTGCGTTCTAAAATGACCGCGGTCTGGTCGATGTTGCTGTAAGAAGTTAGAAGAAAGAGATTAAACTGTTTTCTAGCTAATATACAGGTTCTGGGATTACTATTTTGGCTGTCAAGATCTGACTTATACAGCATGAGGTCTTTGGAGTGCAGGCCCTTGATCATGCCACCTACTATCCAGGGTTCTTGGATCAGGGCCATGTCATATTGTCTACTCTGCATGAGGTAGACCAGATTGGCGCTGGCGGCTTTACTATGATGAAGATTGATTTGTAAGATTTTCAATTCCATATACATAATACTAAAGATTTGTTCATTGCCCTACTAACCTGTTTTCTTTTATTGGATGTCAATCTAAGTTTGCATCTGGTGATCCCGACGCGCACTTTGAAATCCATTTTCCTCAGTAGTGGTATAGATTTATGGATTAGTCTAACCGTTACCTCGGTGCCTTCCTTGGTTTTCTCACACTTGATGACTTCCCATTCCTGGCTTAGGAGATCGCTGTTGAGTGATATAATATACCTCTCCAGGCGATCATTGGGAAGTGTGGGGCCTTTGACCAAAAGTATGCCTATTGGTCTGGAGATGTTTTTGATCTCCTTGACATCAATAAGGCGAAGATCCGCATTTTGCCATGGTGCAGAGGTGCTGCTCGTGAATTCATGAAGCCATTTGAGTGTGGCGTCATTTTCACAGTTCATCACTTTGAACCCATGGATGGTCGTAAGATTTCCGAAGAGTGGGGGGGGCCTGTTTTTGACGATGGCCTCATTGACTTCTTCTAGGATTCTGAGCTCTAGAAGTTGCCACTCGTCCTCGGTCAGCTTCCGTGAGGGTTTGCCGAAATCGGCAATGGCATTTTAGTGCCCCTTCACGGTTGCCCGCGAGATCTTTAACCTCTTCGTTGCCTTGTTAGGCGAAGAGTCGGTCGGGGAGAGTTCGTTCCTTGCCCTTTTAGAGGAACAAGGTGCTTCCAGAGGTGGTTGTGGGTTTGCGTCACTAACTGTAGTCGTTATTGTTGTGCTTCTAAGGCGCTGTTTAGACTTGTCCAACGCCGCCTTCTCCTTAGCTGTCAAGGACTCAGGAGTCCTGTTAGCAAAGCGCCGGACAATCCTCTCAGCGTTTCGTCTTTGTCGTCGTCGTACTTCGTTCTCGTTCAAAACCTTAGTTTTGCGTATAGTCGTCCTTTTTTCAATGACCGTCGTAAGACTGTCGTTCGTATTGGTCGTCCGGTTTTCGGGGACGGAATCGATGGTCTTGTTAAGATTAACGCTAAGGCTGTGGCCAATAGCACTGTCTTCGCAAGCCATCTCATCTTTCCCCTCGTTTTGAGCCGCTCTTACACCTGCTTCACTAACACCAACTGATATCGATGCGATCAGTGGCGGATCAGCAGGTGGTAAGATTGGCAAGTCAATGTCTGTCCGTTGGGTTCGTCCTGTTGGTCCGTCTTGAAGAGTTGCCGCTACCATTGATGAGCACCCTTCCTTACGCTGTATTGAAACAGCGTTGGGGGCAGGTGGTCCCATCAAGGTTTTAACGTTCGGGCTCTCTGAAGAGGGAGGGTTCAGTGCTTGACTAGCGGTGTGCCTGTCTTTTCCCAAGCCCTCTCTGTCCAGGAAGGCACGAGCATTATGCAGCCGTTTCCTCTCCTGCTCAGTCAGTTGGTCCCAGTCTAACTGACCTAACCTCTTAACCGTCCTCTTGCTATTGGTTATTCTGCACCTCCTTGATGCCCTGGATACCGTCGAAAGGTTGGAGCTAGCGACCGAGCTGAGGTCATCGTCGACCTCGATTACGCTTTCTCCATCCCCCATATCCATGTTCGAGAAGGGGTTCAGGAGGAGATTCTCCTCTTCTTCAGTCAGGCTGAGGTCTTTAGTGCTTTTATTGCTCATATTGAGATATCTTCTTTGCTAATAATTTGTTGAAACCGAAGAAACTGAAAAGATAGAAAAGAGAAAAGAAAAAGAAAAAAGAAAAAGAAGAAGTTTCGAAATTATAAGTAGAGTTATATAATAAAATGGAAAAATTGTCACTGGCGACTTCTTCTCTCGGTATTGAGACCGCGAGACAAAGCCCAAGCCGGTAGCCGTGACTTCTACCGACCATATAGCGTATATCCCCGCTATGGTTTTTTTCTGTTTATGTAGTTCTTCCATATTCATAGGGGTGGGCCTCTCTTAGTTTGCTTAAACCTAAGTTGGTGGCTGAGAGTCTGCTCAAGAGCTAGAATCTGCAACTTAACCTACTAGAAGTTCTCGCGTAAGCCTCCTCACCAACGGCAAGGTGGAGCCCCGTCGAGGAGGACGCGCTCGTCGACAGTTTTGATTTTCTCTTCGAAGTCCGCAAACCTGCCTTCTAAAAGGTTTTTCTGTTCGTCGAATCGCTCTAAAATATTCTGGTGTTCTAGCTTTTTGGTCGCTTCTTTGGACTTCTAGTTGTTTCAGGACATCATTCCTTTGGGCTTCTAGTTGTTTGAGAACATTCTGCTGTTCTTGCTTTTGGTCACTTCTTTGAGCTTCTAGTTGTTTGAGGACATCATTCCTTTGAGTTTCTAGTTGTTTGAGAACATTCTGCTGTTCTTGCTTTTGGTCGCTTCTTTGGGCTTCTAGTTGTTTGAGAACATTCTGCTGTTCTTGCTTTTGGTCGCTTCTTTGGGCTTCTAGTTGTTTGAGAATATTCTGCTGTTCTTGCTTATGATTTCAATCGGTTCTGAATACTCACAGGAGTTTTCAATCTTTATGGGTGTTGCCCAAGGATCGTTACTTGGTCCAAAACTTTTCAATGTATATCTTTATGATTTTCCTTTTAACAGCCAAGAAAATGAGCCAGAAGCCTTTTTGTACGCAGATGACACCAAGATATTGGCAAGTGCAGTAAGACCTCATGATGCACTCAACAAAATAAAAGATTACGTGCCGACATTAACATCGTATCTCAGCTCGTGGGGGTTAGTATTAAAAGCAGAAAAAAGTAGCATAACATGCTTAAGAAACGTTAATGGAAAAGGGCATCGTAAAGCAGTAAAGGAGAGCAAAACGCTTTCACTATTAATTGATGATGTTCCAATCCCTTTGAAAACAGAACCAAAATATCTTGGCATACATTACCAAAATAAATTAAAATTTAATAAACATGCTAGAGCAGTATTGAAAAAAAGCTAAAATGGCTTCCGGTCTTCTAAAACAACTTATAACATCAAGTTCAACTTCAAAGAAAACCAAACTCCTTATTTATAAAACGCTTATAAGACCTATATTTACTTATGGTTTCGGTTGTTGGTTTAGTATTTCGCCAACAGTAACAAATGAATTTGAAAACTTTGAACGGAAAATACTTATATCTTGCTGCGGAAAATACAGAAGGCCAAATAAAAAACGGTATTCAAACTTAACAATATATGAGGAAAATAATATCGACCCACTTTTTTTTTATATGATAAAATTATTAAAAACGAAATTAAGATCCCTCGCTAATCTCCTCTTAGCCACTAGATGTTTCTCGATGCTTAACGAGGCGAGTTCTCCTATTAATCACTAGATGCTTAACGAAGCGAGTTCTCCTCTTAATCACTAGATGTTGCCCTTATTCTACTATAACACGATAAAGCGATAAAGAGTGTACTGTATACACATTACAATCAAAAATACTGCATTTACCAAGTTCGGAATCTTTCGTACGTTTCACTCTCCAAAACGCGTTTGTTTACATTGTTGTATTTGTAATTTTGACAATTAATCCATGAATTGATATGAAAACAAACAAAAAAAACGATGCCGTGGGCTAGCGGCACTCTGCAAAGCAAAAACAAAATGGGGAGGTTAATAAGTTTTTTTTTCAGATTTTTCTTTTTACTTTTTTCGATGATCAACTCAAACAAAATTATGCTTCAAAGGAACACCAATATTTAAAAAAAATAATCAGAACGATTATAGTGAACTTGTTGAATAAATGCAGAGCAAATAAAATGCCAATTTTGACGTTTATCACAAAATGAAAACGTCAAAAAATCGTTCTGAATTCATGCACCACTCATTCAATAGATCATATAATCGACATGAATATTTATTGTTGACGTACAGAATTTTCTTTTAGTGAATTCCCACAGTTTAACGCAAAATACAATTTTCATTTATTCCTTAAAAATGTTTAGTTACCAAAGTTCAAGTTTACTTATTATTGTTTGAAGGGTATGTTTAGTAAAAATGCTGCTAATAATGAAAATAAATTAATAAGTTTTACGTATATGTTTTTGTTTTTCTTAATATAATAAATACTACCGTAGATTACTTTTTATAAATGCAGAAAATAGAAGAAAATATACATAAAAAATAGTTTTCAGATACAAAGCAGAGGTTAGCGTAGAAAAATATTTTTGAGAAAGCCAATAATATTCCGCTTCGGCTAACCTACATCAACTTTTTAGAAAAAAAATTAGCATTAATTGCAGCCAATTATTGGGTGTTCGGTTTCCCCATATTGGAATAAGAAAAGTTACTTAAATCTATTTATTGCACTCATTTAGTTGATATTGTGTGTAACCATATTGCCTTCTATTCCTTAAAGATGCTTTACACAAAGCAACTTATTTGTAAAACATGGTTCCCTCAAATTTGGATTCCAAAATCTAACTACAAACAAAATTCTAACTCTAACATAGGTAGAAATGGCGATCTCAGGGCAGACCTAGCCTGAATCCAATTAGCGCTGTAGTGCGCCGTTCTGATAAAACTCTCTTCTAACATAGTCCCTTTAAAAAGAAATTTTCAGGAATATTTCTGTTTATTTATAATTCGTTAATTACTAACGTTAACAATTTTTAATATATACTTAAAATCTAAAAAAAAACTTAAACTAGACTGTTGAAAAATAATAATTTGCAATTTATACTCTTTATATTATCATTTGGCGAATTAATACAAGAGTAAAATTTATTATAAATGTCAATTAATTGATTTAAGGGGCTATGTACACCATAGTTTGATCTGCTAAAATTAGTATTCAATGGTTTCTGGAGTCTTATACTTGAACGACTAAAACTAAAGTTTAAACTACCAAGAACTGATGGTGATGAAATTTGTCCGTTTATTATTCCAACAATAAAACAAAACTGCAAGTACTTCCTATGATTTGTCAAAGAAGGAAGATTTATGAGAGAAAGTCTTTGTGAATAAGGCGGTAATGTATGAATATCATGAGACCACGGAAGGGATCGTAGGCAAAAACGCAAAAATCTTTTCTGAATGGCTTCGAGTCTTGTGACGTGTACGGCGTAGTAAGGTGACCATACTGTACAAGCATATTCCAGGACTGGTCTCACAAATGAAACAAAAAGTAATTTTAAAACATATGGATCTCGGAAATCACGGCCAAATCTCTTAATGAAACCCAGAACTCTATTTGCTTTTTTAACTATGAAGTTAATATGTTCATTAAATGTTAGTTTCGAATCTAAGACAACACCCAAGTCAGAAAATACATATTCTCTACTTAAAGGACAAGAATCAAACATGTAACTAAAAACGATTGGAACTTTTTTGCGTGTAAAGCTCATGGTTTTACATTTGTCAACATTTAAAACAAGACGATTATTATTACACCATTCCCTGAATAATATTAAGTCTTCTTGCAAGAGAAGACAGTCAGACGTAGAGTTAATTTTGTTTTAAATTTTAATGTCATCAGCATATATTAGGACAGACGAATTTTGTATGATCGAAACCAAGTCATTTATAAATAAAACAAATAGAATAGGACCAAGGTGACTACCCTGGGGGACACCAGAATTCACAACAAATGAACTTGAACACTCATTACTAAATTTAACACTATAACGTCTATCTTGCAAATATGAGGAGATCCAGTTTATGAAACAGTCGTTAAAACCTTGCTGTGATAGTTTTAAAAGTAATGTTTTATGACACAATTTATCAAAGGCCTTGCTGAAATCAGTAAAGATACAATCTACTTGTTCACGTTTTTCAAAAACATCTAAACAAAAGGACGTAAAGTTAAACAGATTAGTAACAGTTGAACGCTTTTTAACAAAACCATGCTGGTTATCACAGATAATTGAACTACAATGAAAAGAAAGGACGCTACATACGATTGACTCAAACAGTTTAGGTATCAGTATCACAGATAGTTTTGCAATAGGTCGGTAGTTCATTATTTCGTTTTTAGGACCTTTTTTGTGTACTGGTATTATGAAGGAGCTCTTCCAGATAAAAGGAAACAGCGAGTTACTTAAAGACATGTTAAAAAGAACACATAACGGGTGTGCTAAATACGCAGCACGTTTCTTTAAAATGGATGATGGTACAACATCGGGACCAGGACTAAAACATTCATCAAGTTGTAGGATACTATTAAGGACAGTATCTTCACTTATAACGAAATTGATAGAATTTAAGTGGGGGAAATTTAAAACAGTGGTAGATGTGTTAGGAAAACTAATAGTATTATAATCTACAAAAGCATCTTTGAAGTAGTTTGCAAACATGTTCGCAATTATTCTCGGCTCATTACTATTTGATGTCGAATCAGTCATTAAGTTAGGGTACCCACATGTTTTCTTCTTACGATTAACGTATTTCCAAAAACTGTCAGGATTATTTTGAAGGTTTAATTCAATTTTCCGAATGTAGTCGTCATATAGGATGTTAGAGTAGTCAGTGAAAATTTGTTTTATTATAATGAACGTCCTATAATCATCATCAGTTCTTGTTTGATTATACTTTATCCAAGCTTTGTTCCTTTTGTTTTTTAAGTTTTCAACGTGAGAATCAAACCATGGTGGAACGCTCAAGTTATTTCTAGTCTTTTTAAATGGAATCGTCTTGTAGAAACAATCAAAAAGAGTTAAATAAAAAATGTTACACATATCGTCAATATTTAAGTTACAAAATAAGTGATCCCAATCGATCGTACATAATAAGTTAAACAGGTTTTCAAAATTACACCTACTAAAGTTGAATTCTAGTTTGTTGTTATCAGATAGCATATGAGGTGAAGCCATGTTTAAATTAAGTGCAATGTCTAATGCAGGATGATGGCGATCTTCGTCCACAATTTTGACAGCAGAAGAAATCACAGCTGCTTCAGAGCATATGGTTTCGGAGAAAAATACAAGATCGAATGTTTTTCCAAAACGGTTCTTCACACCGTTGAGTTGACTTAAGCCACATGAAGACATACCATCTGTTAATAAAAACTTGTTTGAAGATGACGCGTTTATTGGGACGAAGAAGTTATCGTCGTCAATTTTAATCCAATTGAGATTTGGTAAATTAAAATCACCAACAACCAGTACTTCGTCTTCAGGCTCCAAAAGGATATAAGTACTTTCTATACAGTTGTTTAGTTTTTCATAAACCTCGTTCTTGGAGCTTGGAGGTATATATGCTGTTACAATAAATAAATGTCCTGTTACCATTTTAATTTTTAAGCATAGTATTTCGATGTCTGTTGATCGAAAGTCGTCAATCAGGTAACCACCAACGGCGGCGTTTGAATCGTCTGAGTTATAACGATCACGTCTAAAGACTTGATAAGAGGAGTCAAAAAGCTCCGAGTCCGAGATAGAGTTGTTGAGCCATGTTTCCGTCAATATTATGATATCGTGAGAAAGATTGTTAATGTTTTTGTAAACCATGTTGGTCTTTGTCCGAAGTCCATTTACGTTTTGGTAGTAGATTAATACCTTTTTAAGCTGCTTTGACGGTGGTTTAGCATTGTCCGATACTGACGAAAAGGGTTGTTGGACTTATTCATGAATTCATGGACTATTACTCCTTTAGGCCAAAACGATGGTGAATTTAAAACATGGAAAATTGAATCAGGTGCACGTATTTTAAAGACGAATACTTAGTATGGTTTCGATGTATAATTTTCTCAACATTTAACGTAAATGAGGAACCCAGCTTTTCGGACAAGTGATTTTTTATGTCAAGTGCATTTGTAGACGGTGCAAGTTTAGAAAGAAACAATATTTTAATAGGTAGAAATGGCGATCTCAGGGCAGACCTAGCCTGAATCCAATTAGCGCTGTAGTGCGCCGTTTTGATAAAACTCTCTTCTAACATAGTCCCTTTAAAAAGAAATTTTCAGGAATATTTCTGCAACAAACAAAACCACAATTTGGTCTTGCAATTATCGAACTGCTTAAATGATGAAAATACTAATCTAATTGAGGAATCTGAACTAGCTAAATTTGGCAATGGAACTTCACAAGTATGCTTCTCGTAAAAAAAAACTTCTAACGTCGCCAAAAACATGCTCTAAGCAAACAACAGCTGAAAAAATTGTCTGTTTTGTTGTTTTACAAAGTATTGAGTCACACTTTTGTCCATTTCCAATTATACTTAACCAGTTGCAGCGCATGTTGCGTTCGCAAATAATTTAAGTAAACAAAATACAGCACTAATAAATCATTAAATATGTATTTGGTCAATTTTATTTTATTTAATATACATTAACAACATTTATTTGGATTGAAATTAAAAAGCTATACAAATCTTCCAATTTAAGACCATGTCAGCACTTCAGATTCTGTTGGTTAGGATTGTTTAGTTTTTGAACGAGGCCATGAAACATTCAAAATGAAGCATTTAGATGGGGCTGATTACTATAATGAAGCATTTTGATGGGCCTGAGGACTAAATGTGAGAATGTGTTTGGTTTTTTGCATCATTTCACGCACACTTTCTCACATTTAGTCCTCAGTAGCTTGTAGGCAAACCGAAATGTCAGTCTGAGATTCCGATCTTGGTAATGGAGTATTTTTGATTACAATATACGAGTATTCGATTAATTAGACCCTCAGGAGAACCAGTTTTGGTAGCTTCAAATTGATACTAACTAGTCACAAAAAACACATTAGAACTCAGTTCCATTCAACTGAGATCAAATATTCCTAGAACTCTAAAATGACATACAACCGATTTCTACAGATAAGATTACATGTGAAGAAATACATCAGTTCAAAATATTTTAAAAATGAAGCTCCAAAGATAAGCCTAGGAGTACTTATTTTTACTAACTTCCCATAGGAAGTTATTGTAATCGGTCCGATCTGTCGAATTAAACATTTTGAAATTTCTCGACGTTTCAAGGTCCCTAGAGCCTAAATAAAAGATTTTTAGAGAGATGTCTGTGCCCGCGTGTGTACGTATGTATGTACGTTCATACATCGCTACGTCCCTACGTTCGGGAAGTTTTTTTCATCGTCCATAGCTCAAGAACCAGCAGAGGTATCGACTTCAAATACATTTGTTTTATACAGATAATAATGCAGAAAGTAAAGAAAGGACTCACAAAAAAATTGAGTGGGTGGTTTTTTTACCATGGCAATTTAAAAAAAGGAACATATTTCGGTTAACCTTAAATATCTCACGAATTAATAACACTAGCGATGTGAATTAAATTGTATATTATATATTATAACGTTATACCGAACAAGTATATTTTTGGGGAAAAAATCCAATTAACGGTTTTTTTAGAAATCAAAAAAAAACTGCAAAAAAAAATAATTGCCACCTCGAAAATTGTACGAACAAAAACTGATTTTATCTCCAAAATACTTTTATGCAACGAAGAATAACGCTTTTGACATCTGGTAAAATTTTGAGAAAAATCTAAAAACCTAAAAAAGAAAGTAAAAATAGATTTTCAACTCAAATATCTTTTCAAAAATATAAGGTATTGGCTTCAAACTATTTTCACCTTATAAAAAATATTGTTTCAACATTCAGTAAAATGTTGAGAAAAATTGAATTGACAGTTTTTTTTATAAAAAATAAAAACCTAAACAAAACATTACTAAAAGTTGGTAAAATTGATTTTCGACTCAAATATCTTTTCAAAAATTAAAAAAATTGGCTTCAAACTAATTTAATCTAAAAAATCCAACTGTCAGTTTTTTTCATAAAAAAAATAAAATAGTGCACAAAATTGGTAAAAATTGATGTTCGGTTCTTTATATCTCATAATAAAAAATATTGACTTCAAATTAATTTCATTCATGCAATTTGTATTTGTTTATATAAGAAATAAAAACTTTTAAGGAATGCTGATAAAATTGGTAAAAATGGTTTTGGATTTAAAATCTCGTTAACAAAAATAGATTTTGAAATCAAACTATTTCATCCTATGCAAAATATTGTTGGTAATTTTAATTTTTTTAGAATAATTCAACTGACAACTTTTATAACAAAATACGAAAACCTAAAAATCTTTTAAGCAAGACAAACCGACATACGGTATGGGAAGTCATCAGTGTGGGTCACATCCCAGCCTCTTTTTTAAGTTATTAGTCTTGTTAGTCATCTCATTAAATAAAAAACATTTTTTTCGATCTGATATGTATGTATATGGTATGTACGTATGTTACTTCTCCAATATAAGGATTGGATTTCACTTATGACCAACTGATATCGATACAAAAATCAAGCGAAAAATTGGCTAAACGCTGTCACTTGATTTATGGTCAGTTTGGTTTGCCATTTCACAATAAATAGACTAAACGACCGACGCCCGTTTGCAAATAGTGCAAATTTATTACCAACATAATCGTTCGGTTCACGGGAAGCATCGCGCGCTGCGGTCAATATTTTGTTGACATAATTGCTCAGCAAAGTCAGTGATTCGGTTTCGCACCACGTTTACTCTAGTGGATAACGGACATCCCCGAAGACGCCTCCGTACAGTGCACAACAAAAACGCAATTGCTGCGCTGTGCAGCAGAGTATCGAAGAAGACCCGAGTGAGTCCATCCGCTATCGCGAATAACAACTGGAATTGTGCCCACCCACTTTAAAGAAGATTTTGCAGAAGTATCTTGGTTTGTGCCTTTGCGGGGTAACAAAATCCAACTCAAAGCTAAACGACCGTCAAGTGCATCGCTCGTTTGGTGAATGGGAACAAAACGGGATGGGCATCAATCCCGATTTTCACAAGAAAATGTTGTTCAGCGATGAAGCTCACTTTTGGGCAAAATTGTGATATTTGGAGTGATCATAATCTACCGGCCATTATTAAGACGCTACTATTTTGCTCTATGGGCAGATGGAATCATTGATATTTCTTTAAAAATGAAGCCGCCATAATGTACAAAGTCAATGGGGAACGCTAGAGAGCTATAATAAATGAATTGTGCTCCAATTGAAGAATGTTAATGTGGGCGACCTTTGATTGCAATAAGATGGGGCTACACCCATACAGCCAACAAAACAAACAATCAATTAAATTAAACTTTTGGTGAGTGCATTATCTCGCGATGTGAGCCTATGGCGTTGCCCAAAGATTGTAGGACAATTTTTTTGGGGTTATGCGAAGTCGCTTGTCAACGTAAAAAATCAATGCAGTCAGTGGCTTGAAAGATTAGTTAAACTTAAATGAAAAGGTAGTTGAGGCTATGAATTTGTCAGATTTCAAACCGACGCACGACTTAGTGTGACATCCGAAAACGACATCGCAACGATGTTGTACTCTTCATTTGCATACAATATTTCTTATATTATATTCAAGTTCAACTGAACATGAACTCCAGTTTAAATCAAAAGTTTAACACACGGTAGACTGATTTTTAGATCAATTAAAGCACATACATTTATTTCTAATTCTTTTACTCTGTATGAAATTTTGTATCGTTTGGAACTTCCTGGAAGACAAAAAGTTTAGAATATTTGTTAAGGGTGTTAACACCATTTAAGCTACAGAAATAGAGATAATCGGGAAAGAATCGGTTCTCACGAACTTTGGAAATTTCTAACTTTTTACATGTTTAAAACACTAATAAGAGGAAGATAATATGCAAATAGTTAAGTATAGACTAAACTAAACAGAAAACATTAATAACATTAATAATAATTATTATTTCTTTTGAATTATCTGAAATCAATATCAAACTAATCAAATTTCCGAATAAAAAGATTTTACGTTTATAAAATGGAACAATTATCTTTGAGTTTATTTTTCAGACTAAAAAAAAATGAAAAAAGATAAAAACTGAGCTTTGCTCAAAAACAAACTTGATTCGAAACTTAAAGTAACAAGTGCAAAAAGAAACAAGTATCAAATTAACATTAACAGAAAACTTGGTTTCAATAATTTCGTTATTTTTAAAACGAACAATATTTTAAAGCGGTATAGCTGCTCATTAAAAACACTCAAATCAAAGCCAAACCAACATTGAATGTTATGGACTGTTATGTAAATTCACACACACAAAATACTTAAAGTACATAGATTGGAATTAAATTCTTACATATATAACAAAAAAATTCTAATATTGAAAATGATTTATTGTTTAAACTATCCTGTAAAAACTTCACCTACAACTCAATATTCAAAGTTCTACACAAAAATCCACCAAAACAAAGACTTCGTTATGAGTCATAGCTATTAATCACTTCAAATTCTTCCCATCTCAATTTTCCTAAATTGTCCTTGCCATTACTCTTTTGTGTTTCCATTTTAATATAAGTGAACATAAAGGATAATACCTATACATAAAAAATAGTATACTTAATGTAAAACAAAACATCATCTTAGGAACAAATGTCTTCAATCAAACCTTTGTCCTAACGAGATTAAGGTCCTAAAATTAATTAACATTTACATCGACCATTAATAATGTTACAGGTTTTTAAATAAAAAAACATGTACCTACTACATTTTCATTGGACATTTAAATAGCTTTGAATTATTAATTGAATAAAATATCATAACCAAAGCCATAGAAAAAAAATGTATTATAAATAAATACTGTTTTGCTTTAAAATTAATTTTTAAGAAATTTAACCCGTACTTTTTTGATAATTTTCTGTGCAACATTTATTTGCCTGTGTTTTACCAATCATAGCTTCTTATTTTCATATATTATATAATTACTTTAAAGACAAAACATTAACTTCAACAGTGAATTCAAGGATTGGTTATTCTTGATAATAGCCTGTTTAACGATGTTGTCTTTCAAAATCCAAAGTAGAAAATAAAAAATAATAAACTAATTAATTATGTTCACAAGTCCAGGTATAAAAGTATACAATTTTTCGAGCCTTTCAGAAGTAGTATTTCAGGGGGGGTCAAAAAAGGTTAAGGATGTAAATAAATATGACATCTGTCAAACTAAGTTGTTAAACCAATTTTTTGTTTTCAGTTGAAAGTCTGACATTTAAGAAAATGGATCGCTTAACTATCGCACAACTCATACAAATTGTTAAAACCTACTACAAACATGGTTTGTTCAGGATTAATCAAACTAAATATAAATTCAAATCATTAATTAATTTAATTAATTTCATTTCAAATTTCTTATTATTGATTAAACTATTTTGAATATCATCATTGTAAGAAAACCCTGCTTGGAAGATTATTCGCGCAACTCACTGTACTTACTTGAAACAAACAACTTATAATCTTAATAATAATAAGCTTAATCCTTATCCAAGGCCAATAATTTGCATATTGTAATGCATTGGATTTGGATGATTTGATACAGAAAAAAAAACCACTATGTATGTATCATTCGATGCAAGACAATTTTAAAGCTCTCTTTTTTGGTTTGACTACCGCCGTGAACACATCTTCCAAGCAGGGCCTAATTGGTAACATTTTTGCATTATACAAGTAAAACATAAACTTTATAACATTTTTGCATTATACAATTAAATTAAAACTTAAACATTATAACTATTGAATCAAATCTTTCGAATTCCCAATCATAAAAGTAGTCCTTCGAAGCCGTTTTTAAAGAATTTTTCTAAAAGTGTTTTTTTTAAAGACATCGAACTACATATATAGTATATTGATTGTATGATATCTATATATGTATATATTACTTTCGAAGCTATTCATGCACCACATATGTGATACAGTGTATTCATACGAATTTTTTGATTGGTTTCGCATCGTTTTATCGTTTCGTTAATAAAAAACTAATTGTGCTTTTTCGACATGGCGAATGCATTAAAAATCAAATGTGGTAACGCAAAAGGGCAGTTAACGCGGGCAGAAGCATTTGTGGAAACAATAGATGAATCCACAACTCTAGAAATGCTTGAGATCGCGTGGTCAAAATTTTCTTCTCTTCATAACGAGATTCTCGAACAATCTCAAGAAGGTCAAGTCGGTGAAATTGAAAATGAGTTTTCGACATATGAAACAAAATATTTTGTTACCAATGCTCAAATAATTAAAGCTATTCGCGAAAGGATAAATTCCAATGAACTGTCATTAAATAAGTCAGCTATAGATCGGTTAGTTGACCTGCAATCGGTTTTTTTGGAAAAATTATGTAGCATACTTTATTCCAAAGTAGTCAGTAAACTTTTGTATCGCACTATGCCTAACTGCAAGCACTCGTTATTTACTTGTGTCAATGTACATAGAAATCGTTGTTCAAAATTATGATTGGGCCTTATGATCGAATGATCCAACCGAAAGTTATTATTTTTAGTTCTCATTATCGATGTACAGCTTTGTGAAATCATTAAATAAATATCATTCAAGCGAAACAAGTCGTTCTCTATTAATTCGTCTTGAAAAATCCCCCACAATTCATTAGAAGTAGGATAAACCACGTTTTAAAATAGTTTGTGAAAAAATAAAAAAAAATTGTCTGTGTTCTTCTTCGAAATAAAATCGTGTTTTTTTTTTCTCTTGCAATATATAATGAAAACAATTAAATATGTCGCAAGCTTGGACAAAGTTCTTAAATGAAGCAACAATCGTTGTTCTCAAGGCTGTGTTAAGATCTTTATTGCTTCCAACCAGTGGTTCAAAAGCTGAATTCAAGCGCCGTGTGGAAGTCGGAGTAAAAGATCTCACAGAAGACGATCTGCGAAAGCTCATACAAGAGACTTCTAGAGAATCCGCCGTTGAATCTGCCGACGAACAGTTTTCTGATGCTGAGGACAACAACGAGGAGCAACGTTCGGAGGAAGAAATTCTGGATGAGGAATTAGAAAAACTTCATCGAATTTTTAAGAAGAAAGAGGAGATTCATAAACTACAAAAACAGCTTCAAGAATTCCAACTCGAGGAGTCTGCAACCAGTACCAAATCGACTACAGTTTGTTTCAGGGATATTGAAGACTCCATACCCCCTTTTAGTGGCGACGACAATTTACCTGTGCAACGTTGGATAGAACAATTCGAAGAAAGTAAATTTCTTTACGGCAAAAGACTTTTGACAGGTACAGCCAAATTATACATCAGAACAATCATTACAAAAAGTTGGCAAGATATGAAAACTTATTTGGTCAATGAGTTTAAAAAGAACGTGACTAAGGCTGATGTATACAGCGATCTTCAAAATAGAAAAAAACGTCATGACGAGACTTTCCAGCAATACGTTCTTTCGATGTTGGAAATAGCTTCACAAAGTGACATTGAAGAAGAAGACATTATTCAATTTATAATTAAAGGAATAGCAGATGTTGAAATTAATAAGTCAATTTTGTATAACGCCAACACAATCATTGAATTAAAATCAGCTTTACGCAAATATGAGAAGTTAAAGCGCAATTGCCGAAACAATTTTTCTGACGTCAGGCCATCGAGAAGTACACCAAATAGTTCTCATGCACGCAACATTACACCAAGCCGATCAAATCTCACAAATCAAGGTTTTAATTGAATCAGCACTCAAACAACACCTGATAAGAGAGAAGTTTCGTGTTTTAAGTGTGGGAAGCAGGGACACATTTCACCGCGCTGCTCTGCGAAGAAATCAGTCATGATTGTGAATACGAATGATCGAGCCGAAGAAAAAAAAAATTGATTTGCCAGCCAGCGTGAACACATGTGAAGAGAGCGAATCATCAAGCAATGAATTCGAGAAAAACATCAGCTTTAATTTTGTCAGTGATGAAATGGACTCATCAGCAACACTCTTGACTCTTTTGGATTCAGGGTCCCCAATCAGTTTTGTTCAAGCTAAGTATATACCTCCGGTTTTGATATCAACATTAGACCTGAGAAGCCATAATCCATAAATATGTTGGAGTAAACAACAGCCCGCTGGATGTACTAGGAAGTATAAGTTGTATCATATCTTTTGAAAATTCATTTATAAAATTACAAATGTTAGTTGTTAAGAATAATTCAATGTCTTATCCTGTAATTTTAGGTAGAGATTTCATGGGCAAAAATGGTTTGGTTCTACAACAACAAAAGAAGAATTATGTAAATGAAATTGATCGAGATCTCCAAGTGTCATCTGGCGTTCGCGATGCTCCAGCAACAAGTCAAAATAATGAGCTGATAAGTACAGGTGATGATGTCAACTTTGTTTTTAAGGTTATGAATATTGACCTGAGTTGCAATGTGAGTTAATTAGATCTTAACATTAATGAACATTTACCTGAGGTTATAAAAGAAAACGTTATTAGTATCGTTACACCAGCTTTCTCTATTTCGAAAGCTAATAAGCCATCAAATGATTTTTTAAAAATGCAAATAGTTTTGTCCAAAGAAACTCCATTTCATTGTCCACCAAGGAGATTAAATTAAAACTTCAAGAGATTTTAGAAAATTTAATGAAAAAAGGCATTATCCGCGAGTCGACTTCCTCATTTGCGTCACCCATAGTTCTGGTCCAGAAGAAGAGTGGGGAGCTTAGGCTTTGCGTTGATAACCGCGAATTAAATAAGATAACTTTAAGAGACAATTAACCCTTACCGTTAATAGAGGATCACATTGATCGTCTTAAGAACAAAACGTTTTTCACAACCCTCGACTTAAAAGATGGTTTCCACCATGTTAATATGGCGGAAGACTCAATTAAATACACGTCTTTCACGACGCCTCTAGAGCAATTTGAATATGTAAAGATGCCATTTGGCCTTAAAAATGGTCCATCTGTGTTCGAACGGTTTATTAAGCAAGTATTTAAAGATTTGATTGCGAAAGGTAAGATTCTGACATATTTGGACGATTTTTTAATTGCTACAGAAACTGTAGAAGAGAATTTAGATATTTTAAAAGAAGTCATTCAGGTTTTAATTCAAAATGGTTTTGATCTTAGATTAGACAAGTGTTCTTTTTTACAAACCGAAATCCAATACCTGGGATAAGAATATTGCAAAAATTGAATTCGCTCTTAATAATACGTTGAATCGTAGCACAGGTTTTCCGCCCAGTATACTCTTGTTCGGAACGAACCAGAAGGGTAAGTTTTGTGATCGCGTCAAAGAGTTTTTAAATGTTAAATTGGATTCCAAAAGAGTAAGATTCGAAGACATGAGAAATAAAGCTAGTGAAAATATAGAAAAAAGCCAAAACTTAAACAAGATTTATTATGATAAGCGCCATAAGAAACCCCATGTGTACAAAGAAGGAGACTACATAATGGTAAAAAATATTATAAACACTCCTGGCATTAATAAGAAACTTTTTGCAAAATTTAGGGGTCCATACGAAATAGAGAAAGTAATGCCTAACGATAGGTACCTAATAAAAGATATTGATGGTCTACAATTAACCCGTTTACCATATAGGGGAGTCTCATCACCTTCTAATATGAGGCCATTTTTGACTAAATATATCTTGGAACATGACGAAGGCGCGGATGACGTTGGAGATCATGATATCAATGATTTTAATAAATAAAAAAAAAAAAAAACAATTTTACTACTACCAAATAAAAAGAAAAAAAAACGAAAGATAAAAACCAAACAATTTTCCTCAGATCTCGATTTATAAATAAATAATCCATATACATATATCTGTATTAATGTTTTATAATGTAATTTCGTACAAATATATAATCATATGTATGTATATTTTAATGTATTATCCATTATATAAATAATTGCATGCAAATTCTCACGATATTTTAAATTCATTGGATGCAAACTTTCGTATTATTTTAAGAGAATGAAATTTCTATAAAACAAAAACATCATTGAATTTTATTACTTTTCAAAAATGTAAATGTTCGATGTTCATCAAAAGACAATTTATTTTATTAACATTATTAACTTTACAAAATACTAAATGTTTATTATCTATTTAAATGAAACAAATATTATCGCTGTATTAAGAATCTTAAGTTATTTTGAAAAATGTAATCGGGGCGATTACTCGATCAGGCTGGCCGAGCTGTAGCATACTTTATTCCAAAGTAGTCAGTAAACTTTTGTATCGCACTATGCCTAACTGCAAGCACTCGTTATTTACTTGTGTCAATGTACATAGAAATCGTTGTTCAAAATTATGATTGGGCCTTATGATCGAATGATCCAACCGAAAGTTATTATTTTTAGTTCTCATTATCGATGTACAGCTTTGTGAAATCATTAAATAAATATCATTCAAGCGAAACAAGTCGTTCTCTATTAATTCGTCTTGGAAAATCCCCCACAATTAAATAATTCGTCTTCGTTGTCGCCGAATAATTCAAATACAACCAAACTTCCAAATATCGTTGTGCCACCGTTTAGCGGAAGCTATAAGGATTGGCCATCCTTTCAAAATTTGTTTCTCGGATCAGTTGACACTAAGACGAATCTTAGTCCAACTCATAAATTTCACTATTTGAAATCGTATCTGCGTGATGATGCCGCTAATCTCATTAAGCACATTAGTATATCCGATGTTAATTATGCTGAAGCATGGGATCGCTTAGATCGTAGACAATTAATCGCTCAATCGTTTATTGAAACTTTTTGGTCGCTTCCTACTACAAATGTTTGCAATGTTCAAACTTTAAGAAAAATTTCTGATGGTGCCGATGAAGTTGTACGTGGGCTTAGTGCGTTGGGTAAATCGAGTCGCGACCCATGGCTCATTTATTTGTTATTGAACAAACTTGATCCCGATTCAAAACAAGCTTGGGCAGAACATATCGGTTCTCGTAAAGACTGCACCATAGCAGAATTTGCTCTTGAGGCATGTCAGTCTCTTAATAGTCGTTCGGTTACAACGCGTACAAAGCAACCAACTAGCATTCGGGCTCATTTAGCTGAGCCTTCAGATTCAGCTTCGTCATCAAAATGTCCAATGTGTAAAGAGGATCATATCCTTCCGCAGTGTACCAAATTCGTCGCGTTAGACATTGACTCTCGTCGAAGTTTTGTAAAAACAAATTCACTTTGTTTTAATTGCCTTCGTGCTGGCCATTCGTCGTTTAAATGCCGTTCCTCGTTTCGTTGTCGGGTGTGTAAATCACGCCATCATTCGCTTGTGCATCCCGAAAATGCATATGAAAAATTTCAATCCGCTTCCTCGAAATCTTCGCTTGAATCTCAACCTCCGTTATCAACTTCTACAGCAACATCTACGACTACAACTACATCTACTGCTCCGAATTCGATAATTAGTAACCATTCGCTTGAATTTTCCCGTCGAAACAAAACGCTTTTACCAACGCTATTGGCTAAAATTCAAGATATTCAGGGAAATCTTCTAAACTGTCGTGTGCTTCTAGATTCCGGGTCACAATCTACTGACTGTTGAATCTTTCGCTCAAAGACTCGGGTTTCATAGAACTCATTCAAGAATCCCTATTCTCAGTTTAACGGCTACGGAAATAGGATATACAAAAGGGCGTATATCGTTAAACCTCCATTCTCGTTTCAACACTTTACAATTATTCGTTGATGCATTTATAATGAACAAATTATCTTCGAATTTACCATCTAAGTCGATAGACGTGTCTTCTTGGTCTTATATTTCAAATCTCGAGCTTGCTGATCCAAATTTCAATTGCGCTGCTCCCATTGATGTTCTTCTTGGAGCTGATAAAATAAATGGAGCATTCTAAAGAGTGGACAAATTCGTGGTCCTGATGGGTGCCCAATCGCTCAAAATACTTCTTTCGGTTGGATCATAACGGGACAGTTCTTTGAACCAGAAGAATCGAATTATTTCACGTCTTTTCATTCGTTAGTCGATATAGATTCGTTATTACAACGATTCTGGCAACTCGAAGAAGTTCCTCCAGCAAATAATACAGCTGTGGTCGACCAGGCGGAAGAACACTTTCGCCAAACATTTTCTCGGTTTCCTGACGAGAAGTATGTCGTTCAACTTCCATTCAAAATACAAAATCCATCGTTCGAAAAAACTCTACCTCTTGCTGTTTCGCGTCTCTATGCAATGGAACGTGCGTCGTTTCGATCAAAATTCCAATTTGCGAGAATTATATTCTAAGTTCATGCGAGAATATATTGATTTAGGCCATATGACTCTGATTCCTCGCGAAGAAATCGCTATTCCTGATGGCAGATGTTTTTATCTTCCTCATCACGCAGTGTTGAAGCCGGACAGCTCGTCCACAAAATTACGTGTCGTGTTTGATGGTTCAGCTAAGGACTCAACGGGAAAGTCTTTAAACAGTACTCTATTGATAGGCCCTCTTATTCAACGCCATTTAATAGGTGTCGTCAACATCCGTTCGTGTTTACTGCAGACGTTGTTAAGATGTTTCGCCAAGTTTGGGTTGATGATTCACATGCTGACTATCAGCGTATTGTTTGGCGTGAATCTCCTTCGAAAGAAATCGAGCATTATCGTTTACGTACTGTGACATACGGTACAGCATCCGCTCCATTTTTGTCTGTTCAGATTCTGAAACAACTTGCAGAAGATTATAAATCAGACTACCCAAACGCAGCCCGGTTTCTCCTAGAAGATGTCTACGTTGATGACGTCATGACAGGAGCTAAATCAACCAAGGAACTAATTGAACTACAATCTGAATTAGTCGCTTTTCTTTCCTTGGCCAAACTTCAGCTGCGAAAATGGAGTTCTAATTGTTCTACTCTTCTAGCTTCGCTCCCAAAGGAAGATTGTGAGTACTCTATTTTTGATGCAAAACGCTCAAAGTCATTTGTTAAAGTGCTCGGCATGCATTGGAACCCTTTAAATGACGAATATTCATTCCGCATGTCAAAAAATCTTCCAACCATCTTGTTGACTAGGCGCTCGTTGCTGTCAGAAGTTCGACCCATTAGGACTATTGGCACCATCCGTCGTTCTCTTCAAAATTCTATTTCAGGAACTCTGGTCATCGAACTTAAATCTTGGATGGGACGACCCGTTGCCTTCAGAATTAGCGGAACGATGGGCAAAGTATAGACAAGAGATTTCGTATTTTGAGCAGGTTCGTATCAGCAGAAACGTTTGCATCTTCATTCGATGACGTTGAGCTTCATGGATTCTGCGATGCATCCTCACTCGCTTACGGTGCTGTTTTATACACTCGTTGTAAGACCGCAGAAGGATACAAAGTCAACATTATTGCAGCAAAAACAAAGGTTGCTCGGTTAAAACCGATTTCGATTCCTCGCTTGGAGCTTTGTGGGGCTTTGCTGCTAACTCGTTTGTTCAATCTCATAAAATCATCATTTTCGTATAAATTCTCCAGAACTGTAGCTTGGTGTGATTCTGAAATTGTTTTGCATTGGCTCTCTTCGCCTCCTCGTCGCTGGACTACGTTCGTTGCCAACAGAACATCTGCTATATTGGAAACTGCTCCAAGGAATTGCTGGAACCATATTCGATCCGAGTCAAATCCAGCTGATTGCGCGTCGCGCGGTATTCTTCCGTCAAATCTCCCAAATCATCACCTTTGGTGGACTGGTCCACCATGGTTATCCCTTGAGGAAAATTAATGGCCAAAACAAAAACTAGTGAACTTTAAACCAGAAGAGAACGAACTCTTACTCGAAAAAAGATTGTGTCCACCTCAAGTTCTTCTAACGTCATCCAACAAATTTGATGTCATAGATCATATAATCAATAAAACATCATCGTGGTTTCGTATGCAAAGGATACTCGCTTACGTCATACGTTTCATCTACAATTACCTATGTGAAAAATCTAATAAACCTAATCGTCGTACCTCATCTCATACTTAACCCTAAAGGAAATCATCGTCGCGAAAACAACCATAATTAAATCCATCCAACAAAATTCATTCAGTGAAGATATTCGCGCCCTAATAACCAAAAAACAACTACCCCAAAAATCAAAACTTCTAAAATACTCTCCCTTTTTAGATAATAAAGGTCTTCTAAATGGAGGAGTAAAAAATGCTAACATATCTTTTAACGTAAAACATCCTTATATTTTACCTAATAACAATTTTTCTGCTCTTCTTATAGAAGATATCCACAAAGCTAACCTTCACCCAGGAGTTTCCACAACCTTCGCCATTGTAAAACAACAGTTTTGGATCTTGGGCTCTCGTAACATCATCCGTAAGGTTGTTTTTGGGTGTAATAGATGTTACAAACTGCGAAAAGATACCACTTCGCAGCTAATGGGTGACTTACCATCGCAAAGGATATCACAAAGCCGTCCGTTTTTACATACAGGTTGTGATTATGCTGGGCCTTTTAACATCAAGATTTCTCGAGGTCGTAATCCAAAAACATCAAAGGCTTACATATGTTTATTTGTATGTATGGCCACAAAAGCTATTCACCTTGAGCTAGTGAGTGATCTCACTTCTGAAGCCTTTCTCGCCGCTTTTCGTCGATTTGTTTCGAGACGTGGACTCTGTTCGAATGTCTATTCGGACAATGGAACCAACTTCCAAGGCGCGCATCGGTGTCTCAACGAGATGCACAAGTTGGTTATGTCAGAAGCATACAATGAAGCCGTTGCTACGGCACTTGCAAGGGACAGTGTGGAATGGCACTTTATCCCCCCATCGGGACCCCATTTTGGTGGTTTGTGGGAGGCTGGTGTCAAGTCCGTCAAGTTTCACATACGACGTGTAATCGGATCAGCCATACTTACTTTCGAAGAATTATACACAGTTCTTACTCAAATCGAAGCTGTTCTTAATTCTCGTCCTCTATGTGTTATATCAGATAATGATTTAAACCCTCTAACCCCAGCACATTTCATTATATGTGAACCATTTACTGCAGTCCCAGAGCCAACTACTTTGAACACACCAGTCAACCGACTCTCTCATTGGAATCACCTCCAAAATATAGTCCAAGGGTTTTGGAAACGTTGGCATATGGAGTACATCACCACCCTTCAAGAACGTCCAAAGTGGAAACGATCCAACCCAAACCTAAATCCAAGAGACCTGGTTAATATAAAGGAGCCAAATCTTCCACCAACAAAATGGCTTCTTGGCAAGATCGAAGCAACAACTCAAGGGTCTGATGGTCGAGCACGAGTTGCAACTGTAAAGACCGCTGGCGAAACATTTGTCCGTCCAATCATCAAGCTGGCAAATTCAAATCATTAATTAATTTAATTAATTTCATTTCAAATTTCTTATTCTTGATTAAACTATTTTGAATATCATCATTGTAAGAAAACCCTGCTTGGAAGATTATTCGCGCGACTCACTGTACTTACTTGAAACAAACAACTTATAATCCGCTTAATCCTCATCCAAGGCCAATAATTTGCATATTGTAATGCATTGGATTTGGATGATTTGGTATAGAAAAAAACCACTATGTATGTATCATTCGATGCAAGACAATTTTAAAGCTCTCTTTTTTGATTTGACCACCGCCGTGAACACATCTTCCAAGCAGGCCCTAATTGGTAACATTTTTGCATTATACAAGTAAAACATAAACTTTATAACATTTTTGCATTATACAATTTAAACATAAACTTTATAACATTTTTATTATACAATTAAAACTTAAACATTATAACTATTGATTCAAATCTTTCGAATTCTCAATCAATGGTGATTCTGACACATATCGTGATTTAAGAGGAGATTATGGTTTACATAATCGTCGCAATTGGAAAAATTGAAAGACCTGTGCATCATCGTTTAGCTCGTTTACCAATGAAAATATCGCTGCTGTAAGTGAAAGTGTTGCTTGGCAAAATCCTCATTCAAACCCTCCAAGTGGGTGCCAGGCGGGCAATGATCACCACAGAAGTCCTGTGCGTTTTTGGCAGGATGGTGATTAGCTAAGGTTGAGTTGGATAGCCGAATTGTTGTAGCTCCTCAATAGTGCAACGTTCGGAAACTCAATTCAATCATAGTTTAGAGGTTCCTAATTTCAGTGGTGGTGTGAGCGTACTTGTACGAAAACCGTGCCGAAGAATGAAAGGCTGGGGGATAAACCAGCCATTAACGAGCTCTTTCGGATGCTGTGGCAAGGTCCGTCATATTTCTGCCTTACCCCGGCAAGCGGCTCTGCCGGGGCTGACCGTCTTTCCGCCCTACTCGTGGGAACAAAAATGAAACAAAACAAAACATCAAACAGAAAAACATTAAAGAATAATAACAAAAATCGCGCCATGGCTGCCAATGCGGTCACATCCACTGGAAAGGCTGTTGAGCCTACTCAGAGGTGTGAACGTGTTGGCAACCCTGTGGTTGCCACTAGTAGCGGGAGTCCTTCTCCCTCTACTAGCCGCAACCTATAAAGATTGAAAGATTGATTGAAATTTACATCAGACATAACCTAAGACCATGTCTCATTTCCACAGCTCAACATGCTTACTCTAAGGGAAAATCAATAGAAACAGCACTTCATTCGCTGGTTCGCAGTATTGAATACTCCCTCGAATACAAAGAATATAACCTAGTAGCTTTCCTAGATATTGAAGGAGCTTTCAACAACGTCAGTTACCAGGCGATCACGACAGCAATGGAAAAGCTGCAATTAAAGAAACCACTCATAGATTTTATTAGTCTCATGTTCAAAAGCAGGACAATAACTTCAAGCATGAGAAGCTTTACTACCACCAGATCGGTGCATCAAGGTACCCCCCAAGGAGGGGTCCTTTCGCCTCTCTTATGGAACATGGTAGTAAACGACCTTCTAACATCATTAGAAGCAGAGGGTTTCAGGGTGATTGCCTATGCTGACGACGTTGCAATATCTGTATCTGGAAAACACTCCCAAGTTCTCCCGGAACTCCTACAAAATGCCTTGAATAGGCTAACAAAATGGGCTAAGCAATGTGGCCTGGACGTCAATCCACATAAAACAGAACTAGTACTCTTTTCAAGAAGGTACAAAATTCCTCA
This sequence comes from Eupeodes latifasciatus, assembly GCA_920104205.1. Taxonomy (NCBI): domain Eukaryota; kingdom Metazoa; phylum Arthropoda; class Insecta; order Diptera; family Syrphidae; genus Eupeodes; species Eupeodes latifasciatus. The sequence goes on from OV049925.1 coordinate 85,061,274, forward strand.
GCTCAGCCCACCCAAGATTAAAGGAATACCATTAAGGTTTTCCGACCAAGCTAAATATTTAGGCCTCATTTTAGACAAAAAACTAAATTGGAAGGCAAATATTGATGAAAGAGTAAAAAAGGCTACTGTAGCGCTTTTTACTTGTAAAAAGGCCATAGGATCAAAATGGGGCTTCTCCCCAAAAATAACCCACTGGCTATACACTTCGGTAATTAGACCGATACTCACTTATGGAGTTGTCGTATGGTGGACCGCACTGGACAAGATGGTAAATCTAAATAAGTTCATCAAGGTCCAGCGGTCAGCAGGTATGTGCATCACAGGAGCACTTCGCTCAACACCAACTGCAGCCCTGGATGTGCTTTTAAACCTAACACCTCTTGACATCTTCTCCAAAATGGTGGCAGCCAACTCATGTGTGAGGCTTAGAGCCACCTCTCAATGGAACAGTAACAATACTGGACATACTATCATTCTAGACAATTTCAGATCTATCCCAGATCGCTTAGACTATACCACCCCTAAAATGGTATTCGGTAAAAACTTCCATGTGTCCATCCCTTCAAGATCCTCCTGGGAAGAAGAGAGACCCCTGGAAGACAATGCGATACACTTCTATACAGACGGTTCAAAGACCGATTACGGAGTTGGAAGTGGTATCTATTCGGAACAACTGAATCTAAGTCTATCATATAGACTTCCCAATCAATGTAGTGTATTCCAGGCAGAAGTAATGGCGATTAAAGAGGCACTATCCTGGCTCAGAGAAAACGTTATATCTTGCAAGGATATACGAATCTTCTCGGACAGCCAGGCTGCTCTTAAATCTCTCGCGTCTGTCTCCACAAACTCACAAGTAGTCCACGATTGTCGATCATCTCTGAATGAGATGACAGAACAGTTTAATATTCACCTCATTTGGGTGCCGGGCCACAGAGACATTCCGGGAAATTGTAAAGCCGATGAGCTCGCCAAAAACGGAACACTTCTGCCTAATGTTAGACAAAAACATAACATAGGAACACCACTTGCTACATGCAAATATCTTCTCAAACAATATGCTCTAGAAGCAACAAATAATGCTAGATGGTCACAGAGTACCACCTGCCTAGCAACCAAGCAAATATGGCCAAGCATAGATTTAAATCGGTCAAAAGGCTTGATATCCCTGAGCAGACAAAATATAAGCTCTACAATTGGAGTAATAACAGGACACTGCCTCATAGGAAGACATGCTCTGAGGCTAGGGGTCTACACAAATGACTTTTGTAGAAGCTGCATGGACGAGGAGGAAGAGGAAACAGTCCAACACCTTCTATGTACATGTCCAGCACTCTCCATTAGAAGGAATAACTTTCTTGGCAATCCCTTCTTCGACAATACCAGTGAACTGACAACGATTGACACAAAGTGTCTCTCTAACTTTATTAAAAGCACAAAATGGTTTGTTTAATTTTCATTACTCCCCCATGAGTAACCTCAGTATCACAATGGACCCTTGCGGTCTAAGTGAGTCGATGACATCTGGACAGCCACTCCAACCTAACCTAACCTAAGTGAAAGTGTTGCCGAAGACCCGAATGTGTCGATTAATCGTCGTTCTCAGGAATAAGGACTGTCTTACGGCGATATCAAGATCTATGCGATCTGACACTGCTGGACTTTTTTTTGTGGGGCTACGCGAAAGTACGTGTTTTAGCAGAAAAACCTTCAACTCTTGAGCACTTAACAACCAACATTCGTCAAGTTTTGGCTGAGATACCGCCCAATATGGGTCAAAAAGTGGTCAAAAATTACCTCAAAAGAATCGATGCTTGCAACAATTCACGTGGTGGTCATTTAAATGATATAGTTTTTCACACAACTTTCAAACTTTATAATAAAAAAGAAATATCATTAAAAAAAAATATTTTATTTACGTTTACTTTTGAAACCGCAAAATAGATCAGCCTGTAACATTATAAGGATCATTCCTAACACCTAACAAATTAATTGAGAATAGATTCAGTTTTTTACTTGCGACATATAGAAATTATATGACATGTTTTGCATTCGTAAAAATTTGGAACTCGAGATTTTAATTAAACATGACAATGCGATGGTAGAGAATCGAAAAAAGTGGGTCCCCGATCCGCCCGTCTTTTTGTCTGACTGTTTCTTCTGGCCCCCTACAGTCGAGAGCATTCGGTCGACTAACTTCAAATTTGAAAATTAAGGTTTTTAAACCTATTTGCGTAAGTCGTTTTTTCATTATTTTCTGCTAAGACTAAAAATAATAGGTTATAGAGTGAGTCACAACAGAAATGAGGTTCGTCAATTTTACCAAAAGGTAAAAACAATCACCAAAGGGTACCAGCCACGAACCGAAGCCTGTAAAGACGATCAGGGGAACATCGTAGTAGAACAGTAGTCTATGTTGAGAATTTAGAAAGACCACTTCTCCAAATTATATAACGGTGATAACTAATCGAATTTCGCTGTAAGGGAGATAGAGCCACTCAACCTAGGCGACGCAAAACAACAATTCCGCCTACCCTACCTCAACGAAGTGAAGATAGCTATATCGAAACTGAAGTCCAACAAAGCTGCTGAAGCTGATAGCATCGCTGCCTAATTATTCAAAGCAGCAGGCGATGACATGGTAGGGAGCATGCACCACTTTATCTGCAAAATATGGTTGGAAGAAAGCATACCCGATGAGTGGAATCTCAGCATAGTTTGCCCAATACACAAGAAAGGAGACCCTCTAAATCGCGCCAACTACAGAGGTATCAATCTCCTGAACATTGCATTAAGATCCTTTCGGCCGTTTTATGTGAAAGTCTGAAGCCGTTCGTTAACAACCTGATAGGTCCTTATCAGTGTGGCTTCAGACCAGGAAAGTCCACCATTGACCAAATATTCACATTACATATTCGGAAAAGATCTCACCGATGCATTTAATGTCAAAAAAGGTTTTAGACAAGGCGATTGACTGTCATGCGAATTCTTCAAAATCGTTCTGGAAAGAATTGTGCAAAATTCAACCGTCAACACTAGAGGCACAATCTTCCAAAGGTCCATCCAATTACTAGGATACACCGTTGATGTTGTCATAATTGGAAAATCATAGCGTGATGTTACTTACTTACTTACTTAAGGTGGTGCTCAGGCCCTAGCTAGCTGTCTCCAGTTTCGCACTTCAAGTTGGTTGAGCTCTTCACCCACCTGCGTGTGCCACCTGAGTCGCGGTCTTCCTCTACTGCGCCGCCGCCGTCCCTCAGGATTGGATTCGAAGACCTTCCGGGTTTGAGCGTTGATGTCCATTCGCTCTACATGACCTAGCCATCTAAGTCGCTGGACTTTCATTCTGTTCACTAGGTCAGTGTCGGTGTACAGCCCGTACAGTTCGTCGGTATATCTTGTCCTCCATTCTCCATCTATGCATACGGGACCAAAAACCACCCGAAGAATTTTTCTCTCGAAGCATCCTAAGACGTTCTCATCTTTCTTTGACAGGGTCCAGGCCTCAGCGCCATAAATGAGAACCGGGATGATGAGTGTCTTATAGATGCTCGAGAGAGGACTTTACTATACTCAATTGCCTTCTAAGTCCAAAGAAGCAGCGATTTACAAGAGTTATTCTTCGTTTGATTTCAGCGCTGGTGTCGTTGTCTGTGTTAATAGCGGTGCCTAGGTAGACAAAGTCCTCAACTACCTCAAATTTAAAAAAAAAACGTGATGTTAATGGAGGATTTTTTTGATCATTGCGACGAAAGAAGATGAGTTAAGTGGTCAAAATAAGGTAAGACCAAGTATATGCTGTACTCAAAAAAGGACTTGGAAAGACGATGCCTTGGTCAAAACGTGACCATGGAGAGCTATAACTTTAAAGGTAGTTAAGGACTTTATCTACCTAGGCACCACTATAAATTCAGACAACGACACCAGCGCTGAAATCAAACGAATCACTCTTGCAAATCGCTGATTCTTTAGACTTAGAAGGCAATTTAGTAGTAAAGTTATCCCTCGAGCATCTTAAATCACCATCTATAAGACACTCACCATTCCGGTTCTCATTTATGGCGCTGAGGCCTGGACCCTTTAAAATAAAGATGAGAGCATCTTAAAATGCTTCGAGAGAAAAATGTTGTGGGTGATTTTTGGTCCCGTCTGCATAGATGGAGAACTGTACGGGCTGTAGAGCGACACTGATCTGGTTAAAAGAATAACAGTCCAACGACTTAGATGGCTGGTAGAGCGATTGGACATCAACGCTCCAGACCGGAAGGTTTTCAATCCAATCCCGAGGGACGGCGCAATAGAGCAAGCAGAGGAAGACCACGACTTAGGTGGCACACGCAGGTGGGAGAGGACCTCAACCAGCTTGAAGTGCGAAACTGGAGGCAGCTAGCTAGGGAAGTAGGGACTGAGCTGGCTGGAGACGCATGTTAGCAGAGGCCCATGTACGACCAGACTGTAGTGCTCCTTTAAGTAAGTAAGTAAAAATAACAGTAGTCCCATACAAATTTGTTGGTGAAAAATCGAAAATTCGAATTTTCTCAAAAACGAACAGATAGATTTTCATTAAATTTTCTCTAAAAAAATGTGTCGTAACTTAGCTTATTTTAATGACAAAAGAAAATGTATTGCTCCAGAAGGGTACCCCCTGTAGAACAGTTATTTGGTTTTTAATTTTTTTCAATACCGATTTCAATTATTTTTTTCTGCACAAGCTCTTATACTGTTTTAATAATTATATATTGACAAAATGTCATTGTTTTTATTGTTTGATTTTTAAAGAAATATTAAACATTTTTTTCGATTTCGATATCTCAAAAACGGATAATCATTTTTTACGAAAATCAAATTTAAAGCGTATAATAAGCTCTAAGTAACCACATACTATAAATATTTTTAATCTCAAATTAAAAAATTGTATATATAAAAAATTAATTTAAAAAAAAAAAGCTCTAACGATTTTCAAATAAAAATTTTAAAAAATTAAGGGTTTTTTGAGAAATCAAATAAAATTTAAATTTTTGAAGACAATCTTTTCTTGCAGCCACTCTTTGAACTCTTTGGATTTATAAGCAAGTTCGTGCGCCCAGTCGTGCATTTTATTTTATATAATAATTCCCTGGTATCTAATGTTTTTGTTATCAGCTTAGACTACCTGTAACTTAAATATCAACAGCTTCCAGCTCTTGGCCCAATTGAGATGAACCCATAGAGCTTTTCTTATGTGTTAGAAATTTCCAAATGCTATAAATGCCTTCAGGCATCTTCAATGCAAATATTTTGTTTAATATTATTACAAAAAAGGCTTGAATATAATTTTGATACAATTTTTCGAATGGAATAAGTAAAAAAAATTCTCTATTCGATTCGTGTAAATCAAATATAGTGCCTACCTTCCTAATTTCATTTGCACACATGACATTCAATATAAATTAGTATTTTTTTAGCTCTATGTAGGTATATAGAGAGTTTAATAAAAAGGAATATTTTGATGAAATCAATAGTTCATTTGGTGTTCCGTATTTCTTTTTTCGCATCTTTGGTTTACTTTGATTGATTTATGAAGATAAATTGGGTTTGTGATTTGCAATTTTTACGATGACGATGATGGGTGGTTCTATTTCTGGGTGGTCATCCAACCAGTAATTCAGCTTTCGTTTCGTAATGATATTGTGTCAGATTAAATTGTATGAATGGATAAAATTAAAGAATAAGCTTGAGTGTGATACATGAATACCCTACCTACATAGTACATACTTTGACGTTAACCCTGGGTGTTTGATATTTCCTTGAGGTATTCTATTCAAAATTGTTATTCTAATATTGTAGACAATTTAAAGCACATTTATTTTTAAGTAAGAAAAGACGTTGATCGAGAACTTGTTGACACTGATTAATGTTTTTGATTTACATATGTATGTATATAATTTAAATTTGTTAGACAGTGTTAACATTGCTAATGAAAAGTGTGTTTCCTAACAAATTCAAAAATGAGTCCAGTTTTTATATTTTGTATAGGTTTTACAATATTAAAAAGTTTGAACTGGGTTCGATTTGTTGTCCTAGACAAACGAGTGTAAACTGGCTCTTCAAACTTCAGTTCAACATGGATAAATTATGTTTATCTTAAAAACAAACAAAAGAAATCTATATTTGTCTACTAAATTTATTTCGAATATATTCCCAGTGGAAAATTGGTTTTGAAAATTTAAGTGACAAAAAAATGCATCTACTTTTGTAAGATTGGTTAGCAAAATATGCAACAGCTGAAGAACAAATCATTTTAAGATTTCGATTGCCAACAACATTCAACGTACATACATTGTATTAGAGCCAATCGTACAAAAATTGAAAACATATTTTGTTCTTAGAACGTGTAAAACGCTATAATGGGATCCACTTTTTAAATTATATTCCTTTTCAATTGACACCAAGGCCACAACTTTCTTCTTCGGTTTTAATGAATTATCCTTTTTATTTTCAATGATATTATTGTGCTTCAATACCATCTCCAATAACAGTAACTCTTGCACGTAAGATTTAAGAGAGAATAAATATTAAATTTTGAATAACTTTTTAATTGAACTGGAGTTCAGGTTCAGCTGAACTTCAGTTTGAACTCCCACTGTGACATATTTTATGTACGCATTATATCTATAAAATTCGATAAATCTATAATCTATTATTAATTGTTTTAAAATTTAAATTAGTTATCTTCACTTTTGTGCTTTGATATTGTAATGGTCCGATTTTTCAAATTGAAAATTCTGACATTATTCGAAGTTTCAAGGACCTAAGAATCTAAATCCATGGGTTTTAGAGCGACTTCAGTGTGTGCGTTTGTACGATCAGAATACTTATTTTTCATCTCCATACCTCAAAAACCACCAGAGGTATCGAGTTCAAGCAATTTGTTTACAAGTATCAGTATTCAAATGTGCTGAAAGGAGTTCCTTTTTGTACAACAGAATTTAAAAAAAGGAGTCGGCCCAAATTACCTCACTAGCCAATAATTATATCGACTTCATTTAAATTTTATTTTATATACAATTTAAAAAGAAAATCAAGTTACGAGTTCTCTTATAAAATATTTACAGCTCGAACATTTTTTTACTTTCAATTATTTCGTTAGAACTCAATGTTAATTTACTTTCAAGTTTTAAAAACTTATATATATGTATATGTAGATCCCAGTTTAATAAAACAAATTCTAACGAATAAAAAATAAAATAAATATAGCACCCGGAATATGTTTTTGATAGGCAACGGCCTAGTCACTGATAAAGCTTCGGTTCTCTCAGTACTCAGTCGTTCTTTGACTTCCAGAGAGAAAACAAGTGTTACAAGTGATTGCTATTTAATTTTTAATTAAAAAGTGCATTTGTAGAGTTTTAAAATTAAGAAGGTAGTAAGCCACACTTTTAAATAACTAATTCGTAGTCCAGTAGACGTGGCGTCGGAACACAACTCCAAGGGTCGTGGGTTCGAATCCCGTGCAGAGTGCAGTAGAAATCTTGAAGCTTTTTTTCATAATCGTGAAATAGTAGATTTTATAGATTGGGAAAAAAAGCAAATGGAGAAGGAGAGAAAAGCAGGGGTATCGAAAGATACATCTGCCAATACATCAGGTGATGTTACTGTGGTGCCAGCAGCGGTACAAAAAATTACCGAAACAACATCGGACCATGCAACGGACCAGTGGGCAATAATAAAGAAGAAGAGGCAAACTCCCAATTTGGTGCAGCGAACTAATTCAGCTAAGCGGAACGCTAATAAAAAAAAATGCAAGAAAAAACCAAAGGTGTGACGTCAGAACACGAAACATCAGAGAGTGGCGACTCTGGGAGTTTAGGTCTCCGAAATATAGGAACAAGATCCTATCGGAGCCAGAACCGTCAACAAATAAATCGTTGGAGGGGGAGGTGGACCAAATCCTCCAAGAAAAGAATTAACTGGTGGAGGAACTGCAAACTAAACAGGCCGCCATCAGTAAATTTGAAGATAGCTTGAAAAAACTAAAGGAGGAAATGGAGCCACTCCTCAGCCAACTTAAGCTAAAGCAGGAAGCGCGCCGACAGCAAGAAGCAGCGCAACGGCAACTGCAACAAAAACAACAACAACAGCAGCAAAAACAACAGCAACAACAACCACAGCAGCAAAAACAACCACAACCCAAGCCCGCTACCAAAAACAAGAGCGGAGCAAAAGAAAAAACCGCCACAGCAGTGACAGGCCCAAATCTTGAGGGCCCATCGACCTCAACTAAAGCAATGCAGCAGCAACAACAGCAGCAACAGAACAGCAGCAGCAACAACAGCAGCAGAAACATCAGCAGCAGAAACAGCAGCAGCAGAAACAGCAGCAGCAACAACAGCAGCAACACCAGAAATAACCACAGCCCAAGAAGGAGAAGGTGCCACCAATTAGGACCTACCGGGTTGACCTGCAGGACTTGAAACAGGTATGTAAGTCAGCCACTAAGGGCAAATTTTTAATAAACATTTTAAATGAAAAAGAAAAGCGGTATTCGGTGCAGTGCTTCTCACTGGCCGAACACAAGCTACTGAAAGAAGTGCTTAAACAGGCCACCGCTGAGTTCTTCAGCTACACGCCTAAAAGCGAAAAATTTCAGACGGTCCTTCTGAAGGGCATAAGTACCTGCACGGAACCGGAGGCGCTTTTAGCTGAGCTCCGTGAAAAAGACACTGAGGGTCTCGATTTTATCGGGGTCAAGCCTTTCACTACGGTGAAGTCCAGGCGAGGGGGTTATAGGCTGCCAATGTTCCTCGTAACATTATCGCCCCAAAGCAGTTTTGAGAGTGTGAAGAAAATCAAATCACTGGACTTTCAAGCTGTGCACTGGGATAAATTAAAAAGGCACGACGACATTTTACAATGTACGAGGTGTCAGAGGTTTGGCCATACCAACGCCAACTGCAATATGCAGTTGCGCTGCGTCAGGTGCTCCGAAACCCACAACGAGGGAGAATGCAAGCTGGGGAATGAGCGGGTTGAGGATTTGACCCAGCTCAAGTGTAGCCTTTGTGGAAACCAAGGGCACCCCGCTGGCTATAGGGGATGCCCTAAGGTCCAAGAAATGAAACAGTCCAGTCAAAAAGCCGAAAGAAATCGAACAGTTCGACAGGCTCCAATACAAAAATTCGTGGATCCCAAATTTTCCTACGCCCAAATGGTGTCAGGGAATGGGAATACGAGACAGGCTCCACCACGGTTGCCCCAAAGGCCCCTGTGCCTAAGGCACCAGAGGTGCAGCCTGACATTGTAGCCTTGTTGTTTAGTATTCAAGGTCAACTAACAGGGCTGCAAAGTCAGATAAGGGAGCAAGGCAAAAGGGTAGATCATCTCTACTCTTTGTTGCCTGGCCTGGCGCAATTTAGACCATAATGGGCGCGCTGCCGGAGACGCGCCTAAAAGTCCTAGCTGTGAATGTAAATTCACTGATTAGGATTGAACGAAGAGCCAATATGTTCCAATTCCAATTGTTGAAAGACTACAGTCCCGATGTGTTAATGGCTAGCGAAACCAAGCTAAACCACAAACAAAAATTGACTCATAAAAATTACAATATCGTAAGAAGAGACCGGCCCGACTCCACTCAAGGGGGCGGTGTCGCTCTCTTTATACGAAAAGGCATTAATTATAAAGTCATATACAACAATGAAATGCGAAAGCTCAAGACGCTAGAAGTTTGCGTTGTATGCATCTCTCTCACTCAAGGGAAGCGGATGTATATGATTGCGGCTTATGCGGCTGGAGCTCCGCAGGTTACTTACTTTGCTTCAGAACTCGAGATTCTTTTTAGGGAACTTAAACTGAGCTTGGAAGAAAACTATTTCATCTTGGCCGGTGATTTGAACGCAAAACATGAAGATTGGGGAAATCAACATAGTAATCCCAGAGGTAACCATCTTTTTAATTTGATGAATCTTTACAGCGTTGAATATGGCGTCGACCTGATGGCTACTGAAAAGCCATCGTATCCAAGAAGCGGCTCCTTTCTGGATCTTTTGCTGTACGACACAAGACTGACAGTTACGGGCAAAGTGGGTAATCACCCTCGAAACTGCTTACAGACAGTCGAGTACGACAGTGATCACTGCGGACTGGCTGCTGTAATGCAGATTCCGAACGAACGCGTGGAGTTGGAGGAATACTTTGCAACGCATTCTTACAATTACAGTAAGATGCGCTGGCCTCGTTTCACCAACGCCCTAGCGAGAGAACTTCGTTCGAGTGACATAGCCCCACTAAACAACAGAAACCTGACAAATACAGAAATTGACCAACATTTACAACAGATGGACGAAATAATAAAACGAACGATGCAACGGACAATACCAAAGTACAAAGAACGGGACCAAATGAACGCTTACAGAAACGCGACTATTGACGCACTACGTAAGCACAAGAGTGGCTTACTGACAAGACTCAAAAACTTGTACAGACCATTTACAGACCCACACGACTTGGAGGTTAAGACACTGAAGTCGTCAATTAAAAATGTCAATCTGTTGATTAAGGAGAACTACAGGTTATCAATTAACAAGTACTGGGACCGTAAGATCCGGTCAGTTAATTTCAGTGACCCTAGTATGTTCCCTATAATCAACAAGATATTTAGGAAAAAGAACGACAATGACATTCCGTGTCTGAAACTCCAAAGAACTGAAGAGAACAGAGACGTACTCATGACAGCGCAAATAGATCCAGAAGAAGCCATCTTTGACGATGACTTTTTTATAATTGAAGATCCGAAGGAAAAAGTGGAGGCGGTGGGAGCTGCTTTCCAGCAAGTGTACAAGGTGAATGTTAGCATTCGCCCCAACCACGACCTGGAAAACAGAGCCCTACTTAATCACTTTTACCTCCGAAATGATATGACACAATGGCGATCTGAGAACCACGGTTTCATGCGGTTCGATGACGACTTTTTGGCAAATGCCATAATCGCCGAGCAAACGGGACCAAGTCCCATGTTAGTAACGAAGGTTGAGCTTCAGCTCATCTTCAATTCAATACAAAATAAAAAGTCAGCAGGTGTCGATGGTATATCCAACGTTGTACTAAGACATTTACCGATGGAGGCAATTGACATTTACACCACACTCTTCAATAATGCACTGAATAATGCATATTATCCAGTGCATTGGAAGACCGCTGTGGTTCATCCTCTCCCGAAAAAGGGAAAGGACAACTCCAACCCGTCAAATCTTCGGTCGATAAGTCTTCTTTCGAGCATCAGCAAAGTTTTCGAAAAAATCATTAATAGGGCTCTGACTAAGTGGGCTGCGGACAACAAAATAATTCCGGATAAACAGTTCGGGTTCAAGGCGGGTCATGACACAATTGATGCTGCGTCTAGACTCGTTTCTGATATCCAATGGAACAAATCAAAACAACAATGCACAGGTGCTGTTCTGGTTGATTTGGAAAAGGCCTTTGACACCGTATGGTTAGAGGGTCTTTACTTAAAACTGAGCAGGCTTGGCATAAGCAAGCCATTGTTGTATATACTTTATGATATGCTTAACGGTAGAAAATTTGTTGTAAAAAGTGGCAATGTAACTTCTACCACAACATTCTTAATTAAAAATGGTCTTCAACAGGGAGCGGTGAATTCGCCGATTCTCTTCAGCATTTACACCAGCGATCTGATAGGTAGTCTTACAAAGGCAATTGCGTACGCCGACGATCTTATTGCGTACAGAACAGCCCGAAAGGTCGAGGTTATTAGAATGCTCTTGCAGCGTGATTTCGAAAGGATTCAGCGATATTGCGACGACTGGAAACAGAAAATAAATATCCAGAAGTCGGAGACCATTCTGTTCCGGACTCCGTTGGCTAGGGCCACGAGGGATACGTGCAAGAATTGGCGCAAGATGGTCATCGTTGATCTTCACGGGCAGCCATTAACGAGCAAAAGTGTAGTTAAGTACCTCGGTATCTGGTTAGATCAGTATTTATATTTCGACAGACATATAAATGCTGCTCTGACCAGGGCCAGAGGAGCCTTCGCTCTGACGAAACAGCTGTTTTTTTGGCAGTCGGCTTGACCCCAGAGTGAAGGTAAGTTGCTACATGGCCCTCATACGGCCGATGATCGTTTATGGTTGTCCTGTGTGGTTCAACGTTGTCCCTTCCCAGATGGAGAGAGTTTCGGGTGTTCGAGCGGCAGTGTTTACGACGCTGTACCGGCTTATATCGAACAGCCGAATATTCTTACGTGCATTACTATTCCAACGAGGTCCTATACAACGGGGCTCGAATAAACAGAATTGACACTTTCGTGATAAAACTCGTTCGAGGTCACATTGCAAGAGCTATGTCTTCGACCAACAATTTAATTTTCGGGGCGTTCTATGCGAACGATGAGTATTTTGAAAGTGCACGCTTGAGCGGCTTCATTCCACCAGAGGCATTCCTCTTTTTAGATAGATGCGGTCTGATACAGGATAGATTGGCAGTTCCGCTAATCTACCACGTCAGACGACGAACCGTGGATAGGCGACTCCTGTACAATCGGGACGCCATGGCACAAGGGGGAGGAGAGCTCCTTCGGTTCAGTAGGGGTGTGTCCGAACGGGACCAAACTGATAGGGTGAAGCAGGAGAACCAGTTTTGGTGGCTTCAATCTGCACTTGATAGTGGGTAGTGGGGATGGGGTTTTAAGCCTTGGCCGGCTTACATACTTGTTTTATAGTTTTAAGCATCATTCACATGAGCGCGACCAACGAACGACGAATGAATTACAAAATGTGAGTTTATATACGTTTGAAGACATATTTCCACACAAATTCTTAACAAAACGATAGCAATATAGTTTCTATTTGATTTATGATGCATAGTTTTACTTTTCAATATAATATATTAATAAATTTAAGAAAACAAATTTATTTGTCGCGAAAAAAATTGTAGTTGATACGAACTGTCAAACTTTATTCGCGTTCCACATTATCCACACTCGCAACGGATAAAAAAATCGCGCGTACGTAACCTAAAAAAATCGTTCTTGTTTTGGTTTCGGTGGTGAATGTCCAACTTCATTCGCGACGAATCAAAAACTCTCATGTAAAAGAAATGTCAAAATCGACGAATATTCGTTCATTCGTTGGTCGTTGGTCGTGCTCATGTGAATATTGCTTTAGGGTTTAGTTTTAAGTAGAGTAGGCATGGTGGCACAAAAAAAAAATAAAAAAAAAAATACAAAAAAAATATACACAAAAAAAAACATAGTGACTTATCCCACTTTCAAAATGAACGGCTCATATATTTCTGTTATCTTGTCTATACAATTCTCAATTTGTGTCAGTTTTGATTTGGCTGACAATAGTTTATATAATTATTTTGACAATTTGAAGACATTTTAATTTTCCGTTTTTTATTTAAACATTGTGCATTATTTTGTCGTTCATGTTTTCTGTACCATACTTAATTTTTATAGATTTTCGACGTAGAGCTGCGATAAGACATGTAGCGTCTCGATATGACATCATTTACGAGGTCACAATATCAGTGGACCTAAGTCTGCATGATGGACATAAGGTCGATGGTCTGTATATCTTCCTTGTAACGTCTATGGACTTCAGCCTGCTTAACCGCAAAGAGCTTAGGAGTGTAATTAGCGGATAAAAATGAGACGACTCGTCTAGTTGAGTTACCTGGCCTGTGCAATGTTCATAGGAATTTATAATATTTTATGTTTAAATAGAATGTATGGTCAGAGGAACATTCTCGTTAAAGCTATTTCAAGACAACATTTTTTTCATCAAACACCAACAGGGATGCACGGTTTCCTCCCAACTTGCAATTCACTACCAATACCAACAGCATGAGACAGAACCCTCTACGCACCACGCACCGGTTCAACTTGAGTAGACAAACATCACTTAAAACATCTTTATGTTAGTTTCCCGTTGGCCGCGGATCGTTCGAGGTAAGTACTACATTGAACTCGCTAGGTATTTAACATTTATAACGCTTAATAAAAAAAATCTTAGATTTTATTTTATTCGACGTAACATAAAAAAAAAGTCATAAGCTTTTATTGTTCCAAAATAAATATTTCAATTCGACTCGCATCCTCTTTAAATGCATGCAGACAAAAATACAATAATGGGATTTTTGGGGTCATGCTACTAAGGGTTAACCAATACGCTGATTCTAATCATAAAATTTCATTAATAGCTTAAAAATATCTCTTTTGAAGAAAGCATCAATATTATTGCACATAACATTTATTAAAGAATAAAAAACCATAAATGAGGATTTCCTAAAAAAATATAATATTTTACTTTAATTTTAAATCTAGTCAAAACGTAAAGCAACGAAGGCAGAGCCTTAACAATCGGTACCAATTATTATGGCTGAATAAAGTTGTTTAAATTAATTATTTTCTGAACTTGAAAACTTTATTCTGATATCAAAAATAGATTTCCTTTTCTCTGAAAATGAAATACAAAATTGTTGCTTGTGGCAGAACAATTTTAATTTGAGTTTATAATATCTGTAAATTTGAATTTAATCACACAATAAATGAGATTTATTATGAAGTGATAATTAATTGCAAATTGTTATTTCGAAACGTAAAATGGCAAATTTGTTGAAAGGTTAGAAGAACTTTTGAAAATTTTTAAGAATGGTTAGAGGCAATTTTGTTTATGTGTGCTTGTAGAATACAGGTAGATAACTTGGAGCAATTTAGTTCTAATTTGAAAAAAAGTTGGTTGGATCTTTTTTTGAAACCGAATTCTAATAGATTCGATTAGTTTCAAATAATCAAAATGACATTCGTTTGCTTGCCAAATCCTTTTATCCTTAATTAAATGAATTAATAAGAAGTAGATAACACATGTATTTATCTGAGGTTAACATGTAACACAAAAATAAATATATTAAATATGGCAAAAACTTAGGTAGCCAATAAATTTAAAGATATGAAACGCACACTTCAGTCTCATTTTTTTCGTTTTTTATTTGCCGATATTTCTTAAACCCTTAGGTTTTTTAGAAAAACCCAAATATGGAATGAAAGAGGTATGTATTAAGTTTATATTGCAAGCAAAAATGTTCGGATTAAGTTAATAAATACAAGTTTTTTCCAAAGAAGGCCATAAAAGTACCTGTTTTTTTTTGTGTCACATTTATGGGGACAAGATCTATATTTAACTATTAGCGTGTTTTAAATCAGATAAAAGGGACCAAACCAAAAAACCGAAGAGATTATTGAAGCCATAAAACGGGTCTGGGCCCAAATTTCGCTTAATTATCTAAAAGCACTCTGTGAATCCATAATTTCATACACCACAGATTACTTGAAGTAATTCAGAAATCAGGAGGCAGCACACATTAATAAACATTATTTTAATCCATTCAATAAAATCAGTATTTTCATAAGCCATACGATTTGTTGTTATTTTCTTTACTTTAAAAGGTCTTACAGGTAAATTTAGATCTTGTTCCTATACATGTGACCCTGGTACTTTTTATGAACTTCTTTGGGAAAACCGTCATAAAACTTATATTTACCAACTCAATCAAAACATTTTTGCTTGCAATATAATTTGGGGTTTTCCAAAAAACCTAAGGTTTTAGGAAATATCGGCAAATAAAAATTCTTCTACATGTTGTTTAAAAACTGCCCTTATTACATTATAAATTAAAAACATGAACACGGAGTATAGCTCCTTTATACAAATATGTTACCTCTCGATTGAAAAATTTCTATTGAACACGTAAGAACAATTAGCTGATACAAATAAAACTTTCTTGAAATTCCTAACTCGGTGGTGACAACTTTGCATTGTGATAACAATATTTTCTAAACTCAGATCTTACACAATTAATTTCTGTTTATGTTCCATACATTTTTCTTCTTTCCATCCGTTTACAGAAAAACTTTTTTATCCGAAATATCTTTTAAAATGTAAACAAATCATTTCGTGGAACTTCCATTCGAATATAGCTACAACGTAACCCAGACCCGCGACCACTGATCATATGTATACCCTACCCATGGATTTCTGAGTCGAAAAACTTAAGAAGTTATATTTTTTTACCTGTCTCATTCTTGGGAGTTCTTATAGATTTTAATCCTTTAATTTGTTCTAACTTTGATTAATAGTAACCGATAGTAACGATTTTGTTTATAAATCAAAAAAACTGAAAAAAATATAATTGTGAATTCGAACATTTTACGAACAAAAAATGATTTTGTCTCCAAAACAATTTTATGCAACGAAAAATAACGTTTTTGACATCTGGTAAAATTTTGAAATAAAATCAAATAGACATTTTTTTTACAAAAAATGAAAACCTAAAAAGAAAACATTACTAAAAGTTGGTAAAACTTGATTTAGCTCACACAAAATATTGTTGTGAATATTTTGTTAAAGTTTTAAGCAAGACAAGCTTCTTTTTTATATATGCATTTTTTTAATTGTAATATTAATTGTGTAATATTTGTACATCAAAAAGTAAAAACAATGACATTTTTGACCATCAAAAATGATTTAAATCGGTTCGTTAGTTCTTGACAAAACAAAATAACGGTTTTTATATTAAAAAAAAAAAGCCAAAATAAGAAAAAAATCGACCGGTTCGTTTTTGAGAAAATTCGAATTTTTCAATTCTTACCAACAAATTTGTATAGGGATACCGTTATTTTTAGTCTTAAAACAAAAATAGAAAACCAATAACGTGAATCGGCTTACCGATAGGTGTTAAAATATCTAATTGACAGTTTTCTTTAAATCCTATAAAATAAACTACTAAAAATTGATGCAAATTGTTTTCGACCTAAATGTCTTCAGAATAGAGAAAAATATTAACTTCAAAATTTATTTTATCTTAAACAAAATATTGTTGTTAACTTTTGGTAAAATTTTTAAGAAAAACCTAATTGACAGTTTCCTTAAAAAATAAAGTGGACGACTGGATCGCACGAACTTGCTCCTGTATCCAAAGACTATATTTACAAATAGAACTTATGCTCGTATTTTAAAATTAAATGACACATTTCGAAAATTGTTAAACCGGTTTTTTATTTAATTAATTTTGTATACATAAAAAAATTCAATTTTAGTTTAAAAATATTTTTGGTGTACAACTTTTTACAGCTTATAAATATACAACATTTTACATTTAATTTTCTATAAAAAAAATATGGACCGTTTTAAAGATATCGAATTTACAAAAAAAAATTAATATATTTTTTTTAAAATCCAAAATGTAAAATTTTACATTTTTGTTCATAAAATATTATGAAGGCAGTATAAGAGATTGCGCAAGAAATTATTGAAATCAGGTTAATAGTTGAGGAAACATAAAAACAAAATAACGGGTTTATGGGGGTACCCTTCTTGTACAATACAAAAATATTTTTTTATATTGAAAGAAGCCAAATTAAGAAAAAAAATTAGAGAAAATTAAACAAAAATATATAGGTTCGTTTTTGTAGGGGCGAGGACAGACAGACGGACACACTTTTTTCGACTTCTGTACCATTCTGTACTGTTCTGTTCGATTAAAATCTCGAGTTCGAAATTTTCTATTAATGCAATACTTCCCATAAAGTTACTATGTGTCGCAAAAAAATAAAAACCCAGAATATCTCAACAGAAAATAGCTTAAACTTCAATTTAATATGTATTCCATACTTTTTGATGTTAATTAAGTGACAATTCAGGTCATTACAAAAAATATCATATGCAATTGTTTGAAGGGCACAAATGGGAAGGTATCAGTTATATTTTTTTACTTTGGAATCATCGTTCTTTTGGAAAAACACATTATAAGGTATTATTTATTCGTTTTATTAATTTACATATATTTTCTATTAAGAATTGATAACATACTATTTAATGTTGAATCAATGCAAATAAAATTCTTTCTCTCAAAGATATTAAAAGGTAATTCAAATAGTATGAATCAAATCAAGAAAACAAAAAAGACAATTTTCTCAAAACAGTTTATGCAAGTAAGTTTATGTCATTAAAGTTCTTATAACAAATGTTTACCATTAGTCTCACGCAATAACTACTTCTTTGGAGTTAATCACTAAAGAAACATTTGTTTTGCTTTTAAAAAGTTGAACTTTGTAGTTATGTATGTGTGTAAGCATATAAAATAAATATTTCCCGCTTGGAATATGTTCACTTTTATAGATAGGTTAGGCACAATATAGAATTAGGGGATTTTTTTTACTTTTGCTTAGATATAACATAAAGTAGACACCCCCTCTTGTCTTCATTTGCATTGTTTTTAACATTTTTACGCTTACGATTATAATTGATTTTATTTATTTTTCGATAAACGAGAAGGGAACCCCCAACATTATATCGATCGAATAAATGTTTTTCTGTAAAATATTTAGATAACACGGTTCCTATCTAGTAGATACTAAGGTAAATGTCCAGAACTGGTTCACATACTTGTTTAGATTCTTTTCATGTATCAAAAGATTCTGTTTAAAAATATTACCTGTATTTTAAAACTTAAAAATTTACCTGTAAAATAGTTGTTTTAGAAAATTTAAATACCACTTAATTTCTCAAAAAAAAACTTAATTTTTTAAAACTTTGTTTGAAAATCCTTAGAGCTGTTTTTTTTAAATTATTTTTATATAAAATGTTTCAATTTGAGCTAAAAAATATTTCTAGTATGCAGTTACTTAGAGCTTATTGATAAGCACTTTTAATTTGATTTTCGTAAAAACATGATGACCTGTCTTTGAGATATCGAATTTTGAAAAAAAATAATATTTTTTAAAAAATGAAAAAAAAAAACAAAGACATTTTTGATCATCAAAAATTACTAAGACAGTTTAAGAGCTTGCGCAAAAACATTATTAAAACCGGTTCATTAGTTTTGAAAAAATCTTAAAAACAAAAGAACGGGGGGTATACCCTTCTGGAGCAATACAAAAATGTATTTTTTTATTGAAAAAAGACAAGTTAAGAAACAAAAATTTAGAGAAAATGAAAAAAATCTATCGGTTCGTTTATGAGAAAACTCGAATTTTCAATTTTTAATCAAAACATTTGTATAGGGGCACTGTTATTTTTAGTCTTAAAAAATGAAAAAACGCCTAACGCGAATTGGCTTAAAACCTTAATTTCCAAGTTTGAACTCAATCGATCCAATGGTTTGTAGGGGCGAGGACAGACAGATAGACGGAATCGGAAGACCCACTTTTTACGACTTCTTTTCAATCGTAATGTCATGTTTGATTAAAATTTCGAGTTTGAAATGTTTACGATTGCAATACTTGCCATAGAGTTCCTATTTGTCGGAAGTACTTTTTTTTATGAATAGCACACAAGCGTCCATAGGTTTTTCTCAAAACGCAACTCGGTCTGCACTCACCACCCCGCATCGAATACCGCGGGGTAATCCATAGCTGTTGGGTAGCATACGACAGAGGGGTGGAGAAGTGTTTCCACTATTCTGACTTAACACGATGGAATCACAGGCATAAACAGTTCCAGTTAGGTTAAAATAAAGTGAACACCATACAAGGCTTCTACGACATATTTGGAGCTCAAGCCTGTTAAAAGCTATTTATCTGGTTCTCCGTCTTAAGAGTTAACCTTCGGGTCTGGCCCTCCAGGTTGTTGATTGTGCCGTTCGGGTAACTTCTCGATCACGTACAAATCATTTAGTTGCCAAGCACCAAAAAAACCTCGGATAAGGACAGATTTACTTATGACGAACCATACAAACGAAATAAGGACAGCGAACTTCGGATACGTACGTGGAATAAGTTAGGTCTCTTAATTAACGAAAGCTCTGAGCCTGTGTAGAGCTTTTATTTTTCCCATCCAACAAGTCCAATGGGATGGACCATGTAAACACAAATTAAAAGTCTACGATATATACTACGGCGAATGTTACCAAGAACAAAGTCAGCTAATATTTGTAAAACATATCTCCTAAATGTGTTAAATACAAAGAAACTATTCGTTTTTCATTTTCGTGTTACTTGTGTTGTGGTTCGTTCTGGGGTTTAGCGAACGAGATCAAATAGACCTAATTAGACTTGGTAAGTGGTTTTAAAAAATTGATTACAAACCTTTTTGGAGAAAAGACAATAAGAAACATCAGTGTTTTATTTAATCAAAAACTTAATTTTAATCTGCACATTGACTCCATAGTACCTAAAGCTATTTATATGCTAGAATTTATTTCTAGGAATTCTAAGGAGTTTCAGTTTATTGACTTTTGCAATTTTAAATCTCCTTCCACCTTGAGGAATTGAATTGAAGAATGACGACGGAGAATGCACACTGCTATATCAAGGTGGGATAATATCTGAACAAGCTTTTGATGTCAAAAAAAAGTTTTAGACAAGGCTATGCAATCCAATTTCTTCCACTTTGTCGTCGGGGGTCCGCCTAATTGCTTCCAAACGCCGATGAGGTTGACATAATTAGAAGATCAACTAAAGGTAAAAGTGGATTTTACCCTCACCCTCTATATTCGAGAGGAAAATTTTTCGGGTGGTCGAGAAAATGCAACGTAGAACTGTACGGGCTGTACAGCGACAAAGATTTGGTCAAAGTCCAACGACTTAGAGGTCTGGTCATGTAGTCTTTGAATCCAACCCTGAGGGACAGCGCCATAGAATAAAAGGCGAATAAAAAGTGGGAGAGGACCTCAACCAGTTTAGCGTGTGAAACTGGAGACAGCAAGCTAGTGTGTGAGCTGGTTGTGAATTCTTGAACATTGAAATGAAGAATGAATATCTGTACTTCATAGTACTATTATGGCGTTAAAAATGGCCTTGTCTTAAATCAGGTAGATACAATTTATTTCGGTGGAGTTTATGAAGGAACCCTCATAATCATAAGTAATCCAAATGATTCGGATATCTTTTGATGCACCTCCTATTTTTTTTACACTTCTTGATTGAAATTAAAACTATAAAACGGGGCTGTTTTCACCAGGTACAACAACAATTTAGTGATTCTTAATTCACAAACTTAAATTCAGCGATGGATATGAACCCCCATATATTATTAATTATTTATTTTGTAGGTATGTACAAAAATAAATTTTGTATTTTACTGCTTTAAACTTTGTTGGTAAAAATACTATACTATAAAAATACTTTTAACTGATTAACTCAGGACTGGACCAAGAACAAAATATGAATCCGAAATCCAGCCCTATTTCAATCAAATTCTGAAGTGTAAAAAAAAAAAAAAAAAAAAAAAAAAAAAAAAAAAAAATTAACGAACTAGAGAAGGGGCATATGAACCATAAAGCTTATACAGCCCAGTTGTACTCGTATAAGTAAAGATTTCATCTACAGATTTGTTAGTATTTTAACGATATTCACCAAAAACCGGTTTGCTGTTAAATACAACTAAAATCTTTATTTTTACACAATTTAGAATTTGTAAAAACTTTAGTAATGCTTTGAGTTATGATCTTTTCAGAGAGAAAAAGCAAATATTCAGGTTCTTAAGAAGAAACCTTGAAAAAGATATCGCCAACTTGATATGAAGCTGCCTAAAAATTCCTTAAACTTAAATAGTATAAGACTTTCTTAAAGTGTTTTCTTCTCTCAAAACTGATTTTTTTACTAAATACAAAAACTTTTAAGTTCTTGAAATATTTAAAAAATCTACTTTTTGAAGTGATTTGCTTTGGATGCTCTATAACTGAGATTTAAACACGAATTTCAACAATTGTAAATATACCAAAAACGGCAAAAGTGACACTTTTGTTAAAATATTGGCTAATTGAAAAACATAATGAACGTTTCATATCTATTTATTTAATATAAAGCTTTGAATCTCCCGAGAACTGAAGTGAAAAGAGATTCTGCAACGTGTAATTTGTGAGTTCCACACTAAAGTTTCTTCCCAACTTATTTGTGATCCTTATTTTGTTTTTATTTAATTTTTAGAGAAATTATGTACTTAAATGCACTTGGAGAATTCTTCATAACAGATTCCATTTATTTTCATACGAAAAAAGATCAAATTTTTCTCTCAAACTTTCTCATTTTCTGGATTCTTGCATGTATGTATATTTTTGTAGTGTTCTTCGCATTTATAGAAATACCAAAAAGAACAGAATATACATTTTTTTGAACACAATCTCTAACAACGACTAAAATGTACCAAAAACTTTCTAAACTATTGTATTTTCACACTTAAATATGGCATATTTAGAATCCTGTTGGAATCTTGGAACACTTTCATACGTAGGGAGTCGTGCAAATTAAATATGTATAGTTAGACCATTATCTTGTTCTAAAATAATCTAATAACTTAAGTTGTCAATTTAGCTCTTGAAATATGTAAATGTTAGGTTAAGTTACACATTATGTTATTTAAGTTTTGTCAGCCTCCTTAAGAGAACAATAAAGAACATTTTTAAGCGGTGATCAAAAACTCATCTTTATTTTAAGTGTGATACAAATTCTGAATCCGCCCTTGACCTTATGTAAGAGGTTGTCCAATTATAATGAACAGGTATGCATAAGATCTTATATTACTTTAATTATAATTTATATAATTATTAAAATACAAAATGTCGATATTCGAGTCTCAGATAAAATTTATAGCGTTAATGAACTTGAGAAAAAAAAGCAACGTTTTTTCTTAACACCAAAGAGGGAATTCACCGGATGTAGAAATTTTGTTTGTTATAAATCAAACGAATAAATATGCCTTGAAAGGGATAGGAGCATAACTTAAGATGTGAAAGAGTGCAGGCAATAAGACGATTTTCACAGTTTAAATCAAAATTTTACCTAACGAGCATCGGAGACGACGGAAATTGGGCATATTTCACCAACGTAAAAAGTTGTTTTTTTTGTTGTAATTTGAAGAATATCTACATTATTTGAGCTTGGAAAATTTTCTGTTAGTTGTAAAACAGAACAAGTAACGAGTTAACGAGCTTTCAAGTTTGTTTTGTGTAGAAAAAAAAATCACACATTTCCGTCTGGTCGCGTCGTGACATGACTCAAGACCTTTGAAACTTTTCTTACTAATTTATTTTAAGTCATATTAAGCGGGCTTAAATACCTTGCGGCGCGGCGGCGGCAGCGAGCGCATAGTAATAGCGATAACAGTGATGATGAATGTATGTAATACAATTCTGAATCAAAGAAGAAGACTGTCAATGTATAAATTATAATTACTTTTAATATCATGACTCATGAGCCTAGATATGTACATATGTATGTATGTATATAAGCTCGAAAAGCATTGGGGACAGTACGATAACTTTGGCGACAAAGTTTAATGACGGATTTGTATAGAACAGTTAAAAACAAGCATTTTTTACTATGGGAGGGGGTCTATCTCCCCCCGTTTAGGCGGTAGGGGCAATTTAAAAAAAATATGTACATTAAATGGAAAAAAAATAATTAAAAAATAACGGTAATACTTACAATTAAGTATTATACCTTTTTTTAAAGCCAACATTTTTGTCTATTAGCTTGTTTTTAAATCAAGACAAAACTATGCATAGTTTTTGAAAACAATTGTTTTAAACTAAAAATGTATGCAAAAAAAATTAAAAAAAAAGGTTTAAAGTGTAGTTTTCCAAAACTTTCAAATTATCTACTGATTTTTTTTAGAATTCATTGCTCTTATTTGTTTTTGATCAAAAACTGAAATTTAGATGACTTTATGTCTTCTAGTTCTTGAGAAAATTGAAAATTACCAAAAAAAATATTACTATATTATTATTATATATTACTTTTTCCTTGCTTAAGTATTAACGTAGTCTTATTTTGATAGTAATAATCGAATATGGATTAAGAGGTAAATTAATTTTCCTTAAATCCAGCTTATTTAAATGCAAAAGAAACTTTGCATGCACCCCATCTTGCACCCACTGCACCTTGCACCCTCCCCACCTTGCACGCACTCCAACTTGCACCCACCCCAAATCCTATAGTGTTCCCAAGCAGGGGGGTTGGAGGGGGCAGCATGACCCCCCTTACAGATCCCACTGTTGCATACACCCAAACTCGCACACACCTTACTGTTGCATCATACACCCAAACTCGCACCTACCATTGTTACTATCAAAAAAAGACCACTCAAGCAAAAAAAAAGAATTAAATTAAAATAGTAGTTGTGGTTATTTTCAATTTTCTCAAAAACTAAAAGACATAAAATCATCTAGTTTTCAGTTTTTGATCAAAAACAAATAAGAGCAATAAATTCTGAAATAAAAACAATGGTAGATAATCTTGAAGTATTGAAAAATTACACTTTAAACCTTTTTTTTATAACTTTTTTTACTCAAATTTTGAGTTTTAAATTAAATTTTTCAAAAACTACGCATAGTTTCGACTTGAATTAAAAACTGGCTCATAAAACAGAATGTTGGCTTTAAAAAAATGTATAAAACTTAATTATAAGTATCACCGTTATTTTTTAATTATTTTTTTCCATTTTAAACAATAGTTTTTTTAAATTGCCCCTACCGTCTAAACGGGGGGAGATAGACCCCCCATAGTAAAAAATGCTTGTATTAAGCCCCTCTACCAAAAACCGTTATTATATCTTGGCGCCAAAGTTATCGTTCAAAAAAACAAAATGCGAAGTTGAGTAATAAAAAATATTTCAAAATTGAAATTTTGGCTTTTCAACTTACTCCATAAACAAACACAAAGTTGTCCCATGATGAGTTGCGAAATGATGAGTTGTACCATAATGAGTCGGATAGAATAATTTTGAATATTTGGCTGACACAATCTTGACATTTCTGGAAAATCATGATATTTCAATAGAGGATTGTACAGGACAAAGCTATGATAATGCGTCTAATATGTCGGGAAAATATTCTATTTTGCAAGCAAGATTAAAGAAGAAGTGTGAATTTGCTACCTTTGTACCTTGTGCAACACATTCTTTTAACTTAATAGGCCTTCATACGCCTGGTTGTTTGCAGGAGGCAACAAGTTTCTTTCAAGTGGTTCAAAAAATATACAACTTTTTTTCTGCTTCTACCCATCGCTGGAATAAATTGAATGTATGTTTAGGTTCACATAGAGTTCTTAAAAGCCTTTCTGAAACAAGATGGTCTGCACGAGCTGATGCAGTTAACGCGCTCAATCATGGTTATAAGCAAATTACTGAAGCCTTGACATCTATGTATCTCTAGAGATCCAGAGCAAGATCCAGACACAAAAAGCGAAGCGCTAAGCTTGTCTAAGAAAATGTCAAAACTGGAGTTCCTCATTTTAACAGAAGTTTGGATCACAATATATGAAAGAATTCATAAAACCAGCAAGAGCCTTAAAAAAGAAACAATAACGATTGACGTTGCTGCCAATTTGCTTTGTTAACTATGTTCTTTCATAAATGATCTAAGGGAGAATTTTGATAAATTTGAAGCGTGTGCCAAAAATTCAGAATCCGGATGCTAATTATAGGATTTAATGCAACGAAAAATATTACGAAGTTCGCGTGACACATATTTTGATGGTCCTGGACCATCCGTCCAGCTAATTGGGAAAGAAAAGTTTAAAATATCAACTATTTTTCCAATTACTGACACTATTACTTTGCAATTAAAAATACGGTCCAATTGCTATCAAGAAATTAATGCATTGTTTGGCTTTCTTTGTTGATTGCAATATTTGACTTCAGTGGAGTTGCAAAATTTTTGCGAACAGTTTTCAAAAAAATACCATAATGCAGAAGAACTTGAGGTAGAATGCCTGCACCTCGTGCAGTATTTAAAAGAATTGTAATTGTTGATGTAAATGAAGATATTATTCCAATATCAAAATTGTATAGCCTAATTACAGTGGATGAAATTGGGAACACATTTCCAAATGTAGAAACTGTCTGTAGAATTTTTTTACCTTTGATGGTTTCAAACTGCAGTGGAGAGCGTTCATTTTCGAAATTGAACCGGATAAAAAATGAACTTCGAAGCACAACGCTACAAGATAGACTAAACAGCTTGTCAATTTTATCAATTGAAAATGAATTACTGCAGCAAATAGGATTTGATGACTTAATTCATGATTTTACAACTGACAAAGTCAGGAAAGTATGCCTTCAATAATATTTTATTGTATACTTAAACTTACATATGTATAAATCTAAAAAAAAAAAAACAAATCAAAACAAATATAAAAAAATAAACATACATAACATTAAAAAAAAAATATAAAAACATTAGAAATCAACCAAAAAACAATAAAAATTATCAAAAATCAACTATGAAGAAAAATGTTCAACTATTGAAGGTAAATTAAAAAAATATTATAAAAGTATACAAAAAATATCTGTTTTATGTTTTTTTTGTTCTTTTTAAAAAGTAAAAATATTAAAAAAAAAATACAAATTCATTTTAAAATGATTTTTTTAACCTAAAGAATTAAAAAAAATATATATTATACCTACTTTTTTTGGCCCTCAAATCCTATTGGGCTCAGGGCCTCCAAAAGTTTAAAGACGCCCCTGGTGACACGTGGCGGTGTTACCTTTGTATATATTATCTATAGTACTCTTATGGAAGACGAATTTTTAGTTCATTGACGACATACAGGCGGCGCTCGGAGTACTGAAAATTTGTTGTGCAGATTTTAGAAACTAAAACAAAAAAGAGTTGAGGAAAAGAGGGTTTTATTATTTTCTCTCTTGTTAGAAATGAAGAGAGTAAGTGAGGCAACAAAGTAATACAGTTGCTTATGTTTTTTTTTGTGTGTTGTCATGGAGATATTCCTATGAATTGAACTATGTAGGTTTTGTTTTTGTTGCATTTGATTTCAAATTTTCAAATTTATAAAATCTATTGTCATATTTTGAATATTGTACATAGTTGTGTGGATGTGCATATTTAAAAATTGGCAACAGATCTTTTTTGGTTTTTTTTTCATTTCTTGGAAAGAAACAATACGGTAGGTAGGAAAATTCAATTTTGAGTCCGTTATGTACATATGTATGTAGGGAGGTAGGTACAATTTTTGTTACTCGTAAGTTGTTGGATATGTATTTAGGTACAAATTTGAAAACACTAATTAGATAGTGTTTACAAATTTGTACCTATGCACATGTAGGTATAGGTATAGCTTCATTTTTATCATAGGTTATTCGTATTTGGTATTCTATTGTAAGCATAGTTATAAAGTATGATAGGTAGGTACAGATTATATAGAAAAAACTGTAGGTTGACTTTTTCTAAAAATTTTATTAATTAAAAAAGAGGCTGGGATGCGACCCACACTGATAACTTTCCATCCCGTCTATCGATTTATCTTGCTTAAAAGTTTGTCTATATGTATAAATTTTTACTAAATTTGCGTACTATTTTCTGAAGATTTTATTTTTTTATGAAAAAAACGGACTGTTGGATTTTTATAAAAAAATTACTGAATATCGAAAACAATATTTTCTGTGAAATAAAATAAGTTTGAAGCCAATATCTGTAATTTTTGAAAAGCTATTTGAGTCGAAAGTAAATTTTTACCAAGTTTTAGTATTAAATTTTTTTAGGTTTTTACTTTCTCAAAATTTTATCGAATGTTAAAAACAATATTTCTTATGAGATAAAATTAGTTTCAAGCCAATGTCTCAAAGTTTTGAAAAGATATTTAGGGGAGAGTACGATAACTTTGGCGACAAAGTTTAATGACGGATTTGTATAGAACAGTTAAAAACAAGCATTTTTTACTATGGGAGGGGGTCTATCTCCCCCCATTTAGGCGGAAGAGGCAGTTTAAAAAAATATGTACATTCAATGGAAAAAAAAATAACTAAAAAATAACGGTAATACTTATAATTAAGTATTATACCTTTTTTTAAAGCCAACACTTTTGTCTATTAGCTTGTTTTTAAATCAAGTCAAAACTATGCATAGTTTAAAAAAAAAATGGTTTTAAAGTCAAAATTTGTGATAAAAAAAGTTAAAAAAAAGGTTTAAAGTGTAATTTTTCAAAACTTTCAGATTATCTACTATTTTTTTTTTTTATAATTCATTGCTCTTATTTGTTTTTGATCAAAAACTGAAAACTAGATGACTTGATGTCTTCTAGTTCTTGAGAAAATTGAAAATTACCAAAACAAAATATTTTAATTGAATTACTTTTTCCTTGCTTAAGTATTAACGTAGTCTTATTTTGATAGTAATAATCGAATATGGATTAAGAGGTAAATTAATTTTCCTTAAATCCAGCTTATTTAAATGCAAAAGAAACTTTGCATGCACCCCATCTTGCACCCACTGCACCTTGCACCCTCCCCACCTTGCACGCACTCCAACTTGCACCCACCCCAAATCCTATAGTGTTCCCAAGCAGGGGGGTTGCAGGGGGGCAGCATGGCCCCCCTTACAGATCCCACTGTTGCACACACCCAAACTCGTGCACACCTTACTGTTGCATACACCCAAACACGCATTAAGCATACGCAAATACCATTATTACTATCAAAATAAGACCACTCAAGCAAAAAAAAAAAGAATTAAATTAAAATAGTAGTTGTGGTTATTTTCAATTTTCTCAAAAAATAAAAGACATAAAATCATCTAGTTTTCAGTTTTTGATCAAAAACAAATAAGAGCAATAAATTCTGAAATAAAAACAATGGTAGATAATCTTGAAGTATTGAGAAAGTTACACTTTAAACCTTTTTTTAACTTTTTTTACTCAAATTTTGAGTTTAAAATTAAATTTTTATTTTCAATTTTCTCAAAAACTAAAAGACATAAAATCATCTAGTTTTCAGTATTTGATCAAAAACAAATAAGAGCAATAAATTCTGAAATAAAAACAATGGTAGATAATCTTGAAGTATTTAAAAAGTTACACTTTAAACCTTTTTTTAACTTTTTGTACTCAAAGTTTGAGTTTAAAATTAAATTTTTATTTTCAATTTTCTCAAAAACTAAAAGACATAAAATCATCTAGTTTTCATTTTTTGATCAAAAACAAATAAGAGAAATAAATTCTGAAATAAAAACAATGGTAGATAATCTTGAAGTATTGAAAAAGTTACACTTTAAACCTTTTTTTCACTTTTTTTACTCAAGTTTTGAGTTTAAAATTAAATTGTTCAAAAACTACGCATAGTTTTGACTTGATTTAAAAACTGGCTAATAGAACAGAATGTTGGCTTTAAAAAAATGTATACAACTTAATTGTTAGTATCACCGTTATTTTTTAATTATTTTTTTCCATTTTAAATAATAACTTAACGCCTAAACGGGGGGAGATAGACCCCCCCTCCCATAGTAAAAAATGCTTGTATTAAGACCCTCTACCAAAAACCGTTATTATATCTTGGCGCCAAAGTTATCGTACTCGTGCCGATATTTTGAAAAACAGTTTTTAATAACTTTTGTTAAAATTTTTTTAGGTTTTTAACTTTTTGTACCAAAACGGTCAATTCGATTATTTTCAAAATTTTACCAAATGTTGAAAACAATATGTGTGTTCAGTGACGCTGTGCTGGACTGTTCTAGACAGAAAAGTACAGCTTTTTGCTGTTCATTGAGGTTTTTTCTGTGCTAACTTGTTCTACTTTCCTGTTCATTGACAAACCTAGAACAGTTTAGAACAGGATTTTCTGTTATTGCTTTTGAGTCAGATCAGGTTAGAACAGAATCGTGAGAAATGTCAAAATCGAAATTGTCATTTTTTTTGTTTACGTTTTGATTTGGCTGTGCTTTGTGTTTTTTTTTCTCGTGATTTAAAAAAATTAAAATAAAGTTATTTTGTCAATTTGTTTTATTTGTTTAATTAAATAATTATAAAATATAATATAATAACTTTCAATACAATTTCTTTTACATTTCATCAAAGAAAAGGTAATAACATTCGTCACACTTTCATTCCAATCATCTGAAGAGGAATCCGACGAAAAATCACTATCGGTGTCCGAACCACTAACATTTTCATTTAGTATTATCTTAGCAATCACTTGATTTTCCATTTCAATAATTTTTAATAATATTTTTTACAGTAAAAACACAAAAAATGAAAAAAATAAGCGAGAAACGAAAAATTCACACAATTTGCAATTTGTTTTGTTTTTTTTTTGACAACTGACGTTTAACTGACTGTTCTAACTTGATCTGACGTTTCTCACGAAACTGTGCTGTCCTGTGCTGTTCTGATCTAGAAAAATCCTCACTGAACAGACTTAATATTTCTTATAAGATAAAATTAGATGGAAGCCAATGTCTTAAATTTTTGAAAAGATTTTTGAGTCGAAAATCAATTTTTACCAACTTTTTTTTAGGTTTTTATTTTTTGTAAAGATTTGTGTCCAAATGTCAAAAACGTTATTCTTCGTTGTATAAAATTATTCTGGAGATAATATCATTTTTTATTCGTAAAACATTCGAAGTGACAAATGACGAAGTGACGAAAAATGGTATCCCGAACGTACGGCCGGCCGTACAAACGTACGTTCACACGCACACACAGACGTCTCTCTAAAAAAATTTATTTGAGATTCAAATATATTATATATATATATATATATATAATATATTCACAAATAACATTTTTGGAGTAAAACATGTTTGTTTCCAAATATTTTTAAAAACATTTTTTAACAAAAAATGTTATTTAATATAAAAATATAATTAACTTAAAATTCAGAATTAAGAGCATCAAGTTCACTTCAAAAAAATGAAATGATCCACTTGAGTAAAAAACTGTGCCACATTAATGTATATTTATGTTATTTTTTTAATTTGAATAGTTAACTTCCCATAGGAAGTCCAATTTGTCGAAATGAAAATTTTAACATTTCTCGACGTTACATGTACCCTAGAATCTCAAACAAATTTTTTTAGAGAGACGTCTGTATGTGCGTGTGAACGTACGTTTGTACGGCCGGCCGTACGTTCGGGATACCATTTTTCGTCGTCCATATCTGAAGAACCAGTAAAAAGATATCGTCTTTAAATTAATTTTGTTTTACAGATCAAAAGATGTAGAAAAGACTTTGAAAAATATTGAGTTGGTGTGTGAAAGTGAAAATTTGGTTGGCCTCAAATATCTCACAAACCAATTACACTAGCGACTTCAATTAGTATAATTTTGCAAAAAAAAATCAACTAATTCAAAAAATATATTTGTCACTTCGAATGTTTTACGAATAAAAAACGATATTATCTCCAGAATAATTTTATACAATGATGAATAACGTTTTTGACATTTGGACACAAATCTTTACAAAAAATAAAAACCTAAAAAAAAAGTTGGTAAAAATTGATTAAAAATTGAATATCTTGGCAACAAATATTCTAAATTCTTCAAACTGGTTTTATTTCATAGAAAATACTTAATGTTTTTAATATTTACAAAACATTTTTAGAAAACTCAAATTGAGTGATTTTTATAAAAAATAAGAATATAGCAAAAATACACGCAAAATTGGTAAAAACTGATGTTCGATTCGAATAAATGAAGGTATTGACTTCAAAATTATTTCATTCTGTGCCAAATTTAAGTAAGTCAATGTTCTTAGAAAAATCCAATCATAATTTTAATTTATAGTAAATAAAAACTTTGAAAAATGCAGTTAAAAATTGATCTTCGACTACACAATACATACAATTTCATCTCCAAAACAATTTTGTGCAACGAAGAATAATGTTTTTGACATCTCATAAAATTTTGAGAAAAATCGAATTGACAGTTTTTTTTACAAAAAATTAAAAACCTAAAAAATAATTTAACAAAAGTTGGTAAAAATTGATTTTCGACTCAAAAATATTTTCAAAAATTTAAGACATTGGCTTCCATCTAATTTTATCTTATAAGAAATATTGTTTTCAACATTCGATAAAATTTTGAGAAAGTAAAAACCTAAAAAAAATTAATACTAAAACTTGGTAAAAATTTACTTTCGACTCAAATAGCTTTTCAAAAATTAAAAATATTGGCTTCTAACTTATTTTATGGCACGAGTACGATAACTTTGGCGCCAAGATATAATAACGGTTTTTGGTAGAGGGTCTTAATACAAGCATTTTTTACTATAAGAGGGGGGTCTATCTCCCCCCGTTTAGGCGGGAGGGGCAATTTAAAAAAGTTATTATTTAAAATGGAAAAAAATAATTAAAAAATAACGGTGATACTTACAATTAAGTTGTATACATTTTTTTAAAGCCAACACTCTGTTCTATTAGTTTTTAAATCAAGTCAAAACTATGCGTAGTTTTTGAAAAATTTAATTTTAAACTCAAAATTTGAGTAAAAAAAGTTAAAAACAGGTTTAAAGTGTAACTTTTTCAATACTTCAAGATTATCTACCATTGTTTTTATTTCAGAACTTATTGCTCTTATTTGTTTTTGATCAAAAACTGAAAACTAAATGATTTTATGTCTTTTAGTTTTTGAGAAAATTGAAAATAAAAATTTAATTTTAAACTCAAAATTTGAGTAAAAAAAGTTAAAAAAAGGTTTAAAATGTAACTTTTTCAATACTTCAAGATTATCTACCATTGTTTTTATTTCAGAATTTATTGCTCTTATTTGTTTTTGATCAAAAACTGAAAACTAGATGATTTTATGTCTTTTAGTTTTTGAGAAAATTGAAAATAACCACAACTACTATTTTAATTTAATTCTTTTTTTTTTGCTTGTGTGGTCTTATTTTGATAGTAATAATGGTATTTGCGTATGCGTAATGCGTGTTTGGGTGTATGCAACAGTAAGGTGTGCGCGAGTTTGGGTGTATGCAACAGTGGCATCTGTAAGGGGAGGCATGCTGCCCCCCTGCAACCCCCCTGCTTGGGCACACTATAGGATTTGGGGTGGGTGCAAGTTGGTGTGTGTGAAAGGTAGGGAGGGTGCAAGGTGCGGTGGGTGCAAGATGGGGTGCATGCAAAGTTTCTTTTGCATTTAAATAAGCTGGATTTAAGAAAAATTAATTTTACCTAGGTGTATCTTAATCCATATTCGATTATTACTATCAAAATAAGACTACGTTAGCAAGGAAAAAGTAATTTAATTAAAATATTTTTTTTGGTAACTTTCAATTTTCTCAAGAACTAGAAGACATAAAGTCATCTAGTTTTCAGTTTTTGATCAAAAACAAATAAGAGCAATGAATTATAAAAAAAAACAGTAGATAATCTGAAAGTTTTGAAAAATTACACTTTAAACTTTTTTTTTAACTTTTTTTTGCACAAATTTTGACTTTAAAACAATTTTTTTTCAAAAACTATGCATAGTTTTGACTTGATTTAAAAACAAGCTAATAGACAAAAGTGTTGGCTTTAAAAAAAGGTATAATACTTAATTATAAGTATTACCGTTATTTTTTAATTATTTTTTTCCATTTAATGTACATATTTTTTTAAACTGCCCCTACCGCCTAAACGGGGGGAGATAGACCCCCCCCCTCCCATAGTAAAAAATGCTTGTTTTTAACTTTTCTATACAAATCCGTCATTAAACTTTGGCGCCAAAGTTATCGTACTCTCCCCTATTTTATTTCACAGAAAATATTGTTTTCGATAATCAGTAATTTTTTTATAAAAATCCAACAGTCCGTTTTTTCATAAAAAAAAATAAAATCTTCAGAAAATAGTACGCAAATTTGGTAAAAATTTATACATATAGACAAACTTTTAAGCAAGACAAATCGATAGACGGGATGGGAAGTTATCAGTGTGGGTCGCATCCCAGCCTCTTTTTTAATTAATAAAATTGTGAAATTTTTGTATATCGTAACATATAACACAAACTCTTTTTACTCTCATATTTAGCTTAAAATGTAAAATGTTTAAACAAACATACACACATCTACCATTTAACTAAAGCAAAATATTGTAGGAAATTTTAAGTTAATATTTAAAAAAAATCAACTGACAACTTTTTAAAAAAACACAAAACAACCTATAAAAACAACAAAAAACTGATAAGAAATGGTTGTTGACTCAAGTTTAAGGATAACAAAAAAAAGATATACCCTTCAAATTATTTATCTCACACAAAAATATTGTTATGAATGTTTTGTTAAAGTTTTAGGCAAGACAAATCGACAGACAAGAAGGGAAATTATTATCAATTTTTGAAAAAATAAAAATAACATTGACGAAAATTGGCAAAAATTGATTGATTTTCAAAAATGAAACTAATTGCTTCTAACATCAGATAAAATTAAAAAAAAATCCAATTGACACTTTTTTCAACAAAACTAAAAAACAACAACTAACAATTGGTTAGTAATGACTTTTTACTCGAATATTTCGAGGACAGTTGAAACTATTGCCTTTGTATATATGTATAATCTCCACTCTATATACAAAGCTATTGCCTTTAAATTTATTTTATTTAATACAAGATACTGTTGATAACATTTCTTAAATTTTTTAGAAAAAGTCAACCTACAGTTTTTTCTATATATCTGTACCTATCATACTTTATAAATATGCTTACAATAGAATATCAAATACGAATAACCTATGATAAAAATGTAGCTATACCTATACCTACATACATGTGCATAGGTATAAATTTGTAAACACTATCTAATTAAATTAGTGTTTTCAAATTTGTACCTATATACATAAATACATATTCAACTTACGAGTAACAAAAATTGTACCTACCTCCCTACATACATAACTGACTCAAAATTGAATTTCCCTACCTACCGTATTATTTCTTTCCAAAAAATGAAAAAAAAAAAACTACAAAAATCTGTTGCCAATTTTTAAATATGCACATCCACACAACTATGTACAATATTCAAAATATGACAACAGTGTATTCATTGTGAAAAGAAATTTGAATTATTTTAGATTTTATAAATTTGAAATCAAATGCAACAAAAACAAAACCTACATAGTTCAATTCATAGGAATATCTCCATGACAACACACAAAAAAAAACATAAACAAATGTATTATTTTTTTGCCTCACTTACTCTCTTCATTTCTTACAAGAGAGAAAATAATAAAACCCTCTTTTCCTCAACTCGT
The DNA here is from genome assembly GCA_920104205.1 of Eupeodes latifasciatus. Taxonomy (NCBI): domain Eukaryota; kingdom Metazoa; phylum Arthropoda; class Insecta; order Diptera; family Syrphidae; genus Eupeodes; species Eupeodes latifasciatus. The sequence continues at coordinate 85,096,224 of OV049925.1, forward strand.
TTTTGTTTTAATTTCTAAAATCTGCACAACAAATTTTCAGTACTCCGAGCGCCGCCTGTCAGCCGTCAATGAACTAAAAATTCGTGTTCCATAAGAATACAATAGATTATATCTGTGCCAATAAGTTAAAAGAGCTTAAGTCGACATAAGCGAAAATCGTGTTTTTAGTTTCACATATTTACCATTTCGTTTATCTTTCATTTAGTCTGGGTCCCATTACTCTACGACAAAAAATAGCCGTTAAATTTAAAAAAATCAAAGGAGCTTATGTTGAAATGGACAAAAATGCATTTGCATAACAGCTTATGTCTATCTTGAGCCCAAATTGATCAAAACAAAAATAAAATATATTTTTTTGAAATGGCTTAAGTCATGATATAAGCCCTTATTACATGTGGAAATCAAAAGAAATCATTGCCTAAGTCAACATAAGTTACTTTAAACCTACGCAAATTGAATCATTTAACAGCTTATGTTGACATAAGCTATTTTGAAAAAATTTGTTTCGAACCGAACTCAGTTTTATAAAACAGCTTAAGTCCATATAAGTCGTTTAACTACTTTAAATCGCTACAAAACACATGTCTTAAGACGACCTAAGTTATTTTTACGAATGTAACGGATGTCTTTTGCGGGAATTAAGTGATTTTGCAAATAGAATCATTTGTAAGAAGTTCGTCCAAGGGTAAGCTGCTCCTTTAGAAAATTTGGCCAAAACAATATTTTTTTTTGATTCTTTGTTTGATTTCTGTTTACTTCGTTCGTATACATGTACCTAGCACAGTTTATAGTTTATTTAAATTATAATAACGGAAAGTAAACACATTAAAAGATGAACAGATCAAAAAAGATACTTTTCATGGCATTAAAGAAAGATGCCCACCAAAGATCAATAATTAATGACAAAAGTGAAATTGTAATCACAGAAAGAAAAGGTGAGTTTCTCATAGAGACAAGATTATTATGTTACGATTTGTAAAGTATTATAAAATAAAATAACGATATTTCTGATATACTTAGTTGACATGCCTTTGACAAGGAATTATTTGGACGATGACGTCGAATGTTTTGAGAGTCCAGTTGTAAATGAAACAGCTTCATCTTATAACTATGGAATAGAATTTGATGTTGAGAATATATCGCGATATTTTTCAATTTTTGATTATGACGATGATGATGACAGCGTGAAAGGTCCTCACTTTTGTCTAAGTTCTCAAAGCAGCAGCATTGACGGTAGAAAATACAGCGAAGATACTCAGCAAGCCGCAGCTCTTTTGGAAAGAAACTTATGTGGTGATCAGGAAATATCGGTGAGTAATAGTGTTTGTGAAGGGATTATTATACCCGAAGATCAATATGAACATGTGAAAGAAAGCAGAGCTACAAAAAAATCAAAACGAAATACCGGAAGAGCCTACACAACAAATTCTGGAAAAGCTATTAAAGCCAGAGAGTTTAAGCCTTTAGTGGATTGTCGCATGAAGTGTAAGACAAACATTTCTGAAGAGGACCAAAGAAATATTTTTCAAAAATATTGGGCACTAGGAAACTACAATCTGCGACACGCATATGCATATGCATGTGGTCTGATTATTGTTTCTGAAACGAAGACAAAGAGGAACGCAAGACATCCTAAGAACCCAAGAAATCGAAAATTTTCAAACGAATACTTTCTAGAAGTCCAGGTAAAAAGAACACTCGTTTGCCAAAAGTGTTTCCGCTCAACTCAGTCTGAAACAGAACAATTTATTAAACAAGTTGTTAAAAAGAAGATCAATTCAAAGACTCAACCAGACCAACGCGGATGTGGAGCTTCCAACAAAATTAACCCACAAATAGAAAGCGAGATCCAGGAACATATCAACTCTTTTCCAGCTTATGAATCACACTATAGCCGAAGAGACAGTGTCTGCAAATATGTTCACACTGATTTGACGCTTTCATCGATTTATAGATTATACTGCGAAAAATATCAATCAGTAGCTTCACTTTCGACATTTTCAAAACTATGAATATAAAATTTAAAAAGCCCAAGCTTGATACCTGTCACAGATGTGAAGTTCTAAAAACGAAAATAGAAATTGGAGCAGAGGGAGAAGAAGCCACAAGTCAATTACGAAAAGAGCAGGAAGAGCACCACAAACTAGCTGACCTCGCATACAAAAGCAAGAACAAGGACAAGGATATTGGTAGGAATGAATATTCAATCAAAGTGTACACATTTGACTTACAACAGTGTCTTCCTACTCCATTCCTGAGAACAAATATTTCGTTCTACAAAAGACAACTGTGGACATACAATCTAACAATCCATGACTGTGTAACAAATCAAGCATATTGTTATATGTGGGATGAATCCGTTGCAAACCGTGGAGGCAATGAGATAGCTTCGTGTGTGTTTCAGCACCTGAAAACAATCCCAAATACAATTAAACACCTGATCTTCTATAGTGATTGCTGTGCGGGTCAAAACAAAAATGGATACGTATGTAGCTACAATGTTCGAAATTTTTAGCACGAACTCAAGCATTGATGTAATTGACCAAAAATTTTTAGTGCCTGGGCATACTCATATGGAGTGTGATGTTGACCACGCTGCCATTGAGAGGAAGAAAAAGGTATCTTCAGTGAAAATCCATCATCCAAGGGATTGGTATCAGTTAGTAAGATCGATTGGAAAAAAACCATTCATTGTCTATGAAATGACCCGTACAGACTTCCTCGACTTTGCAAAGATGTCAAAGGAAAAATTTATTTGGCGCAAAACATCCAAAGGCAAGATAAAGTTTGTTTGGCAAGAAGTTAAATGCTTGCGTTTTACCAATGATTTCAGAACTATACAATATAAAACAAGCCTTGATAAAAACGAAGAATTTCAATATCTTAACATTAAAAAGCGGGGAAACAATGCCGTTGGCGTTGATGAAATTCCAATTTGTTACTTGGGGCCTAATATCATCAGAACTACTGCCTGTTATTGAAAAATCATACCACGACTTCTATTTGAATCTTAAATCTGACGAAATTAAAGATATTCATCCTGATTTAACTGATGATGAAAGAGAAGATGAGAATTAAATCTAAACATATGTACCTTTTTTTTAATGTTGTTGTTTTTAATAAGATTTTGGAACCAGTATCTTTCTATTCGTTTTGTTTACCTAAAAATTAAAAAATCAATTACCTAATAAAATATTATAATAATAATAATATTTTTTTTTAAGATAAAAGTTATTTAAGAAAAAACAGTTTGTACTTAAAAAAACTTCAATAAAAATAAAAAAATCATCTTCAAGTCTTCTATAGTTCGTTTTATTGTGAGGTTATTCACTTACAGGTTTAACACTTTAAGCTTATCTAGTAACTTAAAATTTTTTACATTTTTTTAAAAAAGCTTAAGTAGAAATAAGAGCAAAACATATGAAATATAATTTTTTTAAAACATCTTATGTCACATAAGCTGCAGTGTGAATCTTAAAGCATTTTTTTGAAAAAGCGTAAGTTTAAAAAACTTTTTTTTTATGAGCTGTGTGGGCGTTTTTCGACAAAAAAGAAATATGCAATTTAAGGGCATTACAAGCATGTGCCCTAAAAAAATCGTTATTCTAGCATCAACAGTTTTTTAGTAATCACCAAAAAAGTCTTGAGAAACTAGTTCGCAAAACTTTATTTGGTCATACTGAAAAATGGTAAAAATTGACTTAAGCTGTTTTAACTTATTGGCACAGATATATACAAAGGTGTTACAACGTGGTACCGAAGGCAGTATAGAATAACTCGCCATCGTGCCACACTCCGACACTCCTCACTAGTTAAATCTTAAAAAATTAAGGTACAGTAATTGTTTCAAAAAAATTGTATATTTTTTGTACATAGGAAAATACGGATTTACTACAAAAGTACACCCATGCCTTGAAGTAAATATTTAATTTGTTTCGTTTTAGCTGCATTTTTATTCATAATAAAATAGAGTTTATTTCTAAAATTCTCATTGAAAGCATTTACTGTCTTTATGCGTACAGTGTGGCATATTTTACCTTCAAACGGCGATTTCTTTAGAACTGTGATTTCTTTAAATCTCCACAATTTTACACGCCTTAAACTTTAAAGAGACAAGTATTATAGAAATGATATATTATAAACATGTAATACATGCAAATATGTAGGTAATGATCATACAAAATTTTCGGTCTTCAATTATTATAAATGCCCTTCTAACACAATTTTGTAGGTTTACATTTTATCTAACAATAGGTACCTATCAACAAAACCAAAACACAATAGATTGATTGAAATCCACTGCCAAAACCCCCGATCATCAAAAATAAGCTTTCATGACTATATACCTACCTCTTGATGTTTATATAGGTATAAAAATGTCTATAAAACAATCTCAGTCCTCAGTTAGTTCATTCATTCAAAAAGAAGCCCTCCATGGAGGTGGTGCAAGTTCAAGAGTAAAAGTTTAATAAATGAAAACAATAAGTTTCTCAATGGGAACGGTGAACCACAAAAGCTTTTCGCAGTGTTCCTATCTACGTACCTACGTTAATATAAATAAAAAACAAAAGTGTGAATCCCCTTGGTCATTAGCATTACTTTAAGTGATTTTTAAAGAAAAATTATAAATTAATTTTTAATTCAGTTCCGCATTCTAAAGACAAGACACAATATGGGTGTACCAATATTAGATGGTGATAATGTAATACCAATGAATAAATGCAATGGAAAATCTAGAGAAAAACTAGAACCCAAGACTTCAAAACCAAAACCCCAAAAGGATTTTATTGGCAGCGGCAAAGAATTTCGCATTGACTGTAATCGAAATAATCTTCGTATCATCGGCAACGGAAATAAGATTCGAATTAATCGGAATTCGGGTAATTTGGATATCGTTGGCAATGGCACACGTGTTAAGATATTGAATAATAGTGGAGCCATTAAGTACACTGGCAACAGTGGTCGCATATACTTAGGAAGTGAATCACCAGAACAAGCTATTGATTACATAGGATGTAATGGAATACTTAAAGTACTTAATGCTGCAGATATAAGAAGTAATAGTGATGCAGAAACAGATCGTCAAGAAAAACGTAAATCACTGTCGCCCTCGCCAGCAACCAGGTGTAATCTTTCTTCGCCAAAAAGTGATACCGAAAGTGAAAGGAACTCTAGCACACTGCCATTATTTAACCGCTTCAGCGTAAGAAGTAATATTTCCTTGCCAAATGCAGTGCATCCTAATTGTCGCCCTAAATCCACCAGAATAACAAATTGTTTTAACTTGTCATGCAGTACTGGTAATATAGTGATTAGGAATGCTATAAGTGTGTCTATTTAAGTTTCTCAATATCAATTCAAAAATCTTTATTAAATGTTGTTCTATTGGTTTTAAGACTGTATTAAACTCTTGCCTTTTTATATAAATATAATAACTATTGTTCCTATTAAACAACTTTAATATATTATTTATGACTATACTGTATGCCTATATGTTTAATATAATTAACTTATTTGTTTAAATAGTTTTTAGTAGTTTATATTGCAAATAAAACAAAATTGTATCCACCCTTATTATTAATGTGAATCCTTAATTTACTACTTATGTACTCGTATGTTTAATGTGTTTCATTCTGTGAATGTTAAAACTACTTAATCTTGTGCACATTTTAAAATGGCTATTTAGAAAAAAGTTAAAAAAAAAATATATTTATACTTTAATCTATATTATCATTTTTGTTTTTACTTTTGGGATACAAAGATGACGTCTGATGACCTAAATTATTATTCGTCTGTTCATCGACGAGGGGTCTTTTTTTCTTTCGATCGGTGACTTTTTTATTGATAAAAAAAAATGTTTGTAAAATGTGTCATCAAAACTAGTTTTGTGTGTACAATATGATGGTATTTTTGAAAGATATGGAAAAAATATTGTTCAGAATGGCGAAAATGAATTATCGTCCAAATTTAAGTGCTTAACAACTTTTTTTTATTTTGAGTCAAAACACATATTTTTGCAGGAAACGTGACCGATTAACGAGCTTATAAGCGATCTGCTTAGAGATAGCAAGCACCTTGATCGCTTTAAATCTAAGGTAGGCCAGATGTTTTTCGTGACCTGACACGTGGAAGTTTTTTTATTTCCAGTACTTGCCCTTAAATGGATATCAACCGTTCTTTCTAAGTCCTTAAAAAGGAATTATCATAGACTTATAGGGGTCTTAGATCTATGAAGCACATAATAAGCTGCGTTTTATTATCTAAAATTATCCATATTGCTTATCTTCTAACACGTAATTGGCGTAGCAACTAGTAAGTTGATTTCCACATCACGTTGAAGTCAGTGCGTGTGCTGTAAATTGGAAATAGAAAAACAAACTAAGCAGGTGGCTCGAAAAACATTATTTTTTTATAATCATAATAGGTCCGTTCGCGTACCCTCCTAAAACAGTCCAATTTTACGAAAAAATACGAAATTTAACCAAATCCTGTTCGCGTACTCAAAAATTTCGTAGTTTTTCGTAAAAGAGAGCGCTCACGAGAGAGTAAAATATTTCCCCAACCTACGAATTTTAGCCTGGGCTGATTTGTGAAAATTGTCAAATTTGATAGAAATTCAAATAAATTAAATAAATTGCTCGCTTTTGCTGTCAGTTATAAAATTTAAAAACAAATTTTCAAAGAACAGCAACAAGACAGTAATATTGTGTGAAAAAATTTGTTGTTTTCCCGTTCGCTTACTTTTTTGTAGTTTTTTTTTGGTGAGAGAATTTTACCCCCACTCTTTAAAATATCTCTTTTTACGAATTTTGGTGCAGAAAGTAAGCAAACGGACCTAATATTGAATAAAATAAATTGATTGAAAAACTCGGACATTTTGTCTAGTATCTCAAATACGAGGCTTTTTTTTCATTTGTTTAAATATTATTCAAATACATATTATAATGTTTGATTAAAATAAATTCAAAAGAACACTTAACAAGATATCTTAACAGTAAAAATTACTGATGCAAATCAACAACAAAACATTTTTTTGTTTAAGGCGCAGAGCTTATGTTTTTTAATACCCAACATTTAATGACATAAAGAGAACCTTTTAGATTTTTGAATATTGATCAAATTTAATCGACATTTAAAGATTTTATTCAAGAAAAGAAATATGGATAAAGCACCAACATGTTTTATTTTAAATCGGAGTTGTACAAATCGTCGCCTGGATAAACTATTGTCGTATGTGCAAAATTGAGGTTTTGAGATTTGAATGCAGTTTTGTTATTTTAATTTTTCTCTACAAACCTGTGAAATCGATTTTTCGATAACTGTCCTAGTTTCCGAGATAATCAACTTGCGTTTTGTCGTATGTGTATAGGTTCTAATCGTTTCAGTAGTTAATTGTCGTATGTGCACCAAAATACTGCACATACGACAAAATAAAAACATACAACAATTTTCTCATACAAAATCTGTAATTTTTTCGTTCGGTAAACAATTGTCGTATGTGATGTTCTTACTGCACATACAACAATATTTTACTGAAATTCTGGTGAACATTTGTCGTATGTCCCATAATGAAATACACAGTCTAGTGTAATTTCAGTCGCAGTCAAGAAGTCGTGCAGGTCGGACGAGTCCCCAGCGCCGAGCTTATCAGAGGAGCTTTATGCGTATGATAATGCGTACAAAAAGTATAATTGTGTTTGTATGATTTTTTTAAATTCTTTTAGCATACGCAATGAAATATTGGGGGATATATCACTTGATCCTGATCCATTGGGTACCTCTTGTGCGAGCGACAACGACTTTTCGGCAGACGATGAGGATGACGATCCCACTTACCATTTGGAAAATGAACATGAACCCTCGGCCCTACGAAATTTTTATGAAACTGCACATGAAGTTGTTATGTCTACTCCATCTACATCTACTAACCAACCCAACGAGCGTAACCTCCCATCCGATTGCAGCACCTCTTGTAAGTTATTTAATTTGTAAGTTTTAATTTCTTATAATTTTACTTTAATATTATTTTGGTTTTGACAGCGTGTAGTGCTACTCCAACTATTACCAGGAAAAGAAAAAGAAACCTTTCATTGTGGAAACAAAATGTAAGAAAAAGTCTTCGGGAGCAGGGTCTTCCATTTAAAGCAAGAAGTGGTGTCGTAAAGCCTACAACAAAGATGATTTATAATTATAAGATAGGGATTAAAACTTCATTCAATTAAATTTTAAAATTTTACCTGATACCCATACTGATACTTTAATTATAAATTAAAAATATTTATTATAATAATAGGTATATTATTTTTTTGTTAGACTAAAAATTGAATTTTGCTGTGAACTAAATGTGATTTTTTTAATTTTTTCGTTAAAACCATAAAATATGTATATATTTTATGTATTGCATTAAATGTTTATTTACTTTTTTAAGAATTAAAAGTTTAAGTTTTTTTTATTGAAAGTACCTATCAAAATAAATTTTTAACTTTTTTTAAGAAAAAGGTTTTACTCTGTTTTTTTTTTCATATTTAATTTATTTTCAGTGTGTCGTATGTTATACAATTTTGTCGTATTGGACTTGATTATTTTTTGTCGTATGTGTCATAATTTTGTCGTATGTGTTTGACTGACAAATAATTTTGGTGAAAACGTTACATACGACAACGGCATATTGGAGAAAATCGCCTATTATTTGTTTCTGGATTGTAATATTAAAATAATTTAAACATGATTCAATTCACAAATATCGGGTGATTTTTTTGAGGTTAGGATTTTCATGCATTAGTATTTGACAGATCACGCGGGATTTCAGACATGGTGTCAAAGAGAAAGATGCTCAGTATGCTTTGACATTTCATCATGAATAGACTTACTAACGAGCAACGCTTGCAAATCATTGAATTTTATTACCAAAATCAGTGTTCGGTTCGAAATGTGTTTCGCGCTTTACGCAAATTTTATGCGTTTTTTTTTTAAAAAAAGTTCTCAAGCTCTTAAAAAATCACCCATTATGTATTTATTGTCCTCCATTGAAAAGAGGACATTGTTTAATATAATGGGTGATTTTTTAAGAGCTTGAGAACTTTTTTTAAAAAAAAAACGCATAAAATTTGCGTAAAGCGCGAAACACATTTCGAACCGAACACTGATTTTGGTAATAAAATTCAATGATTTGCAAGCGTTGCTCGTTAGTAAGTCTATTCATGATGAAATGTCAAAGCATACTGAGCATCTTTCTCTTTGACACCATGTCTGAAATCCCGCGTGATCTGTCAAATACTAATGCATGAAAATCCTAACCTCAAAAAAAATCACCCGATATTTTCTGCATATATCATGTAATTTTCAAAAAAATCCACCGTCGGGTTTTCGGGAAAAAAAAATCTGAACTTTGATTGCGTTTTCCCAAAAGTAGTCGAATGTAACATACGACAATAGTTTATCCAGGCGACGAAATATGTTAAACTTTAATTAAGTGTTTTCCATTTTTCTTACGAAATAAATATATGTCTCAAAATTGTTTTGACAGCAGGGGTTTAATAAATCATAAACCGAAGTTCATCTTTTCACTTTAAAACCAAAATTTAACATCTGCACTTTCAAAAAAATCGAATCAAATTCTCTAACCCTGAATAAAATTGACGCCAAATAATCACAATTCAATACCGAAAATAAATCTAAGTTTTATGTCGGCCTTAGTATCTAAAGCGAGCTGTAGTTCTCTTTCACTTATAGATGTCTCTTTAAGGCCACACAAAATGTATGTGGATTGTGGACGGTAAATTGTATATGTCAAAGTGTCAACTGTAAAGTAGCCTACAAAAAGCTACGCAGGTTGCAACATTTTTTGATTTTTGCAAAATAGTTTAGCTAATAAATAAATTTAATCAATAATTCTCTTATCACAAATCTAAGAAGAACTTCGATTGTTTAAAATACAATTTTGGTCTACCAGTACTTGAAGCAAGCGGCTTGAATAAAGTGAGACAGAAAATGTTCGGAACACCCAGTATTGGTGGTGGAAGTACCTTTGGCACAACAGCATCAACGACTACTCCGAACCCCATGAAAGACTTTGAAGTTGTTTCGCCCCCTGAGGATACAGTTTCGGCCCTGGAGTTCAGTCCTTCGACTTTGCAACAGAATTTTCTTATTGCTGGAAGCTGGGATAGTAGTGTAAGGTTTTTATTTTTTTGAAAGGATGTGCCATGTGTACGCACACAATTTATTATAGGTACGATGTTGGGAAGTCGAGCATACAGGCAAAACAGTACCTAAATCAATGAAGACACTTGGTGGCCCTGCATTGGATGTGTGCTGGTCTGACGATGGTACAAAAGTTTTTATGGCATCATGCGACAAGCAAGTGAAATGCTGGGATCTTGCTTCTGATCAGGTTCTTCAAGTTGCGGCACACGATGCTCCAGTTCAGACTTGCCACTGGGTGAAAGGATCGAGCTATACATGCCTCATGACTGGATCCTGGGATAAAACCTTGAAGGTAACCATAATTATTGGAAATACATTCATGGTACTCATATATGTTTTTCAGTTTTGGGACACTCGGTCTCCAAATCCGATGATGGTTATAAATCTTCCAGAGCGCTGTTACTGTGCTGACGTTGATTATCCAATGGCAGTAGTTGGTACAGCTGGACGCACACTGATAGTCTACTCTCTCGACCAGAAACCAAGTGAATTCAAACGACAAGAAAGTCCACTCAAGTATCAACATCGTACAATCTCAATCTTCAAAGACAAAAAGAAGGCTCCAACTGGTATGTATCATGTTTTTTTTTTTTAAATAAATTCTACGAACAAAAATGTATAAACATAAACAATAACTGGTATCAGACGTAAATGCTATTCATTTCACTTATCATGATTTTTCATTCCACTTTTCGTTCGGAAACTGAGTTGGTTATTTTAAATTTGATTTTCGAAAATGAGTAGATATTATGTATGTATTTTGGTTTATTCATCACCTTATGCTTTGTGAAATGCTGTGCAATTTCTTACACTGAAGTTTGTTTTTCTATTCTATCAGTTCCTTCTATAATTTTTTTTTTAAATGTCTTTTTAAGTTTATTAAATAAAACCACATAAAAAACAAGTAATTTAACTGTAAACTGTGATAACGTTAACCACTATGAAAAAAATCAAATTTGAAGTTGATCGTCTGTCGTGTAGATATTCACACTAAGGAAATCGGGGCTTTTGGTTTTTCCAAAACTCCAAAAACAAGGATTTCCAATGATAGCGTCTGGGTAACCCCTAGAAATCTGTCTGTACTCAAAAACATTGTACTTTTGACTAATTTTTTCTCAGAAACGCTTCCGTGCTGGCAGACGAGTGTTTCTGTTATCGCCTTTACTAAGACTACCTGTAACTTCAATAACAACGGGTTTCCTTTCAAGTCAAAAATATGCTCCCAGTCTTTAATTTGCAATCAAGAACTTTAAATTCGATTATTTCGATTTTCCCATAAAATGTTCATACCAAATTCAGTCGTATACACGCGTTATGTACAGGGTTATCCATTTTGCGGTTTCAAAAGTAAACGTAAATAAAGCACATAAAATAATTTTGTTCATGGTTAAAGGTTTATCTGTATAAACATGGTCTTTTGCGTAGCTCCACATAAAAAAGTTTATCGGTGTCAAATCGCATGATCTTGGTGGCCAATTGATATCGCAACGACGAGAAATTACGCGGCCAGGAAATGACTCTTGCAATAAAGCCATATTCGCTCGAGTTGTGTAGCATGTGGCACGTCTTATTGAAAGCACATATTCTCCAAATCGTATTCTTGGATAGCAGGCAAAAAAAGTCGGTTATCATATGACCACACCGCTCCGAATTGACGGCGACAGTCGATCCATCGTCGTTTTTAAAGAAGTAAGGTGCAATCACACATCCAGACTAAAAAGCGCACCAGTGACTTTCTGTGGATGTAATTACCTCTCTTCAATTGCTTGAGGATTCTTAGAACCCCAAATACCACAATTTTTTTATTAACCGATAATAATAATTTAAAAAAAATACAAAAGTTACATATTGAATTGTAAAGAAATTGCTTACTGATAAAAATTGCACTTCATGAATTTCAAAATAAAAAAAACTCGATTTCTTCTTTACAGGCTACGCACTCGGAAGCATTGAAGGACGGGTTGCTATTCAATACGTTAATCCAGTAAATCCAAAAGACAACTTCACCTTTAAATGCCATCGAATGACCGGAACCGCTAGCTATCAAGATATTTATGCTGTTAACGATATTGCATTCCATCCGGTGCATGGCACTCTTGTAACAGTAGGATCTGATGGAACGTTTAGCTTTTGGGATAAGGATGCCCGTACCAAACTAAAGTCATCTGAAATGATGGACCAGTCCATAACAAAGTGCGGATTCAACTCAAACGGACAGATTTTTGCCTATGCAGTAGGCTATGACTGGTCTAAGGGTCACGAATATTTTAACCCTGCTAAGAAACCATCTATATTCCTACGACCGTGCTATGATGAACTAAAACCTCGTATCAATTGAAAAAATCACAAAAGCATTTGCGTCCTTTATTTCTTTTATTAAATTAAACGTTTGTATGTTCCAACTCTAATTATCTTCTTTTATTTATAACTAATGGTGTTCGCCATGACCATGACCATGTTCATCGCCGCTGGAAAGACCTTTTTCTATTCCAACAGTAATTAAAGCCGCAGCAAGACCCCATACGAAACCACGTGTGAAGAATATTCTGGCACGGGAAGCATGTGTTCCATGTTTAGGAAGGTAGCGCCAGGCTTCATTCCTAAAAAAATAAAAATAAATGTCGTTATTTAGTCGCCTCAAATGAAAACTTTACCAAAAAATCAAACAGAAGTTCATTGGATGTGAAATACATGTTTCAAAAGTCTTCCCCAAGTTTCATGTTTAAAATATCTAATAGTTAATAAAACATGTTCGCATAGAAGAACTACTAACACAATCTTCGAAAATTAATGTACACTTTTTAAACAAGGGTTTGTTTTGACCTCTTACAATTACTATTTTTTAAGAATTATTTCTAAAAAATGATGCTAATAGTAAGTTAGATTCTTGAGTCAGCTGTTAAAATACGAGCGAATCAATTTGACGGATGTAAATGGACTTTGTAGTCAATTAGAGGTATTAGGATTCCAAAATTATGGAAATTTAATTGATTTATGCCATATTAATTATAAATTCGTTTGGACGAAATCCAGCCAGCTAAAAATAGCTATACGTCCGTGTCCGTAACTGCTTTACTTTAAGGATAAATAAAACATTCGATTTTTTAATTCTGAAAGCCTTAATCAATCGGAATCTGACCAAGATTCTTTTTCAGCCAGTTTAAAAAAGGTAACTTTTGTATGCACATGCTTTAGGAAAGATATGATTAGAAAAGTAAGTTTATCTTATAAAAAATATAATATAATATATACCTTGCCCAAGGATCCTTTAAACCCAATCTTGCCAAAGATTCTTGTACTTCTACCAATTGTGGGGCTTCGACTTTGTAAATTGATGCATCTGGCACTTTGTATGCATCACCATGACCATGTCCACCCATTACGGAAGCTTTTTCGACTGAAACAAGGAATTTTTTAGTTTGTTTGCGTTAATCTAGTTTTTGTTGTCATTTTGCGACAACGATAACCTCTAAATTACGTAAGGATTTTTGTTTTATTAAATAAATGTATTGTTAGTTAAGATTGGTAATGATTTTACTAATGTTATTAATAAATACCAAATGCTTTATAATTTTGAAATTAAATTGTATTCTAATTTAGAAGCTACAAGAAACAACACTAACTAACCCAAAAACGAATGCGAATTGCAAAACCTGCGAAAAAAATTAGGAATTATTTTTCTGATAAAATAATAATGACAATGACCAAAAACACTCTTCAAAACCCATTTGCTAGCATTTTTGTATTTGTAATGTGGAAGAATTCAACGAGTAAAATTGACGTGTTTTCACGCATCCATAGACACATTTACTGAGTTTTTAGGGGAAATTTCATAAATTAGAGGAGAAATTACACGCACACTAAGAAATACTTTATGAGGCCAGTTTCCGGTTTAGCTTGTAGGCAAACCAATATGGCTACCGAGGATTTATATCTTTACTAGAGTGTTTTTGACAATGACAGTTGATACTTTCGACTTCAACTGAATTATCAGATGGAGTCCAACATGAAAAGCAAATAAGATCTGAATCAAAAACACTCTAGTAAAGATATAAATCCTCGGTAGCCATATTAGTTTGCCTACAAGCTAAACCGGAAACTGGCCTCATAAAGTATTTCTTAGTGTGCGTGTAATTTCTCCTCTAATTTATGAAATTTCCCTTAAAAACTCAGTAAATGTTTCTATGGATGCGTGAAAACACGTCAATTTTACTCGTTGAATTCTTCCACATCACAAAGAACAACAATGTAAACAAATGGGTTTTGAAGGGTGATACGAACGAAGCATTTATATCTTTACTAAAGTGTTTTTGATCTGAATCTGATACCACATTTCCATGGAGAATTGAGTAAGGATTCAACTCCGTATATAGCTGAATGTGTTTGAAATCGGATTTAGACCCACATCATTGTATATATCAAAAACACTCTAATGAAGATATAAATCCTTCGTACGTATCACCCTCCAAAACCCATTTGTTTACATTGTTGTATTTGTCATGGATAAATGTGAAGACGAACAGAACAAATTAGTTCCGACATCGAATCTATAAACAAACAGAACAAATAGTTCCTGCAGAGAAGGAAGGTGGCGTTGCAGCTGGCGTGGCGGGAATTTCAAACCAATTTTCATTCGAAGAAGAAAAAGAAGACGAAAGGGAACACTTTTTTTTCCACTTAAAAGTAAATTGAATTTAATGTAATTATTTCTTCGTTTTAAAACAACAAAAAACATTTAAGATATTAATAAATAACCAATCCCGAACTGTTTTGTTTTTCATTAAAACTATTTTACTCAGTGGGAAGATTCTGTCGTAGTTCACGACATTTTTACTTTTAAACGAACTACATACATATATGTATCGTTGCCACAAAAGTTTTCCCTTTGCGTGCTTCTTCAAGTACCTATATAATTTACTCAAATAAATATATGAACAGAAGAAGTTCACGTAAGACAAAAGGATCTACACCAAGTAAATTTAAAGATTTTGTTGTTTACCAATCGAAGATGGCACAAAATTCGGAATCAGAAGAAGAAATTAACCTAGATGAAACCATAAAACCTGACGAGCGGAGAAGTAAAGCTGTGGTAGACGACTTATCAAAGCGATTGGCTGCATTGGAAAGGACGTACAACGAAACCCAGGCACAGTTGGTTGAGAGTGAACAGAAGTGTAAGCATCTACAGCGTCAACTTGATTCTTGCCATGACATCAAGGAATTGGTTCAGCAAAACACGTCTGTCACTCAAACTACATCAACTGCGAACGTGCCAACTTCAAATAGTTTATCTGAAACACACCAGCTCAAATACACTTTGCCAATGCAGTCGGTTGTGTCAACTACTTTGCCACTTAGTAGAGCAATGGAAACTCCCAGGCTGTGTTCTTCTACGGATTATCAAGGGGTTCCATTGATGACAATTGCGTCCGGTTCTCAAGGGGGATATGCTTTGCCCTCTCAAGCGCCATGGCCAATGATGGTAAATAACGCGTCACATAATATATATGGTTGCATGCCTGCAACCTCAGTGAGTCAAGCGACAACATCAGGTGTGGCCCCACAGCCACATTTGAACAATTGGATGACTACATCAAATGTGCATCCCAACAATGTCAGTCAAAGGAAACTCTACGATCTACCAGAGTTTAGCGGGCGTCCTGAGGAATGGCCGCTCTTTATGTCGACCTTTGATGAATCAACAGTTGCGTATGGATATACCAACTTAGAAAACACCATTCGTCTTCAAAAATGTCTCAAGGGAGAAGCGAGAGACGTAGTAGAATCTCTCTTGATTCACTCCAGCAATGTTCCGCATGTTATAAAACAATTATCGTTTATGTTTGGGCGACCGGAATGCTTAGTACGAAGCCAAATACTGAAAGTCAAAGCATTACCAATCATAAATGAATCGGAAGTTCACCAGTTAATCCCGTTTGCTATAAAGATTCAAAATTTAGTGGCTTTCTTGAAGTCAGCTGGAGCGCAACCACACCTAAACAATCCGACTCTTTTGGAAGAGTTGGTGCAGAAACTTCCTCTCAGTAAAAGACTAGAATGGGCACGATATTCTTCAGGCGCTGGACCATATCCGACTGTTGAACTTTTAGCGCAGTGGGCAAATGAAAATGCCAGGCTCATTGCCACCATTTTACCAGTTACTAGAAGCACAGACGTTCCAGGTTCATCGATACTTTTTAAGGAAGGTAAGAACAAACCACTGTTGCATATTGCTCCTGACGATAACTGTCAAAAATTCAAAATGAATCATCGTCTAGTAGAATGTTCGCAGTTCAAAAGTATGTCCACTCAAGAAAAATGGGATTTGGCAAAACAAAATAAACTGTGTTTCTCTTGCCTCCGCCTTGGGCATACAACACTCCAATGCCGGAACAGAAAGAAGTGCGGCATTAATGACTGCCAACGCTTACATCACCGTATGTTGCACGATGGACTGAAGATAGAAGCAAGTGCTGTGAGCAGCTCGTCAAACGAGGTGGCGCCGACGAATTCCAATAAACCAAACGAAGAAATTAAAGAGTTTGTTAGTTGCTGTAAGTCCAATGAATCAGTCTGTCTTTTTAGAATTGTTCCAATAAGACTCCATGGTCCAAAAGGGGAGGTCGAGACGTATGCTTTACTGGATGAGGGCTCATCCGTTACATTGTTGGAGGAAGATTTGGCGATGGAATTGGGAGCTGTTGGTACTGAAGACTCACTGACGCTGCATTGGATCGGAAATCAAACTACAAACGAACGATCCTATCTCGTTGATGTTAAGATCAGTTCCTGGAACAACAAAAATCGTAAATATAAACTGAAACATGCTCGAACCTTAAAGAAGTTGTCTTTGCCGACTCAGACTCTTCAACTTAAAGATTTACAAGCTAAGTATAAACACTTACGTAACCTTCCAGTGTATGACTACGTAAGAGCGACACCAAGAGTGCTGATTGGAATCAATAATTGCTGTTTAGGAGTTCCACACAGAACTGTCAGCCGACAGAGAGGACCAGTGGCTGCAAAAACAAAGATGGGATGGGTTGTATATGGACCGACCGAAGATGACATCGCAGACAGAAAGAGAGTGTTCCATATAACTCATAACAGTCTTCAAGTGCTACATGATCTGGTGGAAGACCACTTTAAAGTCGACGAGTATGGTACAAAACGACCTGAAAATTTGGTTGAGTCAGCTGATATTGTAAGAGCTCGTGAGATCCTCGACTCTACTACTCGCCGAATTGATTCCAATAGGTTTGAAACTGGCTTATTGTGGATTGAGAATTCCGTGGTGTTGCCAAGTAGTTATTCAATGGCCCTTCGACGACTGGAAGGTATTGAACGAAAGATGAAAGGTGATACTCAATTTGCTGAAGAATACGAACGTAATTTAATGAATTACGTTGAGAAGGGCTATGCGAGAAGAATGCAGCCAGATGAAGTGCACAGAATTGGAGCAAGAACTTGGTACTTACCTCACTTTGGGGTGAGAAATCCTCATAAACCGGAAAAACTTCGGATCGTCTTCGATGCCGCTGCTACCGTTCAAGGAACATCATTAAATTCTGTCCTGTTGAAGGGGCCAGACTTAAATCAGCCATTACCAGTGGTACTTTTAAAATTTCGAGAAGGTGCGGTGGCAGTCTGTGCTGACATTAAAGAGATGTTTAGCCAGATTCAGATTCGACAAGAAGACCAGGATGCTCAGCGCTTCCTCTGGAGACACGGTGACCCTTCAAAGCCAATTGAGACCTACGTCATGCAGTCTATGACGTTTGGTGCTTCGTGTTCCCCTTGCAGCGCCCAGTTCGTTAAGAATCAAAACGCCCTAAAGTTTGAAGAAACCCATACAATTGCAGTTAAGTACATAACCGACCAACATTACGTTGATGATTTTGTCGCCAGCTTTCGAGATGAAGATGAAGCTATTGAGGTGAGCAAGGCTGTTAGGGAAATCCATCGAGGCGCTGGATTTGAACTGCGAGGATTTATCTCCCATTCAAAGTCTGTGGAACGTGAGCTCAACAGGGATGTGACGAATAGCGTGAACAAATGTTTAGAATTAGACAAAGAACCTTCAATGACAGCGGACAAAATTTTGGGTATGTACTGGGAGACCTCTTGTGATGAATTTGTGTTCAGGATTCGACGGCATCGCATTGATCCTGATGTTCATTCATTTAAACGTAAGCCGACAAAAAGAGAGGTTCTGAGCATTGTGATGTCGGTGTTTGACCCTTTTGGTTTACTGGCCAACTTTATAATATATTCAAAGGTGATCATTCAAGACTTGTGGAGAGAAGGTACGCTATGGGATGAAGATCTGCCAGATCACCTGTTCGTCAAGTGGAAGCAATGGTACGAACAACTCGGAAATATCGAACACCTACGGATACCTCGCAACTACTCACCAGAGATGTTTCACGGTTCCAGAACTTTAGAGTTGCACGTATTTGTCGACGCAAGTGAGGTGGCATACGCTGCTGTTGCTTACTGGCGTTTGGTAAAAGAAAATAACATTGTGCTCTCATTCGTTGCTGGAAAAGCTAAATGCGCTCCAAAAAAGCTTTTGTCAGTACCTCGATTGGAACTTACTGCCGCCGTGTTAGGAACAAGATTGAAGAACTCCATTCTGATAAGCCATTCAGTCGTGCCTGATAGATGTTTTTTGTGGACGGATTCTACAACAGTTGCCAGATGGATACAATCAGAAGCGAGAAACTATAAACCATTCGTTGCTCACCGTATAGCTGAGATCTTAGACTCGACTAAAAAGGTGGACTGGCATTGGGTACCAACAAGCCAAAACGCCGCTGATGAAGCGACGAGAACGAAATACCCACCAAAGTATTTGCCAAACTCTCGGTGGATCACAGGACCCAGTTTTCTAAAGGGGACAGAGATTTTTCTTCCTATCTCGAGGGTAGATAACATGAATGCGGAAGATAAGACCGAGCTTCGCCCATGTTTTCAAGTACTACACATAAGACAGATGGAAGATGTTATTCAGATGGATCGTTTCTCTGACTATCTGCGCCTCAAGCGGACTGTTGGGTGGATTTTCAGATATGTGTCAAATCTGAAACATCTTGTGTTAGGTGAACAACTATCAACCGGAGAACTATCTTCTCGGGAACTCTACAAGGCCGAACGAATGTTATGTCGAATCGTGCAAAAGACAACATATGCGGACGAGATTATTGCACTGGAAAATGGAGAGCAATTGAGTAAGTCAAGTTCAATATTAAAACTAACCCCTTTTCTTGATGAAAATTGTATTTTACGCCTGGGAGGAAGAATAAATGCTGCGGAATGCCTTCCTAAATGTACACGATGCCCTATAATACTACCAGTAGACCATAGATTGACATTCCTTATAGGAGATAGATACCACCAAGATCTCCACCATCAAAATCAAGAAGTCATAGCTAATGAAATCCGTCGACGTTTTTGGGTGCCAAATATCCGGAGCTTGGTAAAGAAAGTCAAGAAGCAGTGCCAACTGTGTAAAATAAATAGGGCTACTCCAAGACAACCATTAATGGGACAACTGCCTATTGATCGCTTGACTCCGTTTGTCAGACCGTTTAGTTATGTTGGCCTCGATTACTTTGGGCCAATGGAAGTGACGATTGGACGTAGCCGTGTGAAGAGATGGGCGGCACTCTTCACTTGCCTAACCGTACGTGCCATCCACATTGAATTGGCTGTGGATCTATCAACGGATGCATGTTTAATATGCATCAGAAACTTTGTTAATCGAAGAGGAGTGCCTGTGCGCATTCGCAGCGACAACGGCACAAATTTTGTGGGTGCCAATAGAGAGTTACAGAAGAATCAACACCAATTCGACTCAGATGTTATCCAAGCCGAGATGTCATCCAAGGGTATTGAGTGGTTATTTAACTGTCCCTCTAATCCTAGTGCGGGTGGTTGCTGGGAGCGGCTGGTCCAGTCTGTGAAAAAGATCTTAGGACAAACACTGAAGCAGGAAGCACCACGTCCGGAAACGTTACAAAGTTTACTCATTGAGGCCGAGAACATAATAAATTCCAGGCCTCTGACGCATTTGCCAGTTTCATCAGAAGAAGAGGAGCCCCTCACACCAAACCATTTCCTGCTAGGGACAACGAATTCTACTCAAACACCTGCCGATGACCATCGTGTTGGCCTTCGTAAGCAACATCAAATAGCCCTACAATTGAAAAACAGCTTCTGGAAACGGTGGATGTTAGAATATTTGCCAACCCTGACGCGCCGCACCAAGTGGTTCCGCCGAGAGGCAGCTCTTAAGCTTGGAGATTTAGTTTTGATTTGCGATACAGATCTTCCCAGGAGTAAATGGCGAAGAGGAATCATTTCTGCGACATATCCAGGGAAGGACGGCCACATTCGGGTTGCAGATGTTCGAACGAATGGCGGTATACTACGAAGACCTACATCAAAATTAGCTGTTCTCGATGTCGAAAGTGGTGAAACACCGAGGGAATTTCACGGGGGCCGGTATGTCATGGATAAATGTGAAGACGAACAGAACAAATTAGTTCCGACATCGAATCTATAAACAAACAGAACAAATAGTTCCTGCAGAGAAGGAAGGTGGCGTTGCAGCTGGCGTGGCGGGAATTTCAAACCAATTTTCATTCGAAGAAGAAAAAGAAGACGAAAGGGAACACTTTTTTTTCCACTTAAAAGTAAATTGAATTTAATGTAATTATTTCTTCGTTTTAAAACAACAAAAAACATTTAAGATATTAATAAATAACCAATCCCGAACTGTTTTGTTTTTCATTAAAACTATTTTACTCAGTGGGAAGATTCTGTCGTAGTTCACGACAGTATTTGTAATTTTGACATTATGTCCATGAATAAATGTGAAATCCAACAACAACTCACCACGCACCGGACCTCATTAATTGTGTCTTAGTGTGCGTGTTTTCACGCACACTAAGAAATACTTTATGAGGTCCGTTTCCGGTTTAGCTTGTAGGCAAACCAATATAGCTACCGAGGATTTATATCTTTACGAGAGTGTTTTTGGTATATATATTTCTAAGTGTGTTATTACACCCAGACTTTTTGTATGGTGCGTGTTTCGCATATTTTCTTTTGAACACTCATCCCGTCAATCTCGCATTATTACACTCGGATTGTTTTCGGTTGCGTGTTTTTGACACTTCTCTTTCATTTTTTGTTCTCATCCACAAAGTCAAAGTGTGAAAATAATTAAAGAAAACTGCACTTTTTACTACAGCAATGATTATTGACATCATGAATACGGATAATAATTCCGAATAATGTAAAAATAGGAATTAGATTGAAATCTGGAAAGAATCCTTCATTTTCTTGACAAAAGAACTAAAATCAAATGATGCACCATCGTTTTTAATTTATAAAAGGATGAATGAAGAAACTTTTAACCTGCTTTTTATTGAAAACGACATAAAAAATACAATTTTGAGGGCCAGAAAAGTTGGCTATCACTTTGTTTCAACGGGTGAAACATTCCAAAGCTTAAACTACCAAGCTAGAGTATTTCAATCATTCCTTCATTTAATTTCATTATAAGGTCTTTGCTCCACTTGAATTTGTCCGGCGGAATATTTCTTGTTTACTCGGTAACAATAGAAAGAAAAATAAAGCAACGCCAAGAAACAAAGAAAGGCAAGAAAGGGAAACGTCAAAAACAATCCAAGAATCCCGAACCCAGAACTCTGCGGGTAGAGACTTTTTAAAGTATTTCTATTTCACCTACTTTCTCTTTCGCACTTTTTTGAGTCTTTCCAAAAAAGTCTGGGTGTAATAACACACTTTAGTACTCTCATGAAGAGGAACGATCAAAGCGACATCTGAGAGGCGTGGAGATGAAAGAATTTGATCCCTTTTTTTACACCCCTCAATAGATGGGAAGAGTTGAGAATGTGAGGGAAAATTCAACAATAATTAAAGAATAGAAAATAGAGAAGAACATATGCAAATGTAGAAGAAGATTGAGGGAGACAATAGAAAGAACCTTTTGACATTATATGTGTGTATGCATATTATACTTGAAGAGGAATGATTTTACGGTTATGCTTTGGCAAGAAATAGAAAAAGTATAACAAAAACAATAACAAAGCAAAAAAGTAGGTATTTGAAGAGTACTTTAAGCGGTTGGTAGTTAAATATATTTTTTAATATATTTTTTTTTCAATTCAATAGGGTGTTCGTGTTAATGGTCTTTATTTTTGATATGACTCTTAAATCAAAAAAAAATATATTTTATCTTTTTTATACCAAAAATTTAGTGTGATATAATTCCTTTAGTTTGTCCGTTTTATATTTATATGTAGGTATATGTATATAAAGGGTGAATTTTTAAAAGCTATAGGAAAGTCTTTCAAAACAAAAACACATAAAATTCAGAAAAATGCATGAAATCTTTATTTGAATCGATAGTACGGTCCATATAATTTAATGTTTGAAGATTATTTCATGCAAATGTTGACCTTGCCTCAAATGGTCCATGCGCTTAGTCAAATTTTGGCATACTCTTTCCAAAATTTCGGCCGGTATCTCACGAATAAATGCAAGCGTTTTTCGTTTGTAAGACGATTCATGGTTCAATTATAGACCAAACTGAAGATGTTTGACAGTGAAACAAAACACGAAACGTGCTTCAGCTTTTTAAACCAGTGTTGCCAAAAAGATAATAGCTAAAAAATCACCCTTTACTTTAAAAGGGACTCTTTTGTTTTCAAAAGGATTTTTTTCTTGATTAGCTACCTATTCGTTAATAATTTTGATTGTGTCAGTACTTGCAGCTAAACCTCAAACTATCTACGAATTCCTTAGTAAGTTCTCATATACTAGAGTCAAATGGGCTATATGTTCTAATAAGATATCCATTTGAATCTTTTACAAGAAAAGACCTTAAAAGATTAAAACTGAAAAAAGTAAAATGTTCTGGACTATATGAATCGAAGAGACTCACAGAAGCAATTAATGTTATCATAATGATATCGCCACACAAGAAACACTTCCATTCTGTCCAAATTACTACCATGTCATAGTAATACCTCATACATATATTAAGCTTATACCTTTCCAATTTAGGCACTGACACTCTTGCAAGGTTAATTTTTCAACGTAGTTTTATATTATATTATATTTATTTATTTATAGGTATGTTTTTATATGAAAATTAAAATTTCAATGCAGTACACCCTATTTAGCCGTTAAAAACAAAAATCGACCTTGTTTTGAATACCTATGTACCTTTTAATTTTTGATTGTGTTTGTACTTGATGCGTACAAATAACAAATAATACGCAATAATAACAACAACAAAATAATTGAATATATTTAAAATCTTCAATGCATCATATGCCAAATATGGCAACATTTCATTTTTCACAAAAATTTAAAATCAAACGAGAATTTTTAAATTCAAAATACCTACAACGTTAAAGTATACATAGGTACAAACATATGTATGTATATACTAATCTCCTCTGCATTGCCACGTGGAAGCAAAAAAATGCAAACAAAAATTATTCCTTCTTGGTTTGACATTTGTAATTTGGCTATCTCCCTCGAACATATTAATGCTTATGAAACTTAAACAAATTTATTTTTGTCATTCTTTCTTTAGTAATATTCTCCTCATTATTAATTCCCTACCAAATGCACGCAGCGCCAGCGCCCTTAAGGCGTTGTGGAGATGAAATAAAAAAATTCGTCTCATAATAGTACTATAGTAAATATATATACAATGCCCACAGCCAATACAATAAAAAGTTTGACCGGATCGAAATATTTTCATTCTTTTTTTAGGTTTTGGTTTGCATTAATTACATTCAAAAAGTATGTGCAAAACGTGATAAAAGGGAAAAATACACACGTATGGTAGTGACATCTACCCATATGATTTATATATTTCTTATATCTAGTACTCTTATGAAAAGGAACGATCGAAGCGACATCTGAGAGGCGTGGAGATGATTGAATTTGATCCCTTTTTTTATACCCCTCAATAGATGGGAAGAGTTAAGAATGAGGTAAAATTCAACAATAATTAAAGAATAGAAAATAGAGAAGAACATATATAAATGTAAAAGAAGATCGAGGGAGACAATAGAAACAACCTTTTGGCATTATATGTGTATATGTGTATGCATATTATACCTGAAGAGGAATGATTTTTTCGGTTATGCTTTGGCAAGAAATAGAAAAAGTATAAAAAAAACAATAACAAAGCAAAAAAGTAGGTACTGCAAGAGTACTTTTTGCGGTTGGTAGTTAAATATATTTTTTAATATAGGTATTTTTTTTTTTCAATTCAATAGGGTGTTCCTGATAATTGTCTTTATTTTTTATATGACTCATTAAAACAAATTATATTTTATTTTTTTTATACCAAAAATTTAGTGTGATATAATTCCTTTAGTTTGTCGGTTTTATATGTATATGTATATGTATATGTATATGTATATGTATATGTATATGTATATGTATATGTATATGTATATGTATATGTATATGTATATGTATATGTATATGTATATGTATATGTATATGTATATGTATATGTATATGTATATGTATATGTATATGTATATGTATATGTATATGTATATGTATATGTATATGTATATGTATATGTATATGTATATGTATATGTATATGTATATGTATATGTATATGTATATGTATATGTATATGTATATGTATATGTATATGTATATGTATATGTATATGTATATGTATATGTATATGTATATGTATATGTATATGTATATGTATATGTATATGTATATGTATATGTATATGTATATGTATATGTATATGTATATGTATATGTATATGTATATGTATATGTATATGTATATGTATATGTATATGTATATGTATATGTATATGTATATGTATATGTATATGTATATGTATATGTATATGTATATGTATATGTATATGTATATGTATATGTATATGTATATGTATATGTATATGTATATGTATATGTATATGTATATGTATATGTATATGTATATGTATATGTATATGTATATGTATATGTATATGTATATGTATATGTATATGTATATGTATATGTATATGTATATGTATATGTATATGTATATGTATATGTATATGTATATGTATATGTATATGTATATGTATATGTATATGTATATGTATATGTATATGTATATGTATATGTATATGTATATGTATATGTATATGTATATGTATATGTATATGTATATGTATATGTATATGTATATGTATATGTATATGTATATGTATATGTATATGTATATGTATATGTATATGTATATGTATATGTATATGTATATGTATATGTATATGTATATGTATATGTATATGTATATGTATATGTATATGTATATGTATATGTATATGTATATGTATATGTATATGTATATGTATATGTATATGTATATGTATATGTATATGTATATGTATATGTATATGTATATGTATATGTATATGTATATGTATATGTATATGTATATGTATATGTATATGTATATGTATATGTATATGTATATGTATATGTATATGTATATGTATATGTATATGTATATGTATATGTATATGTATATGTATATGTATATGTATATGTATATGTATATGTATATGTATATGTATATGTATATGTATATGTATATGTATATGTATATGTATATGTATATGTATATGTATATGTATATGTATATGTATATGTATATGTATATGTATATGTATATGTATATGTATATGTATATGTATATGTATATGTATATGTATATGTATATGTATATGTATATGTATATGTATATGTATATGTATATGTATATGTATATGTATATGTATATGTATATGTATATGTATATGTATATGTATATGTATATGTATATGTATATGTATATGTATATGTATATGTATATGTATATGTATATGTATATGTATATGTATATGTATATGTATATGTATATGTATATGTATATGTATATGTATATGTTATGTATATGTATATGTATATGTATATGTATATGTATATGTATATGTATATGTATATGTATATGTATATGTATATGTATATGTATATGTATATGTATATGTATATGTATATGTATATGTATATGTATATGTATATGTATATGTATATGTATATGTATATGTATATGTATATGTATATGTATATGTATATGTATATGTATATGTATATGTATATGTATATTGTATATGTATATGTATATGTATATGTATTATATGTATATGTATATGTATATGTATATGTATATGTATATGTATATGTATATGTATATGTATATGTATATGTATATGTATATGTATATGTATATGTTAATGTATATGTATATGTATATGTATATGTATATGTATATGTATATGTATATGTATATGTATATGTATATGTATATGTATATGTATATGTATATGTATATGTATATGTATATGTATATGTATATGTATATGTATATGTATATGTATATGTATTATGTATATGTATATGTATATGTATATGTATATGTATATGTATATGTATATGTATATGTATATGTATATGTATTATGTATATGTATATGTATATGTATATGTATATGTATATGTATATGTATATGTATATGTATATGTATATGTATATGTATATGTATATGTATATGTATATGTATATGTATATGTATATGTATATGTATATGTATATGTATATGTATATGTATATGTATATGTATATGTATATGTATATGTATATGTATATGTATATG
>OV049925.1:85128204-85178593 GCA_920104205.1 Eupeodes latifasciatus
ATGTATATGTATATGTATATGTATATGTATATGTATATGTATATGTATATGTATATGTATATGTATATGTATATGTATATGTATATGTATATGTATATGTATATGTATATGTATATGTATATGTATATGTATATGTATATGTATATGTATATGTATATGTATATGTATATGTATATGTATATGTATATGTATATGTATATGTATATGTATATGTATATGTATATGTATATGTATATGTATATGTATATGTATATGTATATGTATATGTATATGTATATGTATATGTATATGTATATGTATATGTATATGTATATGTATATGTATATGTATATGTATATGTATATGTATATGTATATGTATATGTATATGTATATGTATATGTATATGTATATGTATATGTATATGTATATGTATATGTATATGTATATGTATATGTATATGTATATGTATATGTATATGTATATGTATATGTATATGTATATGTATATGTATATGTATATGTATATGTATATGTATATGTATATGTATATGTATATGTATATGTATATGTATATGTATATGTATATGTATATGTATATGTATATGTATATGTATATGTATATGTATATGTATATGTATATGTATATGTATATGTATATGTATATGTATATGTATATGTATATGTATATGTATATGTATATGTATATGTATATGTATATGTATATGTATATGTATATGTATATGTATATGTATATGTATATGTATATGTATATGTATATGTATATGTATATGTATATGTATATGTATATGTATATGTATATGTATATGTATATGTATATGTATATGTATATGTATATGTATATGTATATGTATATGTATATGTATATGTATATGTATATGTATATGTATATGTATATGTATATGTATATGTATATGTATATGTATATGTATATGTATATGTATATGTATATGTATATGTATATGTATATGTATATGTATATGTATATGTATA
The DNA here is from genome assembly GCA_920104205.1 of Eupeodes latifasciatus. NCBI lineage: Eukaryota > Metazoa > Arthropoda > Insecta > Diptera > Syrphidae > Eupeodes > Eupeodes latifasciatus. The sequence continues at coordinate 85,129,196 of OV049925.1, forward strand.
TGTATATGTATATGTATATGTATATGTATATGTATATGTATATGTATATGTATATGTATATGTATATGTATATGTATATGTATATGTATATGTATATGTATATGTATATGTATATGTATATGTATATGTATATGTATATGTATATGTATATGTATATGTATATGTATATGTATATGTATATGTATATGTATATGTATATGTATATGTATATGTATATGTATATGTATATGTATATGTATATGTATATGTATATGTATATGTATATGTATATGTATATGTATATGTATATGTATATGTATATGTATATGTATATGTATATGTATATGTATATGTATATGTATATGTATATGTATATGTATATGTATATGTATATGTATATGTATATGTATATGTATATGTATATGTATATGTATATGTATATGTATATGTATATGTATATGTATATGTATATGTATATGTATATGTATATGTATATGTATATGTATATGTATATGTATATGTATATGTATATGTATATGTATATGTATATGTATATGTATATGTATATGTATATGTATATGTATATGTATATGTATATGTATATGTATATGTATATGTATATGTATATGTATATGTATATGTATATGTATATGTATATGTATATGTATATGTATATGTATATGTATATGTATATGTATATGTATATGTATATGTATATGTATATGTATATGTATATGTATATGTATATGTATATGTATATGTATATGTATATGTATATGTATATGTATATGTATATGTATATGTATATGTATATGTATATGTATATGTATATGTATATGTATATGTATATGTATATGTATATGTATATGTATATGTATATGTATATGTATATGTATATGTATATGTATATGTATATGTATATGTATATGTATATGTATATGTATATGTATATGTATATGTATATGTATATGTATATGTATATGTATATGTATATGTATATGTATATGTATATGTATATGTATATGTATATGTATATGTATATGTATATGTATATGTATATGTATATGTATATGTATATGTATATGTATATGTATATGTATATGTATATGTATATGTATATGTATATGTATATGTATATGTATATGTATATGTATATGTATATGTATATGTATATGTATATGTATATGTATATGTATATGTATATGTATATGTATATGTATATGTATATGTATATGTATATGTATATGTATATGTATATGTATATGTATATGTATATGTATATGTATATGTATATGTATATGTATATGTATATGTATATGTATATGTATATGTATATGTATATGTATATGTATATGTATATGTATATGTATATGTATATGTATATGTATATGTATATGTATATGTATATGTATATGTATATGTATATGTATATGTATATGTATATGTATATGTATATGTATATGTATATGTATATGTATATGTATATGTATATGTATATGTATATGTATATGTATATGTATATGTATATGTATATGTATATGTATATGTATATGTATATGTATATGTATATGTATATGTATATGTATATGTATATGTATATGTATATGTATATGTATATGTATATGTATATGTATATGTATATGTATATGTATATGTATATGTATATGTATATGTATATGTATATGTATATGTATATGTATATGTATATGTATATGTATATGTATATGTATATGTATATGTATATGTATATGTATATGTATATGTATATGTATATGTATATGTATATGTATATGTATATGTATATGTATATGTATATGTATATGTATATGTATATGTATATGTATATGTATATGTATATGTATATGTATATGTATATGTATATGTATATGTATATGTATATGTATATGTATATGTATATGTATATGTATATGTATATGTATATGTATATGTATATGTATATGTATATGTATATGTATATGTATATGTATATGTATATGTATATGTATATGTATATGTATATGTATATGTATATGTATATGTATATGTATATGTATATGTATATGTATATGTATATGTATATGTATATGTATATGTATATGTATATGTATATGTATATGTATATGTATATGTATATGTATATGTATATGTATATGTATATGTATATGTATATGTATATGTATATGTATATGTATATGTATATGTATATGTATATGTATATGTATATGTATATGTATATGTATATGTATATGTATATGTATAGGTATATGTATATGTATATGTATATGTATATGTATATGTATATGTATATGTATATGTATATGTATATGTATATGTATATGTATATGTATATGTATATGTATATGTATATGTATATGTATATGTATATGTATATGTATATGTATATGTATATGTATATGTATATGTATATGTATATGTATATGTATATGTATATGTATATGTATATGTATATGTATATGTATATGTATATGTATATGTATATGTATATGTATATGTATATGTATATGTATATGTATATGTATATGTATATGTATATGTATATGTATATGTATATGTATATGTATATGTATATGTATATGTATATGTATATGTATATGTATATGTATATGTATATGTATATGTATATGTATATGTATATGTATATGTATATGTATATGTATATGTATATGTATATGTATATGTATATGTATATGTATATGTATATGTATATGTATATGTATATGTATATGTATATGTATATGTATATGTATATGTATATGTATATGTATATGTATATGTATATGTATATGTATATGTATATGTATATGTATATGTATATGTATATGTATATGTATATGTATATGTATATGTATATGTATATGTATATGTATATGTATATGTATATGTATATGTATATGTATATGTATATGTATATGTATATGTATATGTATATGTATATGTATATGTATATGTATATGTATATGTATATGTATATGTATATGTATATGTATATGTATATGTATATGTATATGTATATGTATATGTATATGTATATGTATATGTATATGTATATGTATATGTATATGTATAAGTATAAGTATATGTATAAGTATATGTATATGTATATGTAAGTTAACTCATCATACTTTTTATTAAAACGTCACACTCCAAAATAATTAAAACCGAAAAACATTAAACCCGAAACCACTTATCCCAAATCTAATAAAATCGATAGTGTCAACAAACGACACAAACAAGTCACGTCCCCATCATTATATCATCATGTCCAGCGACAAGATGAAAACAATGACATTCTTTGTCACCCCCATCACACACTACACAACAAGAAGAACAAATAGCTGCAACAGTGGCTATATAAAGACCTAGACCGAAGTTATCCCGCTCTTCAGTTCCAGCATAACCAGCGATCATACTGATCATTTTAATTCTGTTTTAAGATTTTGTATTAAGAATTGTATCATTATTTTAAATAAAGTTTTTTTTAAATAAGCAAACGAGCTTATATTTAATTGGGGGCTCAACCGGGATCCCTTTAGCAAACATAAAGATTTAAAAACATAAAGTAAAATCAGTGCTAAGTGTGTGGTTCCAGCCAAATCAAAAACAAGCCAACTATCCTACGAAGATAGGAGAAAGTGCAACAAAGCGAGTAGAAGCAGCAGCATCAGACACCAGTCCGAGACCAGCAAAACTTCGAAAAGAGAAATTTTTTAAGTATATATTTATTTTATACTTTATATTTATATTTATATTTATTATTAAATATTTAAAAAAAAATTCATATTATTATAAAGTGCGTGTAACGTGGTCTGGTGCAACAGATAACATTGCGATTCCTTTTTTTGCCTACATAAGAAAAAAATAATAAAAAAAAAAACAAAATGAATCAAGAAGCTGTGAATGGTCTTATTTCTCAAGCTATAAGCTTGAACAATGCTAAATTTGAACAAGCAATACAAGACCAACACAGCACGTATACTTCTGAAATTGAAAGATTGCAGAAATTAATATACGACAAAGGCCTAGCCTCGAACGTTGTAGAATACGAGACACAGACGATTAATTCAAGCATTGCTTGTGATGAGACCCTAGACATAATTAAGTCATTACGTGATTTCGACGGAACTCAAACCTCCTACGTAAGTTGGAGAGAAGCTGCCGTCAATTCCATCAGACTATATAGAATAGGAAGCAAAAGGTACTTTGCTGCCTTGACAATTTTTAGGAACAAGATAACAAAGGCAGCCAATGATGTACTCACAAATCATGGTACTGTCCTAAATTTCGAGGCCATATTGGCCAGACTAGACTTTGCATACGCTGACAAGCGACCTATGCATATAATCGAACAAGAACTAAGCGTTCTAAGACAGGGTTCTACTAGTATAATAGAATTCTACAACGCAATCAACTGCAAGTTGACCCTGCTGACTAATAAGACTATTATGACCCATGGGACAAATTCACCGATTACAAATGAACTCAATGCTATGAACAGACGTAATGCTTTGAGAATTTTCATAACCGGCCTGAACGGTCAACTACCTCAAATATTGTTCTCCCTCAATCCACCAGACTTGCCCAACGCACTCGCTAAGGCGCAAGAACTGGAAAGCAATAATGTTCGAACAAATTTTGCACTTCAATTTGCCAACCACAAAGTTGAAAACAGAAACCATCATAATCACAATACACTAAGATTGTCGAGACAACCAAATGTTAATTCCAACAATCCTTCCAGACATAATGATTACAGGCAATTACCACAACTTTTCGAACCTATGGTTCTTGGTAGTTCTGTAAATCGACCCATCAATAGAGATGATGTAAACCGCTACAAACAATCTCATAATAATCATTCACAAAACCCATTTAGACAGGGAAATAATATTAATTATAACAACAACGCAAATACGCCGCGTTGGCAAAAACCAAATTTTAATACCTATAATAACAATACAAGACCTGTATTTAAAAGGGAAAGGGAAAGTGCACAACTTTCTATCCAACAACCCCCAACTGTAGAAATATTCATACAGTAAAGACTGAGAGGGTAAATAACCTCAATGAGAATGAGGATTTTTTAGACCAAGAGTGGGATTACCCCACTTACGAAGAGTAATAAACAACAAAAAAAATAAAATATTAATAGATACCGGTGCCAGTAGCAACTACTGCCAACCAGGTACATTGAGTGATCCAATCACTCTACCAATTTTTAAACGCGCCCGAACGGTGAACGGGGAAATTATAATTAAAAAGTGCTACGAAGCACTCATATTCGACACTAAGACAAGATTTTATGTTTTAGAAAATCTTGAATATGGAGCTCTAATAGGAGCTAACCTATTAAGCAAAGTTAATGCTAAGATTGATTTTAATGACAATACATTAAAATACAACAATAAAGTCGAAAAAATTTATTTTGATGACAAAGAAGTTATCAACAACATTCAAGAGGATAAAACAGATCAATTAAGAGTTGCAATGATGGAGAAAATTAAAAGTATCCATAATGACATTGATTTAACTCTTCCCTTCAGAACAGATGTCATGGCGGAAATCCGTATGGCCAATGACAAACCTATCTGGAGTAAACAATACCCTTATCCCTTATCTGCAAATAACTTCGTGAACAGTGAAGTTCACAAAATGTTGGAAGAAGGAATTATCAGACCTTCCAAATCTCCTTTCAATAGCCCTGTCTGGGTTGTGCCAAAAAAAGGTACAAACGAGGACGGCACACCAAAAAGTCGATTAGTCATCGATTACAAAAAGCTTAATGAAAGCACGATTTCTGACAAGTACCCTATACCGGATACTAATGTCATACTATCGAACTTAGGAAAAGCCAAATACTTTTCCACCCTTGACTTGGAATCAGGATTCCATCAAATAAAAATGAAACCGGAAGACATTGAAAAAACCAGTTTTTCCGTTAATAACGGAAAATATGAATACACTCGATTGCCCTTTGGATTGAAGAATGCGCCTTCAATATTCCAACGTGCAATGGATGATATTCTTAGGCCTTTCATAGGAAAAATATGTCACGTTTACATAGATGACATAATTATCTATTCGCATTCAATCGAAGAACACACGAGGCATCTTGAAACAATAATTCAAGTGTTGAAAGAAGCTAATATGAAGATTTCGATAGAAAAATCTACTCTCTACGAAGAGAAAGTAGACTTCTTAGGTTATGTCGTCGGACACAACGTAATAAAAACTAATCCCGATAAAACGATGACTATAAAGGAATACCCCGAACCTAAAACCTTAAGGCAGTTAAGATCATTCCTAGGAATGATAGGATACTACCGAAAGTTTATTCAAAATTACGCAAAAATTGCAAAACCACTTACAAAATACCTTCAGAGCGAAGACGGACAAGTATCAACTCACATGGCAAAAAAGACAGCCATCGAACCCATCGAACTAGACCAAGAAGCAAAAATAGCTTTTCAAACATTAAAAGATCACCTACTCACAGAAGTCGAACTTACACAACCAGACTTCTCAAAAAAATTCGTACTAACCACTGACGCATCGGATGACGCAGTAGGTGCAGTTCTGTCACAAGACAATAAGCCTATAACATTCATATCCAAAACTCTAAGCAAATCAGAACGCAGCTATGCCGCAAATGAAAAAGAACTCTTTGCAATCGTTTACGCTTTGAAGAATTTGAGGAATTATTTATATGGTGTCACAAATTTAGAGATCCACACGGATCACCAACCTCTCACATTTGCAGTTTCACCAAGAAATCCAAACGCAAAGATGAAGAGATGGCATGCTCTTATAGAAGAACATGCACCTAAAATGATCTATAAACCAGGTCATACTAACGTAGTCGCTGACGCATTGTCAAGACAAAATTTAAATCAGATATCTGATACAAATACAGTACACTCAGCTGAAAGTAGCGAAGAAAATGACATAGACTTCATAGACAGACCAGTGAACCAATATAGCCAACAAGTTATAATAAATAAAGGCATCAGTACGATACACGATCAACTAACTCCATTTCCTAATAGGAAACGACATTTGATAACGTACGAAGACCCTAAGGACTTAATCCCTATATTTAAGGAATACTTACAAGACGGAATAATAGCGCTATACACCACGTCTGAAGTTATTTACGAAATAAAAGGTATCTTAAAAGAACATTTTAAAAACAAGTTCATCAGAACAAAGTACTTTGCCGACGATATTACAAATAAAGATGACCAAGCAGATATCATAAAACAAACTCATAACCGAGCACATAGAAATGCCCGAGAGAATGTTAAGCAGATTCTGGAACAATATTATTGGCCTAAAATGCAAGATGAATTCTTGCAATACATTAAACATTGCGAAATATGTAACATTAACAAATATAACAGGCATCCTACCCTGCAGCCCATTGGTGAGGCACCAATTCCGAAAAAAGAAGGAGAATCAATTCACATTGATGTAATGTTCGCTGAAAAGCACAAATTTCTTACATGCATAGACGCATACTCTAAATTCCTTGTTATAAAACACATTGACAATAGACAAGAAATGTCAAACAAAGTTTTGGAACTACTGCAAATATTTCCAGCTTGCAAACATATAACATGTGACCAGGATCTAGCATTTACATCCGCAGTCTTCACGACTCTTATGAAAAGATCCAATATAACATTATATTATGTAACGACAAACCATAGTACGTCCAACGGACAAGTCGAACGAGTACATAGTACATTACAAGAAATAGCAAGGTGCATGAAAACACAACACTCATTATTAGAACCTGTAGAAATATTCATACGGGCGGCAAGAGAATATAATTTAACAATTCACTCTGTAACCCAGAAGAAACCTATAGACATTCTTTTTAATAAAGCATTTCATGAAGATACTCCTCTCAAACTAACTATCGCTCAAGACAAAATGATCGAATATAATAATAGGAATAGGAAAGCCAAAAATATAAAACCTAAAGAAGTAGTGTACCAAAAAGATCCTACAGTAAGAAACAAATTGCAACCTAGGTTTAAAAAGAGAATAGTTAAAGAAGATTTAGGAAATAAAGTCAAACTAACTAACGATAAAATAGTCCATAAGGATAACTTGAAATTTTAACTTACAGAAAATGGACATCTTTTTATTTATTTTTATTTTCGCTGCAACCCAGGCAGAATTAATTGATTACACTCGAGAGAACTACATTTTGATAGAAGTAGACGACGTACTCTTATATGAGAATACATCAACCATATTTCATGTAACAAACCTTACATTTATACAGAATTTCGTTGACACAACATGGAAAGAGTTAGCAATAGAGCATGACAATACCAATTACCCTGACACTCCAAAACATACAAAATTCGACAGTCATCTTAACATCATTCAAACTTTTCTTGACCAATTAGCAATTACAAGGCCCAAAAGAGCAATAGAAACTATTGGTAAAATTTGGAAATGGATCGCTGGTTCGCCAGATCACGATGATAAGATAACAATAGAAAATAAGTTAAATGATTTGATACAAAATAATAATAAACAATTTGTAACTAATTCAAAAATATTTGACGCTTTAAAAAATGTTAAAAGAGATATCAAAGATGATCTCATAGCGGAAAAGTGTAACTTAATTATTTTAGAATTACAAAATATAATAACTACTCTCACATTAGCAAAGCTTGGAATACTTAATCCAGCAATTTTAAACCACAATGAAATAAATAAAATAATAAAAAAAGAAAAAACGGAACTCACAATCACTGAACTGATCGATATTTCAAAATTTAAAATCGTTCAAAATAAAAATGTAATAGCTATAATGATTGAGTATCCAATTTTATACAAAAAATGTAAATTGTACGAAACAAGAGCCCTAAGCCAGCCTGACGGCAAATTAATAATAAATAAAGAAATTGCAAAATGTGGTAATGTGTACCAAAATATTCAAAATTGTAAATTTGAGTTAAGATATAATTATTGTAAAACACAAAAAGATAACAATACATGTTTAATAGATCTACTACACAATGAACGAGCTTTGTGCAACAAAACTAAAGAAAAGGACTTGTATCTAGAAGTAATAAGAGACGGATCAATTCTTTTGACTGGAAACCATCAGGTAGAGAACCTAACCATCACGGGTACATACTTGCTCACGTTCGAGAACACAACAACAATAGACGGAAAAATATACAATAACCCCACGGGACAAATCAACACGTTCCTAAAGACGTACACGGTCAACGAATATGACATAGGTACATACTTTGAAGCACTGGATGATAATCTTAAGATGGAGAACATTAACCTTCTAACAGCAATTCAAGAAGAAATAACAAATAGTCCTATTGTGTCCACATTCGGATTAATAATTCTAATAATTCTTATTATCATGATAATAATCATAATAGTGTACTTAAGAAGACCAAGGCACCCTGTCCTCACTAAAGACGAATACATGAGTCTACAAGTTCGAGATATTATGAACAGAGTGCACGCACAATCACCGTAAATATCGGGACGATATTTTATTAACAAAGGGGGAAGTTAACTCATCATACTTTTTATTAAAACGTCACACTCCAAAATAATTAAAACCGAAAAACATTAAACCCGAAACCACTTATCCCAAATCTAATAAAATCGATAGTGTCAACAAACGACACAAACAAGTCACGTCCCCATCATTATATCATCATGTCCAGCGACAAGATGAAAACAATGACATTCTTTGTCACCCCCATCACACACTACACAACAAGAAGAACAAATAGCTGCAACAGTGGCTATATAAAGACCTAGACCGAAGTTATCCCGCTCTTCAGTTCCAGCATAACCAGCGATCATACTGATCATTTTAATTCTGTTTTAAGATTTTGTATTAAGAATTGTATCATTATTTTAAATAAAGTTTTTTTTAAATAAGCAAACGAGCTTATATTTTATTTGTATATGTATATGTATATGTATATGTATATGTATATGTATATGTATATGTATATGTATATGTATATGTATATGTATATGTATATGTATATGTATATGTATATGTATATGTATATGTATATGTATATGTATATGTATATGTATATGTATATGTATATGTATATGTATATGTATATGTATATGTATATGTATATGTATATGTATATGTATATGTATATGTATATGTATATGTATATGTATATGTATATGTATATGTATATGTATATGTATATGTATATGTATATGTATATGTATATGTATATGTATATGTATATGTATATGTATATGTATATGTATATGTATATGTATATGTATATGTATATGTATATGTATATGTATATGTATATGTATATGTATATGTATATGTATATGTATATGTATATGTATATGTATATGTATATGTATATTAGGGTGATTCATTTCCGCAAAAAAATTTTTTTTTCTCGGTGCTCAAGCAAAATATTAATTTATTTATAGAAAAAAAATTCTCACCAAGGTAGAGCTCTTAATATCAATTTTAAGTACTTGCAATTTAAAATTGAAGTTTTCCCATATAAAATGCATGTAAAAAAATGCTTTTTTTTTCAAAGTTCTAATGCTCACGCACCTTTTACAATATTGTCAACCGGTTTAATGGACCTTATAGGGAATTTTACGCTCTTTAAAATTGCTTTTATGTTTTTTTGTGTAACTCGCACTGGTTCGCCAGTAGGAGTCATCAAAGTGTAATTTTTTGAATGAATAGCTTTTTTTCCAATTTTTTTGAGCAATTCGCAAAAAGTAGGGAGAAAAAAAGGGCTGATTCGTAAAAAATAGTCCTTTGACCAGTATTTATTCAATTTACAGCCATTTTTATGCCTCAAAACTTAAGAAATTGATAAATACTAATCAATCATGCTATTTAAATTGAACTTTTTTATTGATTACTAATGTATTTCTCTATAGCAACAACTTTTTTAGAATTATTATGATTTCTGGCTTATGACAAATATAAAAAGAACACATTAATTTAAAAAGAAACAACAAAACTTTAATCAAAACAAACAGAAGGTTACATTATTAGGTAATATATTGCAAAGTTAGTAAACATCTCAATAGTCATAAAAAACAAGTTGATAAATATTAAATAATTACGATTTTTATATAAAGCAGATTAAGATTTTAGAGCTGAGTGGAGCTTTTTGGCACACGTTGGAAATTCTTTTCTGCACTGTTCAACTTCAAAATTGAATAAACTTTATCTATATTCTTCAATGTGTTAATTGATGTGTTATTTTTATATTTATTATAAGTCAGAAATAATAATAATTCTAAAAAAGTTGTTGCTATAGAGAAATACATTAGTAATCAATAAAAAAGTTCAATTTAAATAGCATGATTGATTAGTATTTATCAATTTCTTAAGTTTTGAGGCATAAAAATGGCTGTAAATTGAATAAATACTGGTCAAAGGACTATTTTTTACGAATCAGCCCTTTTTTTCTCCCTACTTTTTAAAAAAAGCTATTCATTCAAAAAATTACACTTTGATGACTCCTACTGGCGAACCAGTGCGAGTTACACAAAAAAACATAAAAGCAATTTTAAAGAGCGTAAAATTCCCTATAAGGTCCATTAAACCGGTTGACAATATTGTAAAAGGTGCGTGAGCATTAGAACTTTGAAAAAAAAAGCATTTTTTTACATGCATTTTATATGGGAAAACTTCAATTTTAAATTGCAAGTACTTAAAATTGATATTAAGAGCTCTACCTTGGTGAGAATTTTTTTTTCTATAAGTAAATTAATATTTTGCTTGAGCACCGAGAAAAAAAAAATTTTTGCGGAAATGAATCACCCTAATGTATATGTATATGTATATGTATATGTATATGTATATGTATATGTATATGTATATGTATATGTATATGTATATGTATATGTATATGTATATGTATATGTATATGTATATGTATATGTATATGTATATGTATATGTATATGTATATGTATATGTATATGTATATGTATATGTATATGTATATGTATATGTATATGTATATGTATATGTATATGTATATGTATATGTATATGTATATGTATATGTATATGTATATGTATATGTATATGTATATGTATATGTATATGTATATGTATATGTATATGTATATGTATATGTATATGTATATGTATATGTATATGTATATGTATATGTATATGTATATGTATATGTATATGTATATGTATATGTATATGTATATGTATAGGTATATGTATATGTATATGTATATGTATATGTATATGTATATGTATATGTATATGTATATGTATATGTATATGTATATGTATATGTATATGTATATGTATATGTATATGTATATGTATATGTATATGTATATGTATATGTATATGTATATGTATATGTATATGTATATGTATATGTATATGTATATGTATATGTATATGTATATGTATATGTATATGTATATGTATATGTATATGTATATGTATATGTATATGTATATGTATATGTATATGTATATGTATATGTATATGTATATGTATATGTATATGTATATGTATATGTATATGTATATGTATATGTATAGTGTATATGTATATGTATATGTATATGTATATGTATATGTATATGTATATTTTTTATTGTATATGTATATGTATATGTATATGTATATGTATATGTATATGTATATGTATATGTATATGTATATGTATATGTATATGTATATGTATATGTATATGTATATGTATATGTTATGTATATGTATATGTATATGTATATGTATATGTATATGTATATGTATATGTATATGTATATGTATATGTATATGTATATGTATATGTATATGTATATGTATATGTATATGTATATGTATATGTATATGTATATGTATATGTATATGTATATGCATATGTATATGTATATGTATATGTATATGTATATGTATATGTATATGTATATGTATATGTATATGTATATGTATATGTATATGTATATGTATATGTATATGTATATATGTATATGTATATGTATATGTATATGTATATGTATATGTATATGTATATGTATATGTATATGTATATGTATATGTATATGTATATGTATATGTATATGTATATGTATATGTATATGTATATGTATATGTATATGTATATGTATATGTATATGTATATGTATATGTATATGTATATGTATATGTATATGTATATGTATATGTATATGTATATGTATATGTATATGTATATGTATATGTATATGTATATGTATATGTATATGTATATGTATATGTATATGTATATGTATATGTATATGTATATGTATGTGTATATGTATATGTATATGTATATGTATATGTATATGTATATGTATATGTATATGTATATGTATATGTATATGTATGTATATGTATATCTATATGTATATGTATATCTATATGTATATGTAATGGGTGATTTTTTTGAGGTTAGGATTTTCATGCATTAGTATTTGACAGATCACGCGGGATTTCAGACATGGTGTCAAAGAGAAAGATGCTCAGTATGCTTTGACATTTCATCATGAATAGACTTACTAACGAGCAACGCTTGCAAATCATTGAATTTTATTACCAAAATCAGTGTTCGGTTCGAAATGTGTTTCGCGCTTTACGTCCGATTTATGGTCTACATAATCGACCAAGTGAGCAAACAATTAATGCGATTGTGACCAAGTTTCGCACTCAGTTTACTTTATTGGACATTAAACCAACCACACGAATGCGTACAGTGCGTACAGAAGAGAATATTGCGTCTGTTTCTGAGAGTGTTGCTGAAGACCGTGAAATGTCGATTCGTCGTCGTTCGCAGCAATTGGGTTTGTGTTATTCGACCACATGGAAGATTTTACGCAAAGATCTTGGTGTAAAACCGTATAAAATACAGCTCGTGCAAGAACTGAAGCCGAACGATCTGCCACAACGTCGAATTTTCAGTGAATGGGCCCTAGAAAAGTTGGCAGAAAATCCGCTTTTTTATCGACAAATTTTGTTCAGCGATGAGGCTCATTTCTGGTTGAATGGCTACGTAAATAAGCAAAATTGCCGCATTTGGAGTGAAGAGCAACCAGAAGCCGTTCAAGAACTGCCCATGCATCCCGAAAAATGCACTGTTTGGTGTGGTTTGTACGCTGGTGGAATCATTGGACCGTATTTTTTCAAAGATGCTGTTGGACGCAACGTTACGGTGAATGGCGATCGCTATCGTTCAATGCTAACAAACTTTTTGTTGCCAAAAATGGAAGAACTGAACTTGGTTGACATGTGGTTTCAACAAGATGGCGCTACATGCCACACAGCTCGCGATTCTATGGCCATTTTGAGGGAAAACTTCGGAGAACAATTCATCTCAAGGAATGGACCGGTAAGTTGGCCACCAAGATCATGCGATTTGACGCCTTTAGACTATTTTTTGTGGGGCTACGTCAAGTCTAAAGTCTACACAAATAAGCCAGCAACTATTCCAGCTTTGGAAGACAACATTTCATGTATATGTATATGTATATGTATATGTATATGTATATGTATATGTATATGTATATGTATATGTATATGTATATGTATATGTATATGTATATGTATATGTATATGTATATGTATATGTATATGTATATGTATATGTATATGTATATGTATATGTATATGTATATGTATATGTATATGTATATGTATATGCATATGTATATGTATATGTATATGTATATGTATATGTATATGTATATGTATATGTATATGTATATGTATATGTATATGTATATGTATATGTATATGTATATGTATATGTATATGTATATGTATATGTATATGTATATGTATATGTATATGTATATGTATATGTATATGTATATGTATATGTATATGTATATGTATATGTATATGTATATGTATATGTATATGTATATGTATATGTATATGTATATGTATATGTATATGTATATGTATACGTATATGTATATGTATATGTATATGTATATGTATATGTATATGTATATGTATATGTATATGTATATGTATATGTATATGTATATGTATATGTATATGTATATGTATATGTATATGTATATGTATATGTATATGTATATGTATATGTATATGTATATGTATATGTATATGTATATGTATATGTATATGTATATGTATATGTATATGTTTATGTATATGTATATGTATATGTATATGTATATGTATATGTATATGTATATGTATATGTATATGTATATGTATATGTATATGTATATGTATATGTATATGTATATGTATATGTATATGTATATGTATATGTATATGTATATGTATATGTATATGTATATGTATATGTATATGTATATGTATATGTATATGTATATGTATATGTATATGTATATGTATATGTATATGTATATGTATATGTATATGTATATGTATATGTATATGTATATGTATATGTATATGTATATGTATATGTATATGTATATGTATATGTATATGTATATGTATATGTATATGTATATGTATATGTATATGTATATGTATATGTATATGTATATGTATATGTATATGTATATGTATATGTATATGTATATGTATATGTATATGTATATGTATATGTATATGTATATGTATATGTATATGTATATGTATATGTATATGTATATGTATATGTATATGTATATGTATATGTATATGTATATGTATATGTATATGTATATGTATATGTATATGTATATGTATATGTATATGTATATGTATATGTATATGTATATGTATATGTATATGTATATGTTTATGTATATGTATATGTATATGTATATGTATATGTATATGTATATGTATATGTATATGTATATGTATATGTATATGTATATGTATATGTATATGTATATGTATATGTATATGTATATGTATATGTATATGTATATGTATATGTATATGTATATGTATATGTATATGTATATGTATATGTATATGTATATGTATATGTATATGTATATGTATATGTATATGTATATGTATATGTATATGTATATGTATATGTATATGTATATGTATATGTATATGTATATGTATATGTATATGTATATGTATATGTATATGTATATGTATATGTATATGTATATGTATATGTATATGTATATGTATATGTATATGTATATGTATATGTATATGTATATGTATATGTATATGTATATGTATATGTATATGTATATGTATATGTATATGTATATGTATATGTATATGTATATGTATATGTATATGTATATGTATATGTATATGTATATGTATATGTATATGTATATGTATATGTATATGTATATGTATATGTATATGTATATGTATATGTATATGTATATGTATATGTATATGTATATGTATATGTATATGTATATGTATATGTATATGTATATGTATATGTATATGTATATGTATATGTATATGTATATGTATATGTATATGTATATGTATATGTATATGTATATGTATATGTATATGTATATGTATATGTATATGTATATGTATATGTATATGTATATGTATATGTATATGTATATGTATATGTATATGTATATGTATATGTATATGTATATGTATATGTATATGTATATGTATATGTATATGTATATGTATATGTATATGTATATGTATATGTATATGTATATGTATATGTATATGTATATGTATATGTATATGTATATGTATATGTATATGTATATGTATATGTATATGTATATGTATATGTATATGTATATGTATATGTATATGTATATGTATATGTATATGTATATGTATATGTATATGTATATGTATATGTATATGTATATGTATATGTATATGTATATGTATATGTATATGTATATGTATATGTATATGTATATGTATATGTATATGTATATGTATATGTATATGTATATGTATATGTATATGTATATGTATATGTATATGTATATGTATATGTATATGTATATGTATATGTATATGTATATGTATATGTATATGTATATGTATATGTATATGTATATGTATATGTATATGTATATGTATATGTATATGTATATGTATATGTATATGTATATGTATATGTATATGTATATGTATATGTATATGTATATGTATATGTATATGTATATGTATATGTATATGTATATGTATATGTATATGTATATGTATATGTATATGTATATGTATATGTATATGTATATGTTTATGTATATGTATATGTATATGTATATGTATATGTATATGTATATGTATATGTATATGTATATGTATATGTATATGTATATGTATATGTATATGTATATGTATATGTATATGTATATGTATATGTATATGTATATGTATATGTATATGTATATGTATATGTATATGTATATGTATATGTATATGTATATGTATATGTATATGTATATGTATATGTATATGTATATGTATATGTATATGTATATGTATATGTATATGTATATGTATATGTATATGTATATGTATATGTATATGTATATGTATATGTATATGTATATGTATATGTATATGTATATGTATATGTATATGTATATGTATATGTATATGTATATGTATATGTATATGTATATGTATATGTATATGTATATGTATATGTATATGTATATGTATATGTATATGTATATGTATATGTATATGTATATGTATATGTATATGTATATGTATATGTATATGTATATGTATATGTATATGTATATGTATATGTATATGTATATGTATATGTATATGTATATGTATATGTATATGTATATGTATATGTATATGTATATGTATATGTATATGTATATGTATATGTATATGTATATGTATATGTATATGTATATGTATATGTATATGTATATGTATATGTATATGTATATGTATATGTATATGTATATGTATATGTATATGTATATGTATATGTATATGTATATGTATATGTATATGTATATGTATATGTATATGTATATGTATATGTATATGTATATGTATATGTATATGTATATGTATATGTATATGTATATGTATATGTATATGTATATGTATATGTATATGTATATGTATATGTATATGTATATGTATATGTATATGTATATGTATATGTATATGTATATGTATATGTATATGTATATGTATATGTATATGTATATGTATATGTATATGTATATGTATATGTATATGTATATGTATATGTATATGTATATGTATATGTATATGTATATGTATATGTATATGTATATGTATATGTATATGTATATGTATATGTATATGTATATGTATATGTATATGTATATGTATATGTATATGTATATGTATATGTATATGTATATGTATATGTATATGTATATGTATATGTATATGTATATGTATATGTATATGTATATGTATATGTATATGTATATGTATATGTATATGTATATGTATATGTATATGTATATGTATATGTATATGTATATGTATATGTATATGTATATGTATATGTATATGTATATGTATATGTATATGTATATGTATATGTATATGTATATGTATATGTATATGTATATGTATATGTATATGTATATGTATATGTATATGTATATGTATATGTATATGTATATGTATATGTATATGTATATGTATATGTATATGTATATGTATATGTATATGTATATGTATATGTATATGTATATGTATATGTATATGTATATGTATATGTATATGTATATGTATATGTATATGTATATGTATATGTATATGTATATGTATATGTATATGTATATGTATATGTATATGTATATGTATATGTATATGTATATGTATATGTATATGTATATGTATATGTATATGTATATGTATATGTATATGTATATGTATATGTATATGTATATGTATATGTATATGTATATGTATATGTATATGTATATGTATATGTATATGTATATGTATATGTATATGTATATGTATATGTATATGTATATGTATATGTATATGTATATGTATATGTATATGTATATGTATATGTATATGTATATGTATATGTATATGTATATGTATATGTATATGTATATGTATATGTATATGTATATGTATATGTATATGTATATGTATATGTATATGTATATGTATATGTATATGTATATGTATATGTATATGTATATGTATATGTATATGTATATGTATATGTATATGTATATGTATATGTATATGTATATGTATATGTATATGTATATGTATATGTATATGTATATGTATATGTATATGTATATGTATATGTATATGTATATGTATATGTATATGTATATGTATATGTATATGTATATGTATATGTATATGTATATGTATATGTATATGTATATGTATATGTATATGTATATGTATATGTATATGTATATGTATATGTATATGTATATGTATATGTATATGTATATGTATATGTATATGTATATGTATATGTATATGTATATGTATATGTATATGTATATGTATATGTATATGTATATGTATATGTATATGTATATGTATATGTATATGTATATGTATATGTATATGTATATGTATATGTATATGTATATGTATATGTATATGTATATGTATATGTATATGTATATGTATATGTATATGTATATGTATATGTATATGTATATGTATATGTATATGTATATGTATATGTATATGTATATGTATATGTATATGTATATGTATATGTATATGTATATGTATATGTATATGTATATGTATATGTATATGTATATGTATATGTATATGTATATGTATATGTATATGTATATGTATATGTATATGTATATGTATATGTATATGTATATGTATATGTATATGTATATGTATATGTATATGTATATGTATATGTATATGTATATGTATATGTATATGTATATGTATATGTATATGTATATGTATATGTATATGTATATGTATATGTATATGTATATGTATATGTATATGTATATGTATATGTATATGTATATGTATATGTATATGTATATGTATATGTATATGTATATGTATATGTATATGTATATGTATATGTATATGTATATGTATATGTATATGTATATGTATATGTATATGTATATGTATATGTATATGTATATGTATATGTATATGTATATGTATATGTATATGTATATGTATATGTATATGTATATGTATATGTATATGTATATGTATATGTATATGTATATGTATATGTATATGTATATGTATATGTATATGTATATGTATATGTATATGTATATGTATATGTATATGTATATGTATATGTATATGTATATGTATATGTATATGTATATGTATATGTATATGTATATGTATATGTATATGTATATGTATATGTATATGTATATGTATATGTATATGTATATGTATATGTATATGTATATGTATATGTATATGTATATGTATATGTATATGTATATGTATATGTATATGTATATGTATATGTATATGTATATGTATATGTATATGTATATGTATATGTATATGTATATGTATATGTATATGTATATGTATATGTATATGTATATGTATATGTATATGTATATGTATATGTATATGTATATGTATATGTATATGTATATGTATATGTATATGTATATGTATATGTATATGTATATGTATATGTATATGTATATGTATATGTATATGTATATGTATATGTATATGTATATGTATATGTATATGTATATGTATATGTATATGTATATGTATATGTATATGTATATGTATATGTATATGTATATGTATATGTATATGTATATGTATATGTATATGTATATGTATATGTATATGTATATGTATATGTATATGTATATGTATATGTATATGTATATGTATATGTATATGTATATGTATATGTATATGTATATGTATATGTATATGTATATGTATATGTATATGTATATGTATATGTATATGTATATGTATATGTATATGTATATGTATATGTATATGTATATGTATATGTATATGTATATGTATATGTATATGTATATGTATATGTATATGTATATGTATATGTATATGTATATGTATATGTATATGTATATGTATATGTATATGTATATGTATATGTATATGTATATGTATATGTATATGTATATGTATATGTATATGTATATGTATATGTATATGTATATGTATATGTATATGTATATGTATATGTATATGTATATGTATATGTATATGTATATGTATATGTATATGTATATGTATATGTATATGTATATGTATATGTATATGTATATGTATATGTATATGTATATGTATATGTATATGTATATGTATATGTATATGTATATGTATATGTATATGTATATGTATATGTATATGTATATGTATATGTATATGTATATGTATATGTATATGTATATGTATATGTATATGTATATGTATATGTATATGTATATGTATATGTATATGTATATGTATATGTATATGTATATGTATATGTATATGTATATGTATATGTATATGTATATGTATATGTATATGTATATGTATATGTATATGTATATGTATATGTATATGTATATGTATATGTATATGTATATGTATATGTATATGTATATGTATATGTATATGTATATGTATATGTATATGTATATGTATATGTATATGTATATGTATATGTATATGTATATGTATATGTATATGTATATGTATATGTATATGTATATGTATATGTATATGTATATGTATATGTATATGTATATGTATATGTATATGTATATGTATATGTATATGTATATGTATATGTATATGTATATGTATATGTATATGTATATGTATATGTATATGTATATGTATATGTATATGTATATGTATATGTATATGTATATGTATATGTATATGTATATGTATATGTATATGTATATGTATATGTATATGTATATGTATATGTATATGTATATGTATATGTATATGTATATGTATATGTATATGTATATGTATATGTATATGTATATGTATATGTATATGTATATGTATATGTATATGTATATGTATATGTATATGTATATGTATATGTATATGTATATGTATATGTATATGTATATGTATATGTATATGTATATGTATATGTATATGTATATGTATATGTATATGTATATGTATATGTATATGTATATGTATATGTATATGTATATGTATATGTATATGTATATGTATATGTATATGTATATGTATATGTATATGTATATGTATATGTATATGTATATGTATATGTATATGTATATGTATATGTATATGTATATGTATATGTATATGTATATGTATATGTATATGTATATGTATATGTATATGTATATGTATATGTATATGTATATGTATATGTATATGTATATGTATATGTATATGTATATGTATATGTATATGTATATGTATATGTATATGTATATGTATATGTATATGTATATGTATATGTATATGTATATGTATATGTATATGTATATGTATATGTATATGTATATGTATATGTATATGTATATGTATATGTATATGTATATGTATATGTATATGTATATGTATATGTATATGTATATGTATATGTATATGTATATGTATATGTATATGTATATGTATATGTATATGTATATGTATATGTATATGTATATGTATATGTATATGTATATGTATATGTATATGTATATGTATATGTATATGTATATGTATATGTATATGTATATGTATATGTATATGTATATGTATATGTATATGTATATGTATATGTATATGTATATGTATATGTATATGTATATGTATATGTATATGTATATGTATATGTATATGTATATGTATATGTATATGTATATGTATATGTATATGTATATGTATATGTATATGTATATGTATATGTATATGTATATGTATATGTATATGTATATGTATATGTATATGTATATGTATATGTATATGTATATGTATATGTATATGTATATGTATATGTATATGTATATGTATATGTATATGTATATGTATATGTATATGTATATGTATATGTATATGTATATGTATATGTATATGTATATGTATATGTATATGTATATGTATATGTATATGTATATGTATATGTATATGTATATGTATATGTATATGTATATGTATATGTATATGTATATGTATATGTATATGTATATGTATATGTATATGTATATGTATATGTATATGTATATGTATATGTATATGTATATGTATATGTATATGTATATGTATATGTATATGTATATGTATATGTATATGTATATGTATATGTATATGTATATGTATATGTATATGTATATGTATATGTATATGTATATGTATATGTATATGTATATGTATATGTATATGTATATGTATATGTATATGTATATGTATATGTATATGTATATGTATATGTATATGTATATGTATATGTATATGTATATGTATATGTATATGTATATGTATATGTATATGTATATGTATATGTATATGTATATGTATATGTATATGTATATGTATATGTATATGTATATGTATATGTATATGTATATGTATATGTATATGTATATGTATATGTATATGTATATGTATATGTATATGTATATGTATATGTATATGTATATGTATATGTATATGTATATGTATATGTATATGTATATGTATATGTATATGTATATGTATATGTATATGTATATGTATATGTATATGTATATGTATATGTATATGTATATGTATATGTATATGTATATGTATATGTATATGTATATGTATATGTATATGTATATGTATATGTATATGTATATGTATATGTATATGTATATGTATATGTATATGTATATGTATATGTATATGTATATGTATATGTATATGTATATGTATATGTATATGTATATGTATATGTATATGTATATGTATATGTATATGTATATGTATATGTATATGTATATGTATATGTATATGTATATGTATATGTATATGTATATGTATATGTATATGTATATGTATATGTATATGTATATGTATATGTATATGTATATGTATATGTATATGTATATGTATATGTATATGTATATGTATATGTATATGTATATGTATATGTATATGTATATGTATATGTATATGTATATGTATATGTATATGTATATGTATATGTATATGTATATGTATATGTATATGTATATGTATATGTATATGTATATGTATATGTATATGTATATGTATATGTATATGTATATGTATATGTATATGTATATGTATATGTATATGTATATGTATATGTATATGTATATGTATATGTATATGTATATGTATATGTATATGTATATGTATATGTATATGTATATGTATATGTATATGTATATGTATATGTATATGTATATGTATATGTATATGTATATGTATATGTATATGTATATGTATATGTATATGTATATGTATATGTATATGTATATGTATATGTATATGTATATGTATATGTATATGTATATGTATATGTATATGTATATGTATATGTATATGTATATGTATATGTATATGTATATGTATATGTATATGTATATGTATATGTATATGTATATGTATATGTATATGTATATGTATATGTATATGTATATGTATATGTATATGTATATGTATATGTATATGTATATGTATATGTATATGTATATGTATATGTATATGTATATGTATATGTATATGTATATGTATATGTATATGTATATGTATATGTATATGTATATGTATATGTATATGTATATGTATATGTATATGTATATGTATATGTATATGTATATGTATATGTATATGTATATGTATATGTATATGTATATGTATATGTATATGTATATGTATATGTATATGTATATGTATATGTATATGTATATGTATATGTATATGTATATGTATATGTATATGTATATGTATATGTATATGTATATGTATATGTATATGTATATGTATATGTATATGTATATGTATATGTATATGTATATGTATATGTATATGTATATGTATATGTATATGTATATGTATATGTATATGTATATGTATATGTATATGTATATGTATATGTATATGTATATGTATATGTATATGTATATGTATATGTATATGTATATGTATATGTATATGTATATGTATATGTATATGTATATGTATATGTATATGTATATGTATATGTATATGTATATGTATATGTATATGTATATGTATATGTATATGTATATGTATATGTATATGTATATGTATATGTATATGTATATGTATATGTATATGTATATGTATATGTATATGTATATGTATATGTATATGTATATGTATATGTATATGTATATGTATATGTATATGTATATGTATATGTATATGTATATGTATATGTATATGTATATGTATATGTATATGTATATGTATATGTATATGTATATGTATATGTATATGTATATGTATATGTATAAGTATAAGTATATGTATAAGTATATGTATATGTATATGTAAGTTAACTCATCATACTTTTTATTAAAACGTCACACTCCAAAATAATTAAAACCGAAAAACATTAAACCCGAAACCACTTATCCCAAATCTAATAAAATCGATAGTGTCAACAAACGACACAAACAAGTCACGTCCCCATCATTATATCATCATGTCCAGCGACAAGATGAAAACAATGACATTCTTTGTCACCCCCATCACACACTACACAACAAGAAGAACAAATAGCTGCAACAGTGGCTATATAAAGACCTAGACCGAAGTTATCCCGCTCTTCAGTTCCAGCATAACCAGCGATCATACTGATCATTTTAATTCTGTTTTAAGATTTTGTATTAAGAATTGTATCATTATTTTAAATAAAGTTTTTTTTAAATAAGCAAACGAGCTTATATTTAATTGGGGGCTCAACCGGGATCCCTTTAGCAAACATAAAGATTTAAAAACATAAAGTAAAATCAGTGCTAAGTGTGTGGTTCCAGCCAAATCAAAAACAAGCCAACTATCCTACGAAGATAGGAGAAAGTGCAACAAAGCGAGTAGAAGCAGCAGCATCAGACACCAGTCCGAGACCAGCAAAACTTCGAAAAGAGAAATTTTTTAAGTATATATTTATTTTATACTTTATATTTATATTTATATTTATTATTAAATATTTAAAAAAAAATTCATATTATTATAAAGTGCGTGTAACGTGGTCTGGTGCAACAGATAACATTGCGATTCCTTTTTTTGCCTACATAAGAAAAAAATAATAAAAAAAAAAACAAAATGAATCAAGAAGCTGTGAATGGTCTTATTTCTCAAGCTATAAGCTTGAACAATGCTAAATTTGAACAAGCAATACAAGACCAACACAGCACGTATACTTCTGAAATTGAAAGATTGCAGAAATTAATATACGACAAAGGCCTAGCCTCGAACGTTGTAGAATACGAGACACAGACGATTAATTCAAGCATTGCTTGTGATGAGACCCTAGACATAATTAAGTCATTACGTGATTTCGACGGAACTCAAACCTCCTACGTAAGTTGGAGAGAAGCTGCCGTCAATTCCATCAGACTATATAGAATAGGAAGCAAAAGGTACTTTGCTGCCTTGACAATTTTTAGGAACAAGATAACAAAGGCAGCCAATGATGTACTCACAAATCATGGTACTGTCCTAAATTTCGAGGCCATATTGGCCAGACTAGACTTTGCATACGCTGACAAGCGACCTATGCATATAATCGAACAAGAACTAAGCGTTCTAAGACAGGGTTCTACTAGTATAATAGAATTCTACAACGCAATCAACTGCAAGTTGACCCTGCTGACTAATAAGACTATTATGACCCATGGGACAAATTCACCGATTACAAATGAACTCAATGCTATGAACAGACGTAATGCTTTGAGAATTTTCATAACCGGCCTGAACGGTCAACTACCTCAAATATTGTTCTCCCTCAATCCACCAGACTTGCCCAACGCACTCGCTAAGGCGCAAGAACTGGAAAGCAATAATGTTCGAACAAATTTTGCACTTCAATTTGCCAACCACAAAGTTGAAAACAGAAACCATCATAATCACAATACACTAAGATTGTCGAGACAACCAAATGTTAATTCCAACAATCCTTCCAGACATAATGATTACAGGCAATTACCACAACTTTTCGAACCTATGGTTCTTGGTAGTTCTGTAAATCGACCCATCAATAGAGATGATGTAAACCGCTACAAACAATCTCATAATAATCATTCACAAAACCCATTTAGACAGGGAAATAATATTAATTATAACAACAACGCAAATACGCCGCGTTGGCAAAAACCAAATTTTAATACCTATAATAACAATACAAGACCTGTATTTAAAAGGGAAAGGGAAAGTGCACAACTTTCTATCCAACAACCCCCAACTGTAGAAATATTCATACAGTAAAGACTGAGAGGGTAAATAACCTCAATGAGAATGAGGATTTTTTAGACCAAGAGTGGGATTACCCCACTTACGAAGAGTAATAAACAACAAAAAAAATAAAATATTAATAGATACCGGTGCCAGTAGCAACTACTGCCAACCAGGTACATTGAGTGATCCAATCACTCTACCAATTTTTAAACGCGCCCGAACGGTGAACGGGGAAATTATAATTAAAAAGTGCTACGAAGCACTCATATTCGACACTAAGACAAGATTTTATGTTTTAGAAAATCTTGAATATGGAGCTCTAATAGGAGCTAACCTATTAAGCAAAGTTAATGCTAAGATTGATTTTAATGACAATACATTAAAATACAACAATAAAGTCGAAAAAATTTATTTTGATGACAAAGAAGTTATCAACAACATTCAAGAGGATAAAACAGATCAATTAAGAGTTGCAATGATGGAGAAAATTAAAAGTATCCATAATGACATTGATTTAACTCTTCCCTTCAGAACAGATGTCATGGCGGAAATCCGTATGGCCAATGACAAACCTATCTGGAGTAAACAATACCCTTATCCCTTATCTGCAAATAACTTCGTGAACAGTGAAGTTCACAAAATGTTGGAAGAAGGAATTATCAGACCTTCCAAATCTCCTTTCAATAGCCCTGTCTGGGTTGTGCCAAAAAAAGGTACAAACGAGGACGGCACACCAAAAAGTCGATTAGTCATCGATTACAAAAAGCTTAATGAAAGCACGATTTCTGACAAGTACCCTATACCGGATACTAATGTCATACTATCGAACTTAGGAAAAGCCAAATACTTTTCCACCCTTGACTTGGAATCAGGATTCCATCAAATAAAAATGAAACCGGAAGACATTGAAAAAACCAGTTTTTCCGTTAATAACGGAAAATATGAATACACTCGATTGCCCTTTGGATTGAAGAATGCGCCTTCAATATTCCAACGTGCAATGGATGATATTCTTAGGCCTTTCATAGGAAAAATATGTCACGTTTACATAGATGACATAATTATCTATTCGCATTCAATCGAAGAACACACGAGGCATCTTGAAACAATAATTCAAGTGTTGAAAGAAGCTAATATGAAGATTTCGATAGAAAAATCTACTCTCTACGAAGAGAAAGTAGACTTCTTAGGTTATGTCGTCGGACACAACGTAATAAAAACTAATCCCGATAAAACGATGACTATAAAGGAATACCCCGAACCTAAAACCTTAAGGCAGTTAAGATCATTCCTAGGAATGATAGGATACTACCGAAAGTTTATTCAAAATTACGCAAAAATTGCAAAACCACTTACAAAATACCTTCAGAGCGAAGACGGACAAGTATCAACTCACATGGCAAAAAAGACAGCCATCGAACCCATCGAACTAGACCAAGAAGCAAAAATAGCTTTTCAAACATTAAAAGATCACCTACTCACAGAAGTCGAACTTACACAACCAGACTTCTCAAAAAAATTCGTACTAACCACTGACGCATCGGATGACGCAGTAGGTGCAGTTCTGTCACAAGACAATAAGCCTATAACATTCATATCCAAAACTCTAAGCAAATCAGAACGCAGCTATGCCGCAAATGAAAAAGAACTCTTTGCAATCGTTTACGCTTTGAAGAATTTGAGGAATTATTTATATGGTGTCACAAATTTAGAGATCCACACGGATCACCAACCTCTCACATTTGCAGTTTCACCAAGAAATCCAAACGCAAAGATGAAGAGATGGCATGCTCTTATAGAAGAACATGCACCTAAAATGATCTATAAACCAGGTCATACTAACGTAGTCGCTGACGCATTGTCAAGACAAAATTTAAATCAGATATCTGATACAAATACAGTACACTCAGCTGAAAGTAGCGAAGAAAATGACATAGACTTCATAGACAGACCAGTGAACCAATATAGCCAACAAGTTATAATAAATAAAGGCATCAGTACGATACACGATCAACTAACTCCATTTCCTAATAGGAAACGACATTTGATAACGTACGAAGACCCTAAGGACTTAATCCCTATATTTAAGGAATACTTACAAGACGGAATAATAGCGCTATACACCACGTCTGAAGTTATTTACGAAATAAAAGGTATCTTAAAAGAACATTTTAAAAACAAGTTCATCAGAACAAAGTACTTTGCCGACGATATTACAAATAAAGATGACCAAGCAGATATCATAAAACAAACTCATAACCGAGCACATAGAAATGCCCGAGAGAATGTTAAGCAGATTCTGGAACAATATTATTGGCCTAAAATGCAAGATGAATTCTTGCAATACATTAAACATTGCGAAATATGTAACATTAACAAATATAACAGGCATCCTACCCTGCAGCCCATTGGTGAGGCACCAATTCCGAAAAAAGAAGGAGAATCAATTCACATTGATGTAATGTTCGCTGAAAAGCACAAATTTCTTACATGCATAGACGCATACTCTAAATTCCTTGTTATAAAACACATTGACAATAGACAAGAAATGTCAAACAAAGTTTTGGAACTACTGCAAATATTTCCAGCTTGCAAACATATAACATGTGACCAGGATCTAGCATTTACATCCGCAGTCTTCACGACTCTTATGAAAAGATCCAATATAACATTATATTATGTAACGACAAACCATAGTACGTCCAACGGACAAGTCGAACGAGTACATAGTACATTACAAGAAATAGCAAGGTGCATGAAAACACAACACTCATTATTAGAACCTGTAGAAATATTCATACGGGCGGCAAGAGAATATAATTTAACAATTCACTCTGTAACCCAGAAGAAACCTATAGACATTCTTTTTAATAAAGCATTTCATGAAGATACTCCTCTCAAACTAACTATCGCTCAAGACAAAATGATCGAATATAATAATAGGAATAGGAAAGCCAAAAATATAAAACCTAAAGAAGTAGTGTACCAAAAAGATCCTACAGTAAGAAACAAATTGCAACCTAGGTTTAAAAAGAGAATAGTTAAAGAAGATTTAGGAAATAAAGTCAAACTAACTAACGATAAAATAGTCCATAAGGATAACTTGAAATTTTAACTTACAGAAAATGGACATCTTTTTATTTATTTTTATTTTCGCTGCAACCCAGGCAGAATTAATTGATTACACTCGAGAGAACTACATTTTGATAGAAGTAGACGACGTACTCTTATATGAGAATACATCAACCATATTTCATGTAACAAACCTTACATTTATACAGAATTTCGTTGACACAACATGGAAAGAGTTAGCAATAGAGCATGACAATACCAATTACCCTGACACTCCAAAACATACAAAATTCGACAGTCATCTTAACATCATTCAAACTTTTCTTGACCAATTAGCAATTACAAGGCCCAAAAGAGCAATAGAAACTATTGGTAAAATTTGGAAATGGATCGCTGGTTCGCCAGATCACGATGATAAGATAACAATAGAAAATAAGTTAAATGATTTGATACAAAATAATAATAAACAATTTGTAACTAATTCAAAAATATTTGACGCTTTAAAAAATGTTAAAAGAGATATCAAAGATGATCTCATAGCGGAAAAGTGTAACTTAATTATTTTAGAATTACAAAATATAATAACTACTCTCACATTAGCAAAGCTTGGAATACTTAATCCAGCAATTTTAAACCACAATGAAATAAATAAAATAATAAAAAAAGAAAAAACGGAACTCACAATCACTGAACTGATCGATATTTCAAAATTTAAAATCGTTCAAAATAAAAATGTAATAGCTATAATGATTGAGTATCCAATTTTATACAAAAAATGTAAATTGTACGAAACAAGAGCCCTAAGCCAGCCTGACGGCAAATTAATAATAAATAAAGAAATTGCAAAATGTGGTAATGTGTACCAAAATATTCAAAATTGTAAATTTGAGTTAAGATATAATTATTGTAAAACACAAAAAGATAACAATACATGTTTAATAGATCTACTACACAATGAACGAGCTTTGTGCAACAAAACTAAAGAAAAGGACTTGTATCTAGAAGTAATAAGAGACGGATCAATTCTTTTGACTGGAAACCATCAGGTAGAGAACCTAACCATCACGGGTACATACTTGCTCACGTTCGAGAACACAACAACAATAGACGGAAAAATATACAATAACCCCACGGGACAAATCAACACGTTCCTAAAGACGTACACGGTCAACGAATATGACATAGGTACATACTTTGAAGCACTGGATGATAATCTTAAGATGGAGAACATTAACCTTCTAACAGCAATTCAAGAAGAAATAACAAATAGTCCTATTGTGTCCACATTCGGATTAATAATTCTAATAATTCTTATTATCATGATAATAATCATAATAGTGTACTTAAGAAGACCAAGGCACCCTGTCCTCACTAAAGACGAATACATGAGTCTACAAGTTCGAGATATTATGAACAGAGTGCACGCACAATCACCGTAAATATCGGGACGATATTTTATTAACAAAGGGGGAAGTTAACTCATCATACTTTTTATTAAAACGTCACACTCCAAAATAATTAAAACCGAAAAACATTAAACCCGAAACCACTTATCCCAAATCTAATAAAATCGATAGTGTCAACAAACGACACAAACAAGTCACGTCCCCATCATTATATCATCATGTCCAGCGACAAGATGAAAACAATGACATTCTTTGTCACCCCCATCACACACTACACAACAAGAAGAACAAATAGCTGCAACAGTGGCTATATAAAGACCTAGACCGAAGTTATCCCGCTCTTCAGTTCCAGCATAACCAGCGATCATACTGATCATTTTAATTCTGTTTTAAGATTTTGTATTAAGAATTGTATCATTATTTTAAATAAAGTTTTTTTTAAATAAGCAAACGAGCTTATATTTTATTTGTATATGTATATGTATATGTATATGTATATGTATATGTATATGTATATGTATATGTATATGTATATGTATATGTATATGTATATGTATATGTATATGTATATGTATATGTATATGTATATGTATATGTATATGTATATGTATATGTATATGTATATGTATATGTATATGTATATGTATATGTATATGTATATGTATATGTATATGTATATGTATATGTACATGTATATGTATATGTATATGTATATGTATATGTATATGTATATGTATATGTATATGTATATGTATATGTATATGTATATGTATATGTATATGTATATGTATATGTATATGTATATGTATATGTATATGTATATGTATATTAGGGTGATTCATTTCCGCAAAAAAATTTTTTTTTCTCGGTGCTCAAGCAAAATATTAATTTATTTATAGAAAAAAAATTCTCACCAAGGTAGAGCTCTTAATATCAATTTTAAGTACTTGCAATTTAAAATTGAAGTTTTCCCATATAAAATGCATGTAAAAAAATGCTTTTTTTTTCAAAGTTCTAATGCTCACGCACCTTTTACAATATTGTCAACCGGTTTAATGGACCTTATAGGGAATTTTACGCTCTTTAAAATTGCTTTTATGTTTTTTTGTGTAACTCGCACTGGTTCGCCAGTAGGAGTCATCAAAGTGTAATTTTTTGAATGAATAGCTTTTTTTCCAATTTTTTTGAGCAATTCGCAAAAAGTAGGGAGAAAAAAAGGGCTGATTCGTAAAAAATAGTCCTTTGACCAGTATTTATTCAATTTACAGCCATTTTTATGCCTCAAAACTTAAGAAATTGATAAATACTAATCAATCATGCTATTTAAATTGAACTTTTTTATTGATTACTAATGTATTTCTCTATAGCAACAACTTTTTTAGAATTATTATGATTTCTGGCTTATGACAAATATAAAAAGAACACATTAATTTAAAAAGAAACAACAAAACTTTAATCAAAACAAACAGAAGGTTACATTATTAGGTAATATATTGCAAAGTTAGTAAACATCTCAATAGTCATAAAAAACAAGTTGATAAATATTAAATAATTACGATTTTTATATAAAGCAGATTAAGATTTTAGAGCTGAGTGGAGCTTTTTGGCACACGTTGGAAATTCTTTTCTGCACTGTTCAACTTCAAAATTGAATAAACTTTATCTATATTCTTCAATGTGTTAATTGATGTGTTATTTTTATATTTATTATAAGTCAGAAATAATAATAATTCTAAAAAAGTTGTTGCTATAGAGAAATACATTAGTAATCAATAAAAAAGTTCAATTTAAATAGCATGATTGATTAGTATTTATCAATTTCTTAAGTTTTGAGGCATAAAAATGGCTGTAAATTGAATAAATACTGGTCAAAGGACTATTTTTTACGAATCAGCCCTTTTTTTCTCCCTAAAAAAAAGCTATTCATTCAAAAAATTACACTTTGATGACTCCTACTGGCGAACCAGTGCGAGTTACACAAAAAAACATAAAAGCAATTTTAAAGAGCGTAAAATTCCCTATAAGGTCCATTAAACCGGTTGACAATATTGTAAAAGGTGCGTGAGCATTAGAACTTTGAAAAAAAAAGCATTTTTTTACATGCATTTTATATGGGAAAACTTCAATTTTAAATTGCAAGTACTTAAAATTGATATTAAGAGCTCTACCTTGGTGAGAATTTTTTTTTCTATAAGTAAATTAATATTTTGCTTGAGCACCGAGAAAAAAAAAATTTTTGCGGAAATGAATCACCCAAATGTATATGTATATGTATATGTATATGTATATGTATATGTATATGTATATGTATATGTATATGTATATGTATATGTATATGTATATGTATATGTATATGTATATGTATATGTATATGTATATGTATATGTATATGTATATGTATATGTATATGTATATGTATATGTATATGTATATGTATATGTATATGTATATGTATATGTATACGTATATGTATATGTATATGTATATGTATATGTATATGTATATGTATATGTATATGTATATGTATATGTATATGTATATGTATATGTATATGTATATGTATATGTATATGTATATGTATATGTATATGTATATGTATATGTATATGTATATGTATATGTATATGTATATGTATATGTATATGTATATGTATATGTATATGTATATGTATATGTATATGTATATGTATATGTATATGTATATGTATATGTATATGTATATGTATATGTATATGTATATGTATATGTATATGTATATGTATATGTATATGTATATGTATATGTATATGTATATGTATATGTATATGTATATGTATATGTATATGTATATGTATATGTATATGTATATGTATATGTATATGTATATGTATATGTATATGTATATGTATATGTATATGTATATGTATATGTATATGTATATGTATATGTATATGTATATGTATATGTATATGTATATGTATATGTATATGTATATGTATATGTATATGTATATGTATATGTATAGTGTATATGTATATGTATATGTATATGTATATGTATATGTATATGTATATGTTATATTGTATATGTATATGTATATGTATATGTATATGTATATGTATATGTATATGTATATGTATATGTATATGTATATGTATATGTATATGTATATGTATATGTATATGTATATGTTATGTATATGTATATGTATATGTATATGTATATGTATATGTATATGTATATGTATATGTATATGTATATGTATATGTATATGTATATGTATATGTATATGTATATGTATATGTATATGTATATGTATATGTATATGTATATGTATATGTATATGCATATGTATATGTATATGTATATGTATATGTATATGTATATGTATATGTATATGTATATGTATATGTATATGTATATGTATATGTATATGTATATGTATATGTATATGTATATGTATATGTATATGTATATGTATATGTATATGTATATGTATATGTATATGTATATGTATATGTATATGTATATGTATATGTATATGTATATGTATATGTATATGTATATGTATATGTATATGTATATGTATATGTATATGTATATGTATATGTATATGTATATGTATATGTATATGTATATGTATATGTATATGTATATGTATATGTATATGTATATGTATATGTATATGTATATGTATATGTATATGTATATGTATATGTATATGTATATGTATATGTATATGTATATGTATATGTATGTGTATATGTATATGTATATGTATATGTATATGTATATGTATATGTATATGTATATGTATATGTATATGTATATGTATGTATATGTATATCTATATGTATATGTATATCTATATGTATATGTAATGGGTGATTTTTTTGAGGTTAGGATTTTCATGCATTAGTATTTGACAGATCACGCGGGATTTCAGACATGGTGTCAAAGAGAAAGATGCTCAGTATGCTTTGACATTTCATCATGAATAGACTTACTAACGAGCAACGCTTGCAAATCATTGAATTTTATTACCAAAATCAGTGTTCGGTTCGAAATGTGTTTCGCGCTTTACGTCCGATTTATGGTCTACATAATCGACCAAGTGAGCAAACAATTAATGCGATTGTGACCAAGTTTCGCACTCAGTTTACTTTATTGGACATTAAACCAACCACACGAATGCGTACAGTGCGTACAGAAGAGAATATTGCGTCTGTTTCTGAGAGTGTTGCTGAAGACCGTGAAATGTCGATTCGTCGTCGTTCGCAGCAATTGGGTTTGTGTTATTCGACCACATGGAAGATTTTACGCAAAGATCTTGGTGTAAAACCGTATAAAATACAGCTCGTGCAAGAACTGAAGCCGAACGATCTGCCACAACGTCGAATTTTCAGTGAATGGGCCCTAGAAAAGTTGGCAGAAAATCCGCTTTTTTATCGACAAATTTTGTTCAGCGATGAGGCTCATTTCTGGTTGAATGGCTACGTAAATAAGCAAAATTGCCGCATTTGGAGTGAAGAGCAACCAGAAGCCGTTCAAGAACTGCCCATGCATCCCGAAAAATGCACTGTTTGGTGTGGTTTGTACGCTGGTGGAATCATTGGACCGTATTTTTTCAAAGATGCTGTTGGACGCAACGTTACGGTGAATGGCGATCGCTATCGTTCAATGCTAACAAACTTTTTGTTGCCAAAAATGGAAGAACTGAACTTGGTTGACATGTGGTTTCAACAAGATGGCGCTACATGCCACACAGCTCGCGATTCTATGGCCATTTTGAGGGAAAACTTCGGAGAACAATTCATCTCAAGGAATGGACCGGTAAGTTGGCCACCAAGATCATGCGATTTGACGCCTTTAGACTATTTTTTGTGGGGCTACGTCAAGTCTAAAGTCTACACAAATAAGCCAGCAACTATTCCAGCTTTGGAAGACAACATTTCATGTATATGTATATGTATATGTATATGTATATGTATATGTATATGTATATGTATATGTATATGTATATGTATATGTATATGTATATGTATATGTATATGTATATGTATATGTATATGTATATGTATATGTATATGTATATGTATATGTATATGTATATGTATATGTATATGTATATGTATATGTATATGTATATGTATATGTATATGTATATGTATATGTATATGTATATGTATATGTATATGTATATGTATATGTATATGTATATGTATATGTATATGTATATGTATATGTATATGTATATGTATATGTATATGTATATGTATATGTATATGTATATGTATATGTATATGTATATGTATATGTATATGTATATGTATATGTATATGTATATGTATATGTATATGTATATGTATATGTATATGTATATGTATATGTATATGTATATGTATATGTATATGTATATGTATATGTATATGTATATGTATATGTATATGTATATGTATATGTATATGTATATGTATATGTATATGTATATGTATATGTATATGTATATGTATATGTATATGTATATGTATATGTATATGTATATGTATATGTATATGTATATGTATATGTATATGTATATGTATATGTATATGTATATGTATATGTATATGTATATGTATATGTATATGTATATGTATATGTATATGTATATGTATATGTATATGTATATGTATATGTATATGTATATGTATATGTATATGTATATGTATATGTATATGTATATGTATATGTATATGTATATGTATATGTATATGTATATGTATATGTATATGTATATGTATATGTATATGTATATGTATATGTATATGTATATGTATATGTATATGTATATGTATATGTATATGTATATGTATATGTATATGTATATGTATATGTATATGTATATGTATATGTATATGTATATGTATATGTATATGTATATGTATATGTATATGTATATGTATATGTATATGTATATGTATATGTATATGTATATGTATATGTATATGTATATGTATATGTATATGTATATGTATATGTATATGTATATGTATATGTATATGTATATGTATATGTATATGTATATGTATATGTATATGTATATGTATATGTATATGTATATGTATATGTATATGTATATGTATATGTATATGTATATGTATATGTATATGTATATGTATATGTATATGTATATGTATATGTATATGTATATGTATATGTATATGTATATGTATATGTATATGTATATGTATATGTATATGTATATGTATATGTATATGTATATGTATATGTATATGTATATGTATATGTATATGTATATGTATATGTATATGTATATGTATATGTATATGTATATGTATATGTATATGTATATGTATATGTATATGTATATGTATATGTATATGTATATGTATATGTATATGTATATGTATATGTATATGTATATGTATATGTATATGTATATGTATATGTATATGTATATGTATATGTATATGTATATGTATATGTATATGTATATGTATATGTATATGTATATGTATATGTATATGTATATGTATATGTATATGTATATGTATATGTATATGTATATGTATATGTATATGTATATGTATATGTATATGTATATGTATATGTATATGTATATGTATATGTATATGTATATGTATATGTATATGTATATGTATATGTATATGTATATGTATATGTATATGTATATGTATATGTATATGTATATGTATATGTATATGTATATGTATATGTATATGTATATGTATATGTATATGTATATGTATATGTATATGTATATGTATATGTATATGTATATGTATATGTATATGTATATGTATATGTATATGTATATGTATATGTATATGTATATGTATATGTATATGTATATGTATATGTATATGTATATGTATATGTATATGTATATGTATATGTATATGTATATGTATATGTATATGTATATGTATATGTATATGTATATGTATATGTATATGTATATGTATATGTATATGTATATGTATATGTATATGTATATGTATATGTATATGTATATGTATATGTATATGTATATGTATATGTATATGTATATGTATATGTATATGTATATGTATATGTATATGTATATGTATATGTATATGTATATGTATATGTATATGTATATGTATATGTATATGTATATGTATATGTATATGTATATGTATATGTATATGTATATGTATATGTATATGTATATGTATATGTATATGTATATGTATATGTATATGTATATGTATATGTATATGTATATGTATATGTATATGTATATGTATATGTATATGTATATGTATATGTATATGTATATGTATATGTATATGTATATGTATATGTATATGTATATGTATATGTATATGTATATGTATATGTATATGTATATGTATATGTATATGTATATGTATATGTATATGTATATGTATATGTATATGTATATGTATATGTATATGTATATGTATATGTATATGTATATGTATATGTATATGTATATGTATATGTATATGTATATGTATATGTATATGTATATGTATATGTATATGTATATGTATATGTATATGTATATGTATATGTATATGTATATGTATATGTATATGTATATGTATATGTATATGTATATGTATATGTATATGTATATGTATATGTATATGTATATGTATATGTATATGTATATGTATATGTATATGTATATGTATATGTATATGTATATGTATATGTATATGTATATGTATATGTATATGTATATGTATATGTATATGTATATGTATATGTATATGTATATGTATATGTATATGTATATGTATATGTATATGTATATGTATATGTATATGTATATGTATATGTATATGTATATGTATATGTATATGTATATGTATATGTATATGTATATGTATATGTATATGTATATGTATATGTATATGTATATGTATATGTATATGTATATGTATATGTATATGTATATGTATATGTATATGTATATGTATATGTATATGTATATGTATATGTATATGTATATGTATATGTATATGTATATGTATATGTATATGTATATGTATATGTATATGTATATGTATATGTATATGTATATGTATATGTATATGTATATGTATATGTATATGTATATGTATATGTATATGTATATGTATATGTATATGTATATGTATATGTATATGTATATGTATATGTATATGTATATGTATATGTATATGTATATGTATATGTATATGTATATGTATATGTATATGTATATGTATATGTATATGTATATGTATATGTATATGTATATGTATATGTATATGTATATGTATATGTATATGTATATGTATATGTATATGTATATGTATATGTATATGTATATGTATATGTATATGTATATGTATATGTATATGTATATGTATATGTATATGTATATGTATATGTATATGTATATGTATATGTATATGTATATGTATATGTATATGTATATGTATATGTATATGTATATGTATATGTATATGTATATGTATATGTATATGTATATGTATATGTATATGTATATGTATATGTATATGTATATGTATATGTATATGTATATGTATATGTATATGTATATGTATATGTATATGTATATGTATATGTATATGTATATGTATATGTATATGTATATGTATATGTATATGTATATGTATATGTATATGTATATGTATATGTATATGTATATGTATATGTATATGTATATGTATATGTATATGTATATGTATATGTATATGTATATGTATATGTATATGTATATGTATATGTATATGTATATGTATATGTATATGTATATGTATATGTATATGTATATGTATATGTATATGTATATGTATATGTATATGTATATGTATATGTATATGTATATGTATATGTATATGTATATGTATATGTATATGTATATGTATATGTATATGTATATGTATATGTATATGTATATGTATATGTATATGTATATGTATATGTATATGTATATGTATATGTATATGTATATGTATATGTATATGTATATGTATATGTATATGTATATGTATATGTATATGTATATGTATATGTATATGTATATGTATATGTATATGTATATGTATATGTATATGTATATGTATATGTATATGTATATGTATATGTATATGTATATGTATATGTATATGTATATGTATATGTATATGTATATGTATATGTATATGTATATGTATATGTATATGTATATGTATATGTATATGTATATGTATATGTATATGTATATGTATATGTATATGTATATGTATATGTATATGTATATGTATATGTATATGTATATGTATATGTATATGTATATGTATATGTATATGTATATGTATATGTATATGTATATGTATATGTATATGTATATGTATATGTATATGTATATGTATATGTATATGTATATGTATATGTATATG
This sequence comes from Eupeodes latifasciatus, assembly GCA_920104205.1. Taxonomy (NCBI): domain Eukaryota; kingdom Metazoa; phylum Arthropoda; class Insecta; order Diptera; family Syrphidae; genus Eupeodes; species Eupeodes latifasciatus. The sequence continues at coordinate 85,170,456 of OV049925.1, forward strand.
TATATGTATATGTATATGTATATGTATATGTATATGTATATGTATATGTATATGTATATGTATATGTATATGTATATGTATATGTATATGTATATGTATATGTATATGTATATGTATATGTATATGTATATGTATATGTATATGTATATGTATATGTATATGTATATGTATATGTATATGTATATGTATATGTATATGTATATGTATATGTATATGTATATGTATATGTATATGTATATGTATATGTATATGTATATGTATATGTATATGTATATGTATATGTATATGTATATGTATATGTATATGTATATGTATATGTATATGTATATGTATATGTATATGTATATGTATATGTATATGTATATGTATATGTATATGTATATGTATATGTATATGTATATGTATATGTATATGTATATGTATATGTATATGTATATGTATATGTATATGTATATGTATATGTATATGTATATGTATATGTATATGTATATGTATATGTATATGTATATGTATATGTATATGTATATGTATATGTATATGTATATGTATATGTATATGTATATGTATATGTATATGTATATGTATATGTATATGTATATGTATATGTATATGTATATGTATATGTATATGTATATGTATATGTATATGTATATGTATATGTATATGTATATGTATATGTATATGTATATGTATATGTATATGTATATGTATATGTATATGTATATGTATATGTATATGTATATGTATATGTATATGTATATGTATATGTATATGTATATGTATATGTATATGTATATGTATATGTATATGTATATGTATATGTATATGTATATGTATATGTATATGTATATGTATATGTATATGTATATGTATATGTATATGTATATGTATATGTATATGTATATGTATATGTATATGTATATGTATATGTATATGTATATGTATATGTATATGTATATGTATATGTATATGTATATGTATATGTATATGTATATGTATATGTATATGTATATGTATATGTATATGTATATGTATATGTATATGTATATGTATATGTATATGTATATGTATATGTATATGTATATGTATATGTATATGTATATGTATATGTATATGTATATGTATATGTATATGTATATGTATATGTATATGTATATGTATATGTATATGTATATGTATATGTATATGTATATGTATATGTATATGTATATGTATATGTATATGTATATGTATATGTATATGTATATGTATATGTATATGTATATGTATATGTATATGTATATGTATATGTATATGTATATGTATATGTATATGTATATGTATATGTATATGTATATGTATATGTATATGTATATGTATATGTATATGTATATGTATATGTATATGTATATGTATATGTATATGTATATGTATATGTATATGTATATGTATATGTATATGTATATGTATATGTATATGTATATGTATATGTATATGTATATGTATATGTATATGTATATGTATATGTATATGTATATGTATATGTATATGTATATGTATATGTATATGTATATGTATATGTATATGTATATGTATATGTATATGTATATGTATATGTATATGTATATGTATATGTATATGTATATGTATATGTATATGTATATGTATATGTATATGTATATGTATATGTATATGTATATGTATATGTATATGTATATGTATATGTATATGTATATGTATATGTATATGTATATGTATATGTATATGTATATGTATATGTATATGTATATGTATATGTATATGTATATGTATATGTATATGTATATGTATATGTATATGTATATGTATATGTATATGTATATGTATATGTATATGTATATGTATATGTATATGTATATGTATATGTATATGTATATGTATATGTATATGTATATGTATATGTATATGTATATGTATATGTATATGTATATGTATATGTATATGTATATGTATATGTATATGTATATGTATATGTATATGTATATGTATATGTATATGTATATGTATATGTATATGTATATGTATATGTATATGTATATGTATATGTATATGTATATGTATATGTATATGTATATGTATATGTATATGTATATGTATATGTATATGTATATGTATATGTATATGTATATGTATATGTATATGTATATGTATATGTATATGTATATGTATATGTATATGTATATGTATATGTATATGTATATGTATATGTATATGTATATGTATATGTATATGTATATGTATATGTATATGTATATGTATATGTATATGTATATGTATATGTATATGTATATGTATATGTATATGTATATGTATATGTATATGTATATGTATATGTATATGTATATGTATATGTATATGTATATGTATATGTATATGTATATGTATATGTATATGTATATGTATATGTATATGTATATGTATATGTATATGTATATGTATATGTATATGTATATGTATATGTATATGTATATGTATATGTATATGTATATGTATATGTATATGTATATGTATATGTATATGTATATGTATATGTATATGTATATGTATATGTATATGTATATGTATATGTATATGTATATGTATATGTATATGTATATGTATATGTATATGTATATGTATATGTATATGTATATGTATATGTATATGTATATGTATATGTATATGTATATGTATATGTATATGTATATGTATATGTATATGTATATGTATATGTATATGTATATGTATATGTATATGTATATGTATATGTATATGTATATGTATATGTATATGTATATGTATATGTATATGTATATGTATATGTATATGTATATGTATATGTATATGTATATGTATATGTATATGTATATGTATATGTATATGTATATGTATATGTATATGTATATGTATATGTATATGTATATGTATATGTATATGTATATGTATATGTATATGTATATGTATATGTATATGTATATGTATATGTATATGTATATGTATATGTATATGTATATGTATATGTATATGTATATGTATATGTATATGTATATGTATATGTATATGTATATGTATATGTATATGTATATGTATATGTATATGTATATGTATATGTATATGTATATGTATATGTATATGTATATGTATATGTATATGTATATGTATATGTATATGTATATGTATATGTATATGTATATGTATATGTATATGTATATGTATATGTATATGTATATGTATATGTATATGTATATGTATATGTATATGTATATGTATATGTATATGTATATGTATATGTATATGTATATGTATATGTATATGTATATGTATATGTATATGTATATGTATATGTATATGTATATGTATATGTATATGTATATGTATATGTATATGTATATGTATATGTATATGTATATGTATATGTATATGTATATGTATATGTATATGTATATGTATATGTATATGTATATGTATATGTATATGTATATGTATATGTATATGTATATGTATATGTATATGTATATGTATATGTATATGTATATGTATATGTATATGTATATGTATATGTATATGTATATGTATATGTATATGTATATGTATATGTATATGTATATGTATATGTATATGTATATGTATATGTATATGTATATGTATATGTATATGTATATGTATATGTATATGTATATGTATATGTATATGTATATGTATATGTATATGTATATGTATATGTATATGTATATGTATATGTATATGTATATGTATATGTATATGTATATGTATATGTATATGTATATGTATATGTATATGTATATGTATATGTATATGTATATGTATATGTATATGTATATGTATATGTATATGTATATGTATATGTATATGTATATGTATATGTATATGTATATGTATATGTATATGTATATGTATATGTATATGTATATGTATATGTATATGTATATGTATATGTATATGTATATGTATATGTATATGTATATGTATATGTATATGTATATGTATATGTATATGTATATGTATATGTATATGTATATGTATATGTATATGTATATGTATATGTATATGTATATGTATATGTATATGTATATGTATATGTATATGTATATGTATATGTATATGTATATGTATATGTATATGTATATGTATATGTATATGTATATGTATATGTATATGTATATGTATATGTATATGTATATGTATATGTATATGTATATGTATATGTATATGTATATGTATATGTATATGTATATGTATATGTATATGTATATGTATATGTATATGTATATGTATATGTATATGTATATGTATATGTATATGTATATGTATATGTATATGTATATGTATATGTATATGTATATGTATATGTATATGTATATGTATATGTATATGTATATGTATATGTATATGTATATGTATATGTATATGTATATGTATATGTATATGTATATGTATATGTATATGTATATGTATATGTATATGTATATGTATATGTATATGTATATGTATATGTATATGTATATGTATATGTATATGTATATGTATATGTATATGTATATGTATATGTATATGTATATGTATATGTATATGTATATGTATATGTATATGTATATGTATATGTATATGTATATGTATATGTATATGTATATGTATATGTATATGTATATGTATATGTATATGTATATGTATATGTATATGTATATGTATATGTATATGTATATGTATATGTATATGTATATGTATATGTATATGTATATGTATATGTATATGTATATGTATATGTATATGTATATGTATATGTATATGTATATGTATATGTATATGTATATGTATATGTATATGTATATGTATATGTATATGTATATGTATATGTATATGTATATGTATATGTATATGTATATGTATATGTATATGTATATGTATATGTATATGTATATGTATATGTATATGTATATGTATATGTATATGTATATGTATATGTATATGTATATGTATATGTATATGTATATGTATATGTATATGTATATGTATATGTATATGTATATGTATATGTATATGTATATGTATATGTATATGTATATGTATATGTATATGTATATGTATATGTATATGTATATGTATATGTATATGTATATGTATATGTATATGTATATGTATATGTATATGTATATGTATATGTATATGTATATGTATATGTATATGTATATGTATATGTATATGTATATGTATATGTATATGTATATGTATATGTATATGTATATGTATATGTATATGTATATGTATATGTATATGTATATGTATATGTATATGTATATGTATATGTATATGTATATGTATATGTATATGTATATGTATATGTATATGTATATGTATATGTATATGTATATGTATATGTATATGTATATGTATATGTATATGTATATGTATATGTATATGTATATGTATATGTATATGTATATGTATATGTATATGTATATGTATATGTATATGTATATGTATATGTATATGTATATGTATATGTATATGTATATGTATATGTATATGTATATGTATATGTATATGTATATGTATATGTATATGTATATGTATATGTATATGTATATGTATATGTATATGTATATGTATATGTATATGTATATGTATATGTATATGTATATGTATATGTATATGTATATGTATATGTATATGTATATGTATATGTATATGTATATGTATATGTATATGTATATGTATATGTATATGTATATGTATATGTATATGTATATGTATATGTATATGTATATGTATATGTATATGTATATGTATATGTATATGTATATGTATATGTATATGTATATGTATATGTATATGTATATGTATATGTATATGTATATGTATATGTATATGTATATGTATATGTATATGTATATGTATATGTATATGTATATGTATATGTATATGTATATGTATATGTATATGTATATGTATATGTATATGTATATGTATATGTATATGTATATGTATATGTATATGTATATGTATATGTATATGTATATGTATATGTATATGTATATGTATATGTATATGTATATGTATATGTATATGTATATGTATATGTATATGTATATGTATATGTATATGTATATGTATATGTATATGTATATGTATATGTATATGTATATGTATATGTATATGTATATGTATATGTATATGTATATGTATATGTATATGTATATGTATATGTATATGTATATGTATATGTATATGTATATGTATATGTATATGTATATGTATATGTATATGTATATGTATATGTATATGTATATGTATATGTATATGTATATGTATATGTATATGTATATGTATATGTATATGTATATGTATATGTATATGTATATGTATATGTATATGTATATGTATATGTATATGTATAAGTATAAGTATATGTATAAGTATATGTATATGTATATGTAAGTTAACTCATCATACTTTTTATTAAAACGTCACACTCCAAAATAATTAAAACCGAAAAACATTAAACCCGAAACCACTTATCCCAAATCTAATAAAATCGATAGTGTCAACAAACGACACAAACAAGTCACGTCCCCATCATTATATCATCATGTCCAGCGACAAGATGAAAACAATGACATTCTTTGTCACCCCCATCACACACTACACAACAAGAAGAACAAATAGCTGCAACAGTGGCTATATAAAGACCTAGACCGAAGTTATCCCGCTCTTCAGTTCCAGCATAACCAGCGATCATACTGATCATTTTAATTCTGTTTTAAGATTTTGTATTAAGAATTGTATCATTATTTTAAATAAAGTTTTTTTTAAATAAGCAAACGAGCTTATATTTAATTGGGGGCTCAACCGGGATCCCTTTAGCAAACATAAAGATTTAAAAACATAAAGTAAAATCAGTGCTAAGTGTGTGGTTCCAGCCAAATCAAAAACAAGCCAACTATCCTACGAAGATAGGAGAAAGTGCAACAAAGCGAGTAGAAGCAGCAGCATCAGACACCAGTCCGAGACCAGCAAAACTTCGAAAAGAGAAATTTTTTAAGTATATATTTATTTTATACTTTATATTTATATTTATATTTATTATTAAATATTTAAAAAAAAATTCATATTATTATAAAGTGCGTGTAACGTGGTCTGGTGCAACAGATAACATTGCGATTCCTTTTTTTGCCTACATAAGAAAAAAATAATAAAAAAAAAAACAAAATGAATCAAGAAGCTGTGAATGGTCTTATTTCTCAAGCTATAAGCTTGAACAATGCTAAATTTGAACAAGCAATACAAGACCAACACAGCACGTATACTTCTGAAATTGAAAGATTGCAGAAATTAATATACGACAAAGGCCTAGCCTCGAACGTTGTAGAATACGAGACACAGACGATTAATTCAAGCATTGCTTGTGATGAGACCCTAGACATAATTAAGTCATTACGTGATTTCGACGGAACTCAAACCTCCTACGTAAGTTGGAGAGAAGCTGCCGTCAATTCCATCAGACTATATAGAATAGGAAGCAAAAGGTACTTTGCTGCCTTGACAATTTTTAGGAACAAGATAACAAAGGCAGCCAATGATGTACTCACAAATCATGGTACTGTCCTAAATTTCGAGGCCATATTGGCCAGACTAGACTTTGCATACGCTGACAAGCGACCTATGCATATAATCGAACAAGAACTAAGCGTTCTAAGACAGGGTTCTACTAGTATAATAGAATTCTACAACGCAATCAACTGCAAGTTGACCCTGCTGACTAATAAGACTATTATGACCCATGGGACAAATTCACCGATTACAAATGAACTCAATGCTATGAACAGACGTAATGCTTTGAGAATTTTCATAACCGGCCTGAACGGTCAACTACCTCAAATATTGTTCTCCCTCAATCCACCAGACTTGCCCAACGCACTCGCTAAGGCGCAAGAACTGGAAAGCAATAATGTTCGAACAAATTTTGCACTTCAATTTGCCAACCACAAAGTTGAAAACAGAAACCATCATAATCACAATACACTAAGATTGTCGAGACAACCAAATGTTAATTCCAACAATCCTTCCAGACATAATGATTACAGGCAATTACCACAACTTTTCGAACCTATGGTTCTTGGTAG